>CM070036.1:59859729-59899483 GCA_036250615.1 Ptychadena robeensis | reverse complement strand
CAATGGCGGGTTCGCCGGGTTCGCGAACTTTTGAGGAAGTTCGCGTTCGCCGTTCGCGAAGGCAAAATCCGGGTTCGCGCCATCACTAGCTACAATGATATCACCAGAAGCAGTGGTGACATTTGCAACGTCTAGCCATTGTGGGATTTAAAGGGTCTAGCCCTCACAGGGGGCAGCGATGAGGTACAGTGACAGAAGCCCAGCAAATTAGGGCTTTAAATTTTTTTTTAAGCTATTTGCATTAGGGAGATTGGTAAAATATTATGTAAATAAGTAAAGCAGGAGCATTATCTTTCATTTACATTTTGTACGTCTTTTTATTGAAAAAGTGAAATCACTGATAATATCCTGTTCAAGGCACGGAGCGTACATGGACATTTTTCCGGCCTTACATGCACTCATACAAACAAACAAAATGCTCATTCACCTTGTTTCAGAACACATTTAAGTCAACTAACAAGGCCATGATTATAAACAAGCCATACAAATTTAATTTTACCCACCAGGACTTCAACTTTAAGGTCCTTTAAACTGCTATATCAAAGTTAGATCAATTACATTAAGGCAGTGCTTACATACTGGTCGCTGGAAAACCCTTAACTTGAAGTTACTTAAAGTCTAATTTAATATGTCACTGTGTAAATGTGCATGCTTGCCAAAGTAACTGTTTTCTCTCCGTATTAGACTAAATTAAACATCTGAGAAAAGCTGTCTGGCTTCTGTGATGTTTATGCACCAATTGGCTAAACTCTACTTTTGGCTAGACAAGAGAATATGTGCACATTCTCTTCTTTCCTTATAGAGAATCCACCTTCCTCATAGAGAACACCTATTCACCAGAATTTTAATTGGATGTGTAAAGAAAATAGAACAGGTGTTGAATTATATTTGAATACCTGAAAATGATTCTGCCTAATGTAGTTGAACTTTATGGCTTCTTTATTTATTAGTAATATTTGACATCTTCATAAGATCCGAAAAGATCATTGGATAAGTGGGGGTACCAGTCCTGTGGAGCCACCATCTGTAGTACAAATTGGTAAAACCAGCGCTGAGGCTTGTTTACATTTCGCAAGCCGAGTCCAGTGCTATTTTCAGCAAGTTTCTTCTCACCCGAGCTGAACATAGAGCTGAGCACAGGGAGTCATCCCCATCAGACACCACTGATGGTGATCCATAGTGAGGATTAACAGTAATTTCCAATGTGGAATTGGCATTCATTCATAAAAAAGTGATCATGTCAGCTAACAAGTCAACAGAAGGATAAATCCGCATGAATGTCACATGGGACACATCTGTAGTCTACAAGTTAGCTAAATTGTTGAAGGTACTATACTTCCCTTGTAGCTCAATATTTGTAATGGAAAGAAAAGATACACATTCTACAAGTAGGGGTAAGAATAACATCCACAATTTTAACCTCCCACTAGGGGTGGGACAAAGGCGACTTTTAAGGCATGTCATATACATATAACATGAAGTGTTTTTAACCGCCCTAGCGTTATGGACGGCAGCACCTCGTCCAGCGCTCCAACTGCTACTATCGCACTGGACGAGGTGCTGCTGTCCAGTACAGTGCGGGGCTCTGGGAGAGCGCATACTCACGCTGTCCTGTGTCCCCTTCATGCGACATAACTGCTCGGCTGCTCGTGTCTTCCTCCCCCCCGCTCCGAGTGATGTGATGACCTCACTCGGGGAGGCGGCGGGAGATTTGCACAGTAAATAGAATGAAAGCAGTTTTCTATGAAGAAAACTGCTTTCAAACTCCCCCTATGTACTAAATATCACCAGAATAAAGTCCCTGATGCCCCAGATGTGCCCATTTGCAGTAACCCTTTCTTCCCTGGTGTGATTTTATCACACCAGGTTAGAGAGGGTTAAGTGCAAATGGGAACATCTGGGGCACCAGAGACTTTTTATTTTGGCGATATTTAGTACATAGCAGCATAGTTTTGTGTCCTAATTTTTGTGGGTTTTTTTCATTATTGTTATAAAAAAAATATATATTTTACATAATTGTTTGTTTCAAGCATTATTATATTCAGGATGTCTATTAGACCCTTGTACGGACATATTTTGGGAAGTTACATGCCTACGACATAAAGAAAAATTTACCATTGAAGTCTATGGTGCACTTTTGGTACAGAAATCTGGACCTCAGCAGTGCGCTAGGGAGGTTAAAGTTTCACATTTATTAACCCCCCTAGCGGTTTGCCCGAACTCAGTTCGAGTGCAGTTTGATCGCTGATCAAACTGCGACCGTGCCGGGATTGGGCACAACCGCCACCTGTCTGTGTGCCTTGTGGCCCTGTGTCTTTGGCATCATCTGTGACGCCGAAGGGGGCGGGGGTAGGGTGGCGCCATAGACCTCCATGTTAATGGAGGGGGCGCTGCTCTGCTCTCCCCACACCGCCGGCATCTTTTTGACACCGGAGGTGTGTAGAGGGCTGGGCGGAGAGCTGGCAAGCAAGCAGTTCGGGCACAAAGAGGCTGCAACTATCGATGCGCCTGAACTGGCTTCGGGCACAGCGTGGGAGCTCACTGGGTCTGGCTGCCGCCTCCAGCGACGTCCTCACCGGCTTCTCCGGGGTCCCCAAATGACGTGGGACCCGGGCTTAAAGAAAACAATTTTTTTTTTAATTTTTTTTTACTTTTGAACTGGATCAGATAAATGTCTTTATCTGATCCAGTTCAAAAGTGGATCCAGCAAGCAGAAACGCTCAGCGGGAGCGTTCCTGCATGTGGATCTACCTCCGGCTTGACCCGAGTGTCTCCGGAAATAGCCGATCTCTATTTTCTTAGATTTTTTTTCTTATTTGTTTACATTTGTTTTTGATTTAGATTTTATTGGATAAATATTTTATCCAATCCAAATCAAAAGAAAACTAATGTAAACTTATAAAAAAAAAAAAAAAAATTAAGAAAAAGGTTTTTTCATGTACCTCTAAAGCCGGCCATAGCGCAACGCGCCCACCTGGAGCAACCGCTCGTGGTCGTACACAACTTTGATCAGCCAGAGAATGAACGTTTTTCTCTGCTCGATCACCAGTACTTTGAATGGGGACCAGGGTCCCCATCCAAAGTATCAGTTGTCGAATCACAAATGGTGTATTTCGATTCGCAAAATGATTGACCATGGCGTGATGATGTCATCATGCTGCGGTCAAATGTTCGATAATCGCCCACAGAGCATAACATCTGTGGCTGGTTTATCCTCCCTAGCGTTACGCCCGAAGCAAGTACAGGCGCAGTTTGATTCACGATGTCGCTGGCTCTCTGTGTGCCTGCAGCATTTCAGTGACGCCGATAAGGGCAGAAAGGCAAAACACTGTATTACTTTTGGTACAGAAATCTGGACCTCAGTGAACCGCCAGGGAGGTTAAAAACTGAAGACTGTTTGTTACAGTTCACACATTGTATGAAAACATTACATTAAATAAGTTTCAAGATATATAAATATATCTTGAGTTCATCAAATATTCAAGTCACAATTGAGACACACACCCAAAGCATTTTGTGGTGTAACCCGCTTCATCAGGGGTATCGATATTCTTTTTCTGATATGTCTTTAAATATTCATGTGTACACATGAATAGATTTGAACTAAGTCAATTGGTAGTAAAATTATAAATAAAGTGCCGGGTGTGGGAAGAGCTGTGAGAATGGTGATCCAGAAGCTCCACATATTTGACCAGGACACTTACATTTTTAGAGATTTCTGTGAATAGAAATCCAGAAAACATCTTCATAGAAGCACCTTTAATGTCAATAAGTCCAGCCATTTTAAAAAAGTCCACCGTCTGCCTGTTCGCGGACAGATTCAAATTCCCCGCCTCTAGGCGGGGAATTTGAATCGGAAAACCTGGATGTGACATCAATGACGTCACATCTGGCACCTGCAACGCATAGTTCCTGGTTTTACTATCCGGATGTGACGTCACTGACATCACATCTGGGTTTACAAGCCGGGTTTTCACTGAAAGACTGGGTCTTCAGTGAAATATTCTTCCTGCGGCGGGATCTCGCTGCTAATGATCCCACCGGAATAGAGGGCTCCTTGTTGCCGGCAAACAGGGCGGGTCAAACACCCGTACTGTCCGCCGGCGAGAAGGAGGGCGAACATGCTTGTTCGTGGCCGAACTGTCCGCCTTGCGGGCAGTTCGGCCATCACTACTAATAATAAATCACTGGGGTGTTGGCATAGACCCAACATGGGAGAAAAACATTGAGAGCACCTTCTAGTGACTATAGTGATATATAAATCTAACTAACGTACATCAGAGCATGCTTGTCAAACTATGAACATCATTAAAAAAATAGGTCATGTTATAAGATGTAAGACCAATTCAAAATAGAATTCTCTTAAAATGTAGTCTACTTTCCTGTTGGTGATTTAATTTCACTTCTGCATGCATAAACTCACTAATTTAACGTATTAAGCAGTGTTTTGTCTGATAGCTTGCAGGGGTTTTGTAGAAAATCTGTTGGCGCCCATTTGTTTTTGATTATATCATGAGAGTAAAACTATACAGTGCACAGCCTAAATGCATTTCCAGTAACATTTCTGCTCTATTCTTCATTAGCTTATAGCCTGTTTGAATGCCTGGAAAGCTTTTACAACATATTATGAGCACTCAGACTGGAGTTATCTAAAAGCTAGGAACCTGTTAATACCTTCAGCGGAAAATAACGCTCTCTACTTCTGGTTATCATGCTGATTTACTGCTGCTAGTTTAGTGGTTGTTTAAACTGCCATGTTTCCTTCTAGAAGCTATTTTAAAACTGTCTGTTTGCCCCTGCGGGTGGTTTCTGTATGATGTCAGGTTGAAGTTCAGAATCAGAGTAGCAAGCATAGGCAGGTCTAGCCACTTCCTTCGCCCCCACACAAAACTTAAAACAGTTAAACTGAGATCACACTGGGGAAACCCACAGACCTTCATGCTGTTAGAGCAAGTGCATGGGGTGAAGGAGATGGCACGTTACCACAAGCAATGTCATATTTTAGGCAGTCTGCTTTTTACAGAATTAGGATCTTCCAGCACGCTCCCAACCTCTGAAAACACAGGTTGCACATTAGCAGAGAGCACTATGGCTGAGCTTAAATACGTGCTAATTGTGATTATCTTTTCATATCCAATAGATTGGACTGTATTTGCACATCATATTGACCTCAGCAAACCTTTTGGTTTTGTGTTTTTCTTTTTAGGATGCATCAACTTTGAAATAAATCATGGACAAAAATTATTATCTTTGTTTTTTTTCATTATATTTTTAACTTTTTATTGAAAAATACAGACAAAAGAAGAGAAAAAGAAAAGACAATTATACCAAAACCCAATCCAAAAATCCCCACAAAAACCCACACACTTCTCCCATCCTTAGTGCAGTTAAAAATAATTATTTTAAGGATTAGCTAACATGAACAGACATGAAAACAAAGTGTATTAGAGAATGTATTTTTTCACATGTATAATTTATACATATACTTAAAACTTTAAACAGTTCTCTATACTAGTGATGGCCGAACAAGTGCCGTGTCTGTCCGCGAACGGGCGGAGCGGACTTTTAAAAAAGTCCGCCGTCCGCCCGTTCGCGGACATATTCAAATTCCCCAAATCTTTCACTGAAGACCGGGTAGAGAACCCGGTCTATCAGTGAAAATCCGGCTCGTACACCCGGATGTGACGTCAGTGATGTCACATCTGGCACCTGGAACGCATAGTTCCTGGTTGTGCTACCCGGATGTGACGTCACTGACGTCACATCCGGGTTTACGAGACGGATTTTCACTGATAGACCGGGTTCTCTACCCGGTCTTCAGTGAAAGATTCTTCCTGCGGCGGGATCTCGCTGCTAATGATCCCACCGCAGGAAGAATAGAGGGCTCCTTCTCGTCGGCGGACACGGCGGGTCGAATACCCGTACTGTCCGCCGGCGAGAAGGAGGGCGAACATGCTTGTTCGCGGCCGAACTGTCCGCCTTGCGGGCAGTTCGGCCATCACTACTCTATACTATACTGTAAATTATACAGTTCTTAAAGAGCACATAAATTTACCTTATGTGCTTTATGTCCCTTGCTGGAAAACATACTAATATTGGGACAGTCTGTCAAAAAAAAGATAAAAAATCCTTACCTGTAATGAGATAAGCTGGAATTTTCCTTGTCCAAATATTTATCTCTTCAAAACCCCCTTAAGGCTATATTACAAAGAGAGTTGGGAGGTAGAAAGCAGTCATGACATCACATCACCTTTACAAGCCTATGGAACTACATGTTTCCCATTGACAGCACTATATCTGGTGGCCTCCAGTGGCTGTATATAGTACTGCACTTCATTAACCCCCGAAAGATTGACATATGTAATTTATATTTAACAACATATACATGGATTTATAAACATACTTAATCTATAAATATTTAACCCACCCAATCACAGAATCCCAAATCTCTACAACTAGCCTCCCCCACTAAAAGCAACAAAGTAGAGCAAAGTGTTGTAAACATATGGTGTTTACTTACAAGGACACTAACCTGTATTAACCTGCAATCTTTTATAAGTCAGTTTCAGAATATTCATGCTTCTGATAGGGCTTACCATCCTATTTCTTAAGTAGAGGCCAAGATCAGAGTTAGTCATATTAATGATTTACCATGGTAAAATAAGAAAAACATTATACAAAAGAGAAAGAGAGAGCAAAATAAAAAATTTCCACAGCATTTGCAACTTTAGCCACTTAAAGTGGACCTACTACCAACAACAATTTTTTTTTTTATGAATGGCACTAGAAGTGCCAATAATAGGGAGGAATGCAGTAAAAAAAACCTCAAAAAGGTACCTGTAATGAGCAATTTAACAAGATTACCACACAGCTCCCCTCAGTTCCTGGTTCGCTAAAGGCAACACATGGAACTGGGGGTGCAATATCGCGGGTGGCCACTGGGGGGGGCGTTCAGTGATCTTCTATGGGAATTTTCAAAGCAGATCACTGCTTCCTGTGACTTGCTGCCTATTTCTGCCTAAAATGAACCAGGAAGTGAGCTGCCGAATAATCTTCTTAAATTGCTCATTACAGGTAAGTTTTTGTTTTTTTTCACTGCATTCCTCCCTTTTATTGGCACTTCTAGTGCCATTCATGAAAACATAGATTCCTGGTGGTAGGTCCACTTTAAACTGGCTTCTTGATAAGCTGGGGGTGTCTGGGGAGATTTTGATCTTGGGGTTTCAGACAGCAGTAAAAATATACAGAATTTATCCTTATTAAAATTAAAGTTTGTTTGCTTTTTTCTTGTGCATTTAGTTAATAAGGGGAATTACACCTATGAGTCATTATCAAGGAGACGTGCTATATACTATTTTTTATGGCAGCATTATAAAGTTACTGGAGGGGGACCTTGTAAACAATCTGACATAATTGGCACCAGAAAATCAAACAGTAAATTACTATGATGTCAGCTCTTTCAACATGTAAGAGGAATGCCAACAGACAGTAAATAAATCGCTGACATTGGGGAGACTGTGATGTATGTTTAGGCAGTTATATAGTAAAATATAAAACAACTCAACAACCATGTTCCAGTACACAACAGCACATTGCTAATGAATGATTTCCCTTTCAAATGTCCCAGACTGCATGGAATGAGTTTAGATTAGAAATCGTTTGCCATCAGTGATCCACAGTGCATCATTTGACACCAATGTAATGGTTACAGTTTAGAGTGAAAAGTTAATACAAATGCCATTCATAATGGTCAAATATAGTTGACAGAGATCATCATATATTCATAACTGAGAATGTATTATGCAACCACCTACTGAGTTCATAGAAAAAGGGATATTACTTCCAGAATGCAACCACCATACATATATATATACAATGCATAGAAAATATAAAAAACAGAATAATAATTAAGTTACATCACAAAAACCTACATAGGCAGTATATCTTTTCATGTTAGGTGTATTGGTGCTAAGTTAGGGGTAAGTGTAATGCCAATTGCTTTTTCTTATCTTTCAAATAAATGGTCCAGAGGTAAGACACTCATGTAAATCCGGAGGCCTCTGTATTTGCCTTGATTGCATACATACAGTTCAGTACTATTATGTCTCACTCTGTGCCCAACCAGTGTAAAGATCTAGCATGGGCTGACAATGATTAGTCCCTGTGAGACTTCTATGCTCATCCAGAAGATCATGTACCCTATAGAAGGCAGATCAAGACGTTCTTAGGAATAATGTCCTAGAAGTCTAAAATCCATGAGATTATCCCCAACAAGTTATTTTGTTAAAATGTTTGCATAGTTCAATCAAGAAAAGAGCTGCTGAGATTTTATGCCATGTTTGAAGATCAGAAACAAGAAACAGTTAAACTTGGTTTGGAGTGTTTATCCTACTACTGAGAGTCTGATATGTGTGAAGCAATTTATAGAATGAAGAGTTGGCTTTAAGGATAGGAAGCCTGGAGTGATTGAGTATAAAGAAGAACTTAAGCCAGGGGGTCGTCATGTCCCTCAGAAGCATGGTGTGTCTGTTACAGTATGAATAAGCAAACAGAATTGATGATTAGGTGACCCTGGCAGTGTATGCAATACACCATTGAAATATACCTAACTCGGGGTAAGCAGTGAATGGATCTTGGCTTGCATTTCAACACTATTAAGGTTTCCAAGGTTCCTGAGGTTGGACCACTGCTCACTGGCTCCTTGCTGCCAGCTTACGTACCAAGGTTCCTATCTTGATTTTGGCACTTTTGTTAATTTACAGCCACATCTTACTTACTAAACAATCCATGGTGTCCTAGCTTTTTTGGGACCTTTTTCCAGAGGCAGCAGTAAGTACAACAAAAAACTTCACTTGTTGATATTAATTAATTTATGATTACCAAATATAGAATAGATTTAGCAAACACAGTTTTCTTTTTACAAAAGCTGATACCGTATTTTTAAAGCTACATCTGAAACTCAAAGCTCTAACATATTTGACATGCAATAACACTCTGCTGCTTTATATTGAGTGACCTAATGACAAGACCAAATTTAATGCAAGTGTCTTACTTGACAGCAAGGGTATAGCTAGAAATGACTGGTCCCATAGCAATATTTTTTATGGGGCCTCCCTCACAGTCTTGCATCCCCGAACCTCTCCTGGAACTCACATCCCAACACTGCTCTGTTCCCAACCAGCCGTAAAACTAAAACTTAACCCCCCGGCAGTCCGATTCAGTCCGATTTTCTGTGCCGAGAGCAGTACAAAAAATCTAACCACCCTGTCGGTCCACTGAGATTAAAATTTCTGTATCAAAAGAAGTACATAGCTTAATTATTAACTTGCAAAGTCAGATTTTCAAAATGAAATTCAACCATCTGTAGTCAAAATTATTAAAACATCCACAAAATGGTGCTGCCACCCGAGTCCACTCGAGATTACTGTTTTCAGTAAGTTTTTTTCACCCTGAGCTAGATTTAGGAATACCAAAAGAGCAGAAAGTTAGGAGCAGCGGGCCGCCTTGCGACTATGTGCCCCATAGCAGCCATTCCGGCTGCCATGGTGGTTCCTATGCCATTGCTAAACATGTAAGTGAAATTAATGGATAGCGTTAACATGAATTTAAACTCCAATCAGGTTTTTCTTTTATCCAGGGTGGCATTCCTCACTGTCAAAACTAACCAAATTTATAGGTAGAAATAAGGAAAGAAATAAAATCTGAAAGATGTTTTAGCCTCCACTAGCATTTATTTTTTGCTTGTGCTGCTTTTGGAGAGTTAAGCCAGAGACACACGGCTCAATTTTATAACAGATCAAGGAAGCCCGTCTGTGGCGCGATGACCTCATCGCGCTGCGGCGAGCTGGCCTGAAATCGAGTCATAGAATTTCTGCAGCTGCCAGCCCATATAATACTAAGTAATGGAATTCGAACAAGGTTTTTTAACATGAAGAAGGGTACACATGGCTCAATGTTTTGACAGATGCGAGCACAATCGAGCGTCATGAATGTGCACAGCGCTCGATTGTGCACAAATCTCAAACTACAAAATCAAACCATATATGCCCAGCTTTATCCTCACTTTTGACTACTGGAAATGATTAAAAATCTCCCAAATGAAGCCTTGGATGGCAGAAAAAAACTAATACAATTATTTTTCCTATGCCCAAAACGTTAAAAAAGGTTTTCACAACTTATACCTTAAGATATGTAATGGGATGTTCTGTTCTGGGATGTTATGTTTTTTATCGTCATCCCTATGAAACCCATTTGAATAGATTTGATCTATTGTAATAGATTTTATCAGGTATTATCTAATTTTCCATCTTATGCAACCACTTATTCAATATGAAGACTTTGTTATTACTTTTGTTGAGAAAGCCACAATATCTGGTCGGCTGGATGGTTGTTATCATGTAATGCATGGAAATGTGATTTTGATTTTAACACTGACCTTACCTAAATTTTAATTCACAGTAAGACTTGGATTTTGGTTATGCCTCATTACCTTGTTTCTAGAGATTTTACACTACCTAAAAAAACAGATGGTCGCTCCAAAAATATTTGTTACCTCCAAATTCTTAAAGACATTAATGGCTCCTTTATTTTGGGAATTATGATAACTAGAATTTTTATTTTTTTCCTAATTCATTCCAAATTTAACTACCAGACATGCCTTTAATTTTAACAAAATTATTATGCTCCACCTTATTCAAAAGTGACTTTTTATGACCGTACTTGTTTTTAAAACAGCCTGCATGTTGCCATTTGATGTGCTGTCTCTCTAGCTACAAGATGTATTTGTTATTTTACAGCATAAGAGTGAACTTTCTGCATCAAAACTACTAGCAAAAAAAACTCCTAAAGACAAAATGAACAGTACAAAAGAGAATGAAAGAACATGTGAAATGATTTAAAAGCAATAAAAAAGTATTATGGCTTGGAAAGTTGAGAACGATTTTATAGATCTGACCCTGTATTTTTTTTCTTTTTGTAATATGCATTTAATGCTTTGAAACTAAATCTGGAGAATGAAGGTTTTAATTCCCAGCAGGTTTCATTAGGGTGTTTTGATTCTCTTCATTTGGTGGAAGAAAGAATTAGGTTTATGGTATCTGAACATCTGTGAACATCAGGTGCTAAGGGCATTCAGGTTCACATTGCAATTCTTGTGATTCCACAGGTTCAAAGGGCAAAAACAGCATGAGAAATGCTTTTACTGTTGCTCACAATGCATGCAATTACTATTGATCTTGTGTATCTAAAAGAGTTGGGCTTGGCATAAATGCCACTTGCTGGGCCACTAATCCTATTACTGTTCCTGGATGTGGGAAAACATACACTGAAATTCAACTGTGCTGATTTTTGCATATGAAAGTACTAGAAGTATGATGGCCTTAGGCTTTGTGAATGTGGAACTGTTTTGGCTAAACTTTATAAAACTATATTAAAAATGACAGACAAGAGAAATGAAACTTTAACAGCTCTGAAAAAAACATCATTGGTGCATACATAAAATGAGATTCTTTACTGCGGAAAGCCTAAAGACAAAAAATTATAACACTAAAAAACATGCATGCCTAAAAACAAAACTTCCAACTGAATATTAAATGTTGACAATTTACTTCATGTTTGACTTTTGAAAGAATACTAACTAAAAGGTCCATTCAAAAATGTCATTTTTGGAATATGGAAACTTTATTTTGTGTTATAGAATAAAGTGGGCAGAGGAGAAAGCATGACTAAATCTCTGACAACTTAAATAGACTCTAAAATGTATGTATAAGGGCTTGTTTCCACTTGAAGCGGAAGCCCGCGGTCGTGCACGGCGCGGATACATCCGCGCCCATTCTATTCAATGGCGCAATGGCGCTAGTCCCCGATTCCGCGGCCGCCCAGCACTGACCGCGGCCATAGGGGTGAATGGCCGCCGCTAAAAACCGCATGAGATGCGGTTCTTAGCGGCGGCAATCGCGCCGTCGGCTTCCACACAAGTGGAAACAAAGCCTAAGTCATACATATGCCATAAAGTTATAAACAAAATGTCACAGGGTGCATGTTTTTTTTGTATGTCACCTATGTATGCCTAACATGAATATGTACTGACCATGTTCTTGTTAGATATACATAGATGACATACAAAGGGTTCCTGGGAGAAATAGTGGCTAAATTTGTCAAATGCATATCTTTCTTCCGGTTGTTGGGCAGGTTAATTTTCTGTGGCACTAGGCTGAGTGTACACTATGTTTTTTTCCCAGCAGTTTGGACACCCCCGGCCTTCCCCCAACTGGTGCATTATTACCTGCGACAAGTTGCACCGAATGTGACGCACACACATGCTGGGCATTTTGGATTCATCAACTTCACGATGATGCACAGCAGTTATGTAACCTGCCCATCCATTAATAAACTACACAAAACTGCGTATTGTGACATGAACAAAACCTGCCTTATTTGTTTACAAGCATGGTTGGTTTAAATAAATTAATTGGGCTCGGTAACACCAACATAGCAAATACTGCAATCTATCAAACAGATTAATGGAAGGAGAGACCAAGAACTTAGTCTATCCCTCCATTGAGTTTTCCTTTACCTAAGTAAAGGCAAGGGGACTTTCGAGAGGCCACCCTATTTATATTACTACATTATCCCGGTCGGGGATATGAAAAAGGTATAAGAAAAAAAATCCAATTCATCTGTGAAGTTTATACAAACGTCCCACCAACCTCGACGCGCGTTTCAACAAACGTTTTCCTCAGGAGGTGTGGTTTCTCGGGTATAATATGTTTGAATTTTAATCAGTCCATCACGTCACGAGAGTGCACGGGAAGAACGGGAGGCCACTGTACGGTAGAAAGGATTTTCTCTTTAGTGTATGAACAAATAAGTTAGATGGTGAAAAAGTAGTGGAACCAAGCGCTTCCCCTCCAGAGGTTCTCCTGTGCCCTCCCGGGGACCTCTGGAGGGGATATTTTTTATCGTTTGAAGAATAAAAGGAAAACCACCTATTTTTTATTCATGAACTTTGCATTTTGGACTTTTTAGTATTTATAACCTGCTGTGATTCAATGTCTTGACACTTGAGGTTGCTTTAATTTTCGATCTTATACCTTTTTCAAATCCCCGGGTAATGTAGTAATAAAAATAGGGTGGCCTCTCGAAAGTCCCCTTGCCTTTGCCTGGGTAAAGGAAAACTCAATGGAGGGATAAACTCTTCTTGGTCTCTCCTTCCATTAATCTGTTTGATATTGTATTTGGGATGCTGGCCACGCACCTATTTGGGTAATGTGGCATTTTTTTATGTAAATACTGCAATCTTAACACAGTAAAACAGTGCTCAAATAGCGGATAAAACAAGGATGGGCGACACTGATGAGTCACTCAGCCTAAGTCGTTGATGGGAGGATCTGAGTGGTGACATGTCAATATGTAATAGATTTAGATGCAGTCATATAGCCATTAGTGATGTCTAAGTTGTCATGAACCTATTTACCATTAATAGTATAATACCTACAAGACAATTGAGTGCAGAGTATGGGAAGAATAGAAACAAAAGCTTGAACTGGGCACAGTAAGTTTGTATAATAAATAGAACACACACAATGCACACAACCCACCATGATACACATAACCAGACATTAATGCTACGTGAGACCCAAATCTGCACCACTACTGAATTGAAAGTTACCTTGTAAAGATGAACCAACTTTCGTGGACAGTTTGTGGCGGACAAAGTTAATTGTTTTCACAAAAGACCCCGGTCTCCAGTGCAAAAAGTCGGGCAAAAACTGGCATGTGCTTTCCATGTATATAACTTCCGGTATATGGATCATGACACTTTGCGTTCCATGTGCTGTAAGTGACATCACTGACGTCACTTCCTGTTCTACCCGATTTAAATTCCCCGCCAACAGGTAGGGAATTTAAATTTCCACGCAAACAGGTGAACGTCCGATGTGCTTGTTCGCAAATGGACAAGGCCGATGTTCGGCCGTCACTATTACCAAGCTCATGGTAGCTGTGCCTGTTTGCACTACAGTAAACAATTCTGCCGGATGGTGGCATCATCATTGTCATTGTGGCTTGTTAATCAGACCACACTTATCCTGCACGCTGTGTCATGGATCAACGGACTCTGTTAAGAAAACCCTCCCACTGTGAGCAATTGTGTCTGGAAAGGAGAGATTGTTATATACAATACAAGGATGATGTAATTGAATCAAGAAAATCAAAGGAATATTTTTAAAACAGGAAATGCCAGAACAAAGACTTTTAAAGTATGATAACCAGGTATTCATTGAATAAAAATTTACTAACAACTATTAAAATAATCCAAAAACAGAACAAACAAAGAATCTCCCCTGTAATCACTTACAGGGGCAAGGGGACTTTAAAGGCTTCAAGTACAGAGGTCAAAAAGGCATATTTAATAAAATATTATTAATCGCACAGGTATTAATTATACATTTTAATACTTATCAAGGAAATGTAAACAAACGATGGTTTGAAACAAAAACACAAAAACACAGGTCCTGATTAACCATAACCCAGTTAATCAGGGATAAAAGCATGTGCCCTGCGTCACATAGGCAGAGGGCCCATGGGGTTGGTCCAGATGGTGGATGGTGGACTACACAAGGTGTCCACCGCTATGGCCCTGCTATGACCCCGACGCGTGTTTCGTCGTGATGTGACTTCCTCAGGGGGTAACAGGAAAAGACCAACCGGATGGAATGGGTGATCTGGAGGATAGAATATTCAACTAAGTACACAGCCAGAAGGTTAAAAAAATTGCCAGGTAATGGAAAAGATCCCCATAAAGGGTACTCACAAAGATTAGCCACCCCTATGGAGGGCGAGGAAAAGGTTGGCCGTCCTCCCAAAAGAACGGAGAGCCTCGTAAACGCACTGACCACTAAAGCCGAAACCCAAAACTCATCTGTGAATATTGAGGGTTCAAACAGGAAATGATCAGATTAGAATGGATTGGAATATGTATAAGGTGAGGAGAGGGAACAGCTCAAATGGTGGTTGGTGGTTGGTGAAGTAAATGATGTAAGGGATGGTGAGGGAGAGGGTTACAATAACCATCATAACCCAAACATAGATAGTGTAAATGAGGTGTACGGTGGTGAACAAAATAACACTATAAAGTGCCAAACTAAAAGAACACAGCAAGGTGAAAAGGTGATGAGTAGGGGACAATGACTGCCCATGGGTGTCCAGGGGGTGCAGGTGGTAGATGTGAGGTGTAGGTGAGGGTCAAGTGAAGATTAATTTGAGCGGGTATTAAATAACACAATTATGAGTGAAAATAGAATGTGAAATAAATAAGGTATAGGGTAAGGAACTGACCAAGGGTTAAAAATTATGAGATAAATAGACAAGTACGAGGTAGGGCTGGTATACCAAGAGCCCGGTTAACACTTACAGGGTCATAAAAGTTACTTGGATCGGTATGGGTAAGAATCCCAAGGCTGAAATAAGAAGTATCAGCCGTTCAGTCAAGAATTCAAATACAGGCTCAAGCACTGACCAGCGCAAACAACCTCCACTTACTTGCAAAGAGTTATTCGGTGGAGAGGTAGGTCCGAAAATACCTACATATACCTTAAAATAACATAAACATATCAAAGCTTATTTGAGAGGTTTACATGTATGCATATATGCATAGTCAGCATAAACTGACTCCTCTTCATTGCTATGACCGCACTATGTTGTTGATAGCACCTCTGGAAGCGAGAAGTAAATAACCAAATTTTTCGGACTATAAATCGGGGAGCAATGGCTGTGTCTTATATTCCGAATCCATGGGTGGTCGTGCCTTGGCTCCCCGCTAGCTCTCCCAGTGTTCTAAGATATTTTCCTGAATGTGAAGCAGTTCTCCACCATCGTGGCAGTGAAGTGATAAGTGGTGGTTAAAGTTTGATTAAATATGTTTTTGCAAGCACCAAATGAAGAGAGTGAGTAATTTGGCAGAGCTGGAAAATTCAAAGAAATATATAAACCACTATAGTTGACAAATTACTCTTGCATGGCATAAGCTGGTAGGCAGAGTGTACGTCCTGCATGATGAAACCTGTAAACTTGTATGAAACAGAGAAGAAGCAGTCCAAATTTTCTCAGTGGTAGAATAATGACTGAAAAAGCACAGAAACTGTTATTGCTCTAAAGCAGTAATGGCCTTTTTAGAGACCAAGTGCCCAAAAGTGCCGGCATGGCAATTTAACCTGAATTAAAATACACAACTCATATACTCTTCTTTCCTATAAAATAGAATAGGAAAGGGTTTGGGGTTCTGTTTGCAATCAGAAGAGAGGGGAAAAGAACTGACAGTGTTGAGAGACAATAGGCTGCAGTTCTTTCCTCTCTGCTGGCTGACAGCTTGCGTGCCCACAGAGGGGCTCCGAGTGCCACCTCTGGCACCCGTGCCATAGGTTCACCATCACTGCTCTAAGGCTTGTCCACCAGCTTTGCAGACTTGCACTCATCGAAATTATTTACCAATGCAGTTGATAATTCACACAGACAGTCAGTGATCTTTTGTCTACAAGTAGTTTTAGCTTTAGTTTTGTACCTTTGTATTTTTGCAAAAACATTGTGGAAGTTTTGACATCCAACCATTCATCAAGATCCAAAGTATGACTGTATGCCCTGTGGACACAATAACTCATCAGTATTGTGAAGCATGGACTTACATACCTAAGAACTGGGTATGTTATGTAAACAGAAGTAAAAAGGTGACTTTTTTGTCATAATAGTAATTTGTCATAATTCTCATAATTTTTTTACTTCTATAAATGACATATGTTCACTGCTTTTTAACGGCATTGGTGCTTGATCTCAGCCACTTAAATAAAGGATGTACATCTGAATAGCATACATCTATAATTGAATACTGATGCATGAAACTTTCACAATAAAATGGGTACAGCATAGTAGCATATACAAACTCATTTTGCTTCAGCTGAGAATCTTGTAGAAAGAAGGGCAGCAGAAAAAATGGATAGACAGATAATTTTCAGTTTCACAATCCTCGTTCTACAAAAGCGTTTTCTCCGTTTTCTTAGAAATGGCATAGTGGGCCTTTCAGATGAAGAAGATTAAGCCATTGATAGAAAAAAACATTACAGGAGCTTCACAAGAAATCCATTGCTTGTTCTACAGAGCAGAAAATGATTTTTTTTTAAACTAAAATCCTTGTAAGCCATTCAATATACTTAAATTTGGAGACACTTTGTCTTTAAATTGAATGCAGTAAAGAACAATAGGCAATGTTCACAAAGTATGGAGAAGTGAGCACAAAGGAGGTGCAATGTTTCATCCATCAGATGAAAGTTAATCATTTGCTTGTTGAGCTTCCTATGTACATCTCTAACACTGAGGTTGCGATAGTGTGCAATGCTTGCCTGCTATTTAGTTATTATTGATGTGATAAAAGCTACATTGTGACTAGATATGCAGATACTGCATGAATATGTTTCTATAATGAAATAACAGATAAAAATTTACTATTATACTGGATGTGTGAAAAAAATTACAGCTAAAACAATACAATTATGTGAGAGAAAAATGGGTTCTTATTAAAATGGCATTAGTAATTACAGCAATTATTGGAGTTTTAAATCAAAGATGTCCATGGCCCAGTTACTTAACCTTAATGGCGGGCGGTGGATCCTAAACAAAACCTAGATAAAACAAATAAAATTAAAATTGCAGTTGTTCTTGTCTAATATTGGGAGAAATTAAATAACCATACTGTTTTATCAGTCCTTGACCTAATAGGCATCTCTCTATATTGCAAACTCCCCCACCTTAGTAAGGACCTTTGGGTACATATCTCAAGTGAAAAAAACTTGAGAGGTGGCAGGTTTCTTCCTGTTTAGTCTAATTAGTTGAATACCTTTTTAAAGTAATGAATTTTAGCTGAAATTACTTGAACATGGTATCAATATTGAATTGCAGGGGGCAATATAGGATCAGGTCCCCAGTAAACTGATATCTGCATACTCACAACTTTTCTCCTCCCATATCACACAAGGACTACTTATGCCATGTACACATGTAGGCTAAAAGTTGGCCTAGACAATCTATAGTGATCATCTAGGCTAAATATTTTACTTGTGTAAATTTGTCAGATGTGGTTGTTCCATCAAGATGGATTTCTGAATGACTGGCCAAGAGTCACTGTCCTCTATCGTGAAGTGTGCGGCAGGGAAAAGTTAGTTATCCTACCCCCTCCTACAAGTGCTGTGTGTATTCCTGTTGTTCCTTCTCTGTTCACTGGGAATGGTTGGTGCCTACCCATCTTATGCTATCATTGCCCCCAAGTCAGATCACTAAAATACTCCACAGATTTAGCAAAATACTGACAATAAAAGACATCATAGCTGCACAATAGAGGTTGAGGCTGAAGGGGTCACAGGGTGACTAAAGACAATTTGTTTCAATCTCCATCAGTGCCTCAAGATAATTACTCAAGATAAAAATATAGTCTACTGCCATTTGAATAGAGACCTATTACAGGTATGTTCCCAAATTTTTTGTGCTGGTGGTGGCTGAATATGAGAAGACCTCACATTACAGGAACTAGTAATGGCTGAATATGTGGTGCAATATTTCCGTACGATCAACTTTTTGATTGATTATTGAGTTGACCGTACTGAAATTGTTTCCAAAAGTGATCAAAAGTGCACATAGAATGAATCTAAAAGTGATTGGACATGTTGGTAAATTTTAGTTCATCATACAAATATCTGCGTACCGTAGTAAAATCGTGGAAACGATTCTGTTTAACCTCCCTAGCGCTCAGCCCACACAGCGCCTTTGAAAACTGCTATGATTAATCACAACTAAATACACAGTACTCTGTTTTTCCAGCCCTCCTCCGCTCTACTAAACTTACGCCCCTCCATTTACATAAAGGCCTATGGCTTGAACCCCCCCCCTTCGCCTTTGATTATGCAAAAGGTGCCGTGCCAGAGTCAATCAGAAAATTGAAGCCGCTTTCAGGACCATGTGTAAATTTTGACTATCCCAGCTTGGGCAGAATTTGTTTGTTTTTGTCTCAACCGCTAGGGGTTAAATTGATCACACTATGTGTAGGTACGAATAATTGATGTTAGACTGGCAATCGATATTTAAATCACACAACACAATTGAATCTAAGATCGATCGTACAAAAGTCGACCTGTGTTTGGAAGTCGTATTACAAAATATGTATATATAACTGCCAGAGGTACACTTTATTTTGAGAATTGTGATTTTTTTTTTCAAAGAAGCTGAAATTTTAATAACAATGCAGTTATCAGTTTACGCATGCTTTCGTCAGTAAATTCATAAAGAAAGTAGAGTTTCCCAATCTTACATCTGCCGGATCAGAAGTTTGAGGCTAGAACGAAAGACATTCTACTAGACGGCAAAGGGAGTTAAGCATACAAAAGCAATAGGAAGAAAGTTATAACATTGCCTGACATCTAAAAGGTTAGCTGTCACAGAAAAGGCACATTTCCATATTTTTATAGCCAGACTTTTTTTTCAGAAGTCTCTGAGAACAATGCAAAGTATATTAAACTTAATTTATTCTCCCCGTAGTTCTGGAAAAAGAGATATACAAGTGAATGAGGCCATTGTTTCAGATGTGAGAATGATTTACATGCTGCTGGGAAATACATCTTCGTGGTTTGTTCAGCTTTTCAACAAATGTATGGATATCGTTCATTAGTCTGTGATGGTAATATTCTCCAAACATTGAAGTTTTACTAAATGTACTTATTGTTCATTTTAAATGTAAGTAAGAAAAGAATATTTCTATTGATTTTGTGGAATACACAAGTTGAGGATGAAGTCATGCTGTAGTGTTTGTAAATAGCCACAAGAGGGATTCCAGCAGCACCAATCTTGTATCCTGATACTGTGTAGAATGTGATCTCAGTCTTTGGTCTGAGGACAGCTGGCTAAGTCCAGAATTCTTGCAGAAATTTTATGAGCTGTAAGTCTGTTGTAAATGGTGAGATATGGACTAATGTATAAATATCAGTTTGTGTAAAGTTAAATATTAAAAGAAAACCAGAACAACTATTTCAATAAAGATACTGCTTGTGATATTACTTTTATTGCCAAGGAACATATACAATTTACAGAATATCAGAATAATATGTACATGTCCAAATGTGTAATAAATGTCAGTAAAATTGCAACATATGTTATTCATATAATAAACGTTCAGTACCTACATACATAAATGTGTAAAGGGTAATATAGCCAAAATAGATACATTTCTGCACAGCAATCTTGGTTTATCTTATGGTATATCCAACAGAATGAGATGATAGTTTAAGTTGTTCAGTTCATCTTGATGGCATGATTGTTTTAAAAATCTTTTTTTTTTCTTTGCCTTGGGAGAGTACACACTTAACAAGCATGGACACTACTGCAGTAGTAGTGATACTCCGAAAAAAGATAAAAAAAACAACAGGGGTTGTTGGGATTGTAGCCATATTTTTTTTTCAATCTCAGCATTTAAATCATGGCATGGAGACTAATGGCAAATTGACACTAAAAAAGTAGTGGTTGGAGTTGGGCTTTAAGAAGAACATGCACATTTTATGTACATGAGTTTCTATAAGTAATGAGCAGCATAGGCAATATTCGTATTTGCAAAATATTGTGAATTTTTCAGCCAACATTCACAATAAATTTGTAAATTTGGTAATTGATGCTCTCCAGTCATGTACTGAAGTAAAAATCTTGAATATTCACAATTATAGAGATATAGCACTAGTTTCAAAATCAGGCATTTTCAAAGTGCTGATATTCGCAATTAAAATTTGCAATTAAAATATTCGCGATCAACACTAGTTGCTATACAATCAGAAAGGATCAGAAAGCCTTAAAGCAGACACAGGAAAATTTGCCCATTTAGCTTTTCAATCTGGCATGTTGTCACCTTAGCAAAAGGACACTATGACTCCCCTCCGCTCATACCCTGCAATGAGCAAACTTACATTTTTTTTATTTCTTTTTGTACTACCTTGCAAGTATGATTTTTTTTCTGGTAAAACAGTACAGAAAATGTAAAACTATTAAAATGTCCCTACTGCACGTTGACTGCATTATCACCACTGTGGAGACACAAGGAACTGGGATACTTGTGCTAGGCAGCCATTACAGACTCTTGATCTGGCACAAAATTTCGGTCTTTCAATTTTAAGAGCCCATTGTGGCCCACAAGTCAAAATGCTTGCTCACTCCAGCCTTAGAGGCTCTAAACAGTCCCAAAATATCTAATTCATCTTTGGATCCACATGGCTGGATCTCATCCACCTTTCATAAGAATGAGAAAACCCCTTGGCATCTTGATGATCATATCACATAATACATTCTTACACTGTGCTCTCTTTTTATTTATATATCTTATTATAGAGTCTGTTAAAAAAAAACTAAAGTAGAGGAGGGATACCAATTACATTGTGTTTGTATGGAATAATAAAGTTTTATCCCATGTGATTGTCAAAGTGGGGTCTGCTTACTCTCATTCTCCTTTATATGTGTCCTTGTGCTGTCATTTGTGCTGTACTTGGCAATCCATAAGCAAACCAGAACACAGCATGATAAATAAAGAAATCTGTTTAAAGTACAACTAGAGTACAGATGGGAGATATACATAAAAAGGCCACATGCCAATAATAAGGCATCACTGCAGTCTCTGCTCTATATTCAAAACTTCCTAACAGTTTATATAAAAGACAAGAATTATTTCATAACCTAGTACTGTAAAGTGAGAATTCTCAAAAATAGAAAAATAGGTTGCTTATATTTTAATGTTCCCATCCTAACCACCCCCTGCTGGAAGGCATTATAGTTTTGACAAGGCAATTGAAATTAAAAGACTTCACACAACAGGAGGTGAGCATATTTTAGCATTAGTACATTGACATCCCCTTAGCAAAATGGCTTTTAGCATTTTACCAAGAAATGAGAAGAGTAAAACGTGACAGAATTGCTTTAGAAATGCTGCTGTATTGTTAAGCAACAGTAGAAAGCGAAAACAGCAAATGTAAAAATACACCGCTATCAACTTTATTTTCTGTATTATAAAGCATTTACAGAATTATATGTTTCATGTATTGTATGTTTGTAAAGGTTTGGGGTTTTATTTTCCCTTTTACTCTCAGCCCTTTCATCATTTCTGAAATGTATACTGTACTAAATGATGTTAACCATGTAGAATCAGATAACAACAATGTTGGAATCACTTCCATTACAGTATGAATAGTTTGTTTAGGTGCTTTATTTATTATAGCTACATCTGATTTTACTTTTTTAAAATTGGATATAGTAGAAAAGGGTTAATGTTGTTGTAATAGTGTTTGTTTGATTTTGATGTGTGTCCCAATAAAAATTTCCCTTCTCTTCCTGCCATTGAAATGAGAAAAGGAAGTGACAGTCAATTCCCACAATGCGGGAGTGTGGCCAGTGGTGTCAGGTGATTAAAGGTGCCTGCTTTACTTCCTTTGGGTATACTGATAAAATATCCTGATATCCCCCTCAATCCCCCCACCTATTGTATACCTTGTTCCCCAACCTATTAGATTGTAAGCCCGACCGGGCAGGGTCCTCTACTCCTCCTGTGTCATTACCTGTACCTGTGTGTTATCTTGTGTTACATCTTCACTTTAATGTATTGTACAGTGCTGCGTAATATGTTGGCGCTATGTATAAATTATAATAACAATAATAATTCCTTCCCCCTGTCCCTCTATAAGTTCTGCAAATCCCCCCTCCACTCATTGCTGTGTTCATGCTGTTAAATTACAACAAATCTTGACAATGTGGGAGGAATAGCCTTCTTGGACAGCTGACTGCAGGACAAATGTCCCAGTTGGAAGATTTCCCTTTCTATGTATTTTATAGACAACTGTAAAAAAATGTATATCCTATCTTTTCTAATGCAATGAAGGTAGACAGCTAGACAGCAGGGAACACACGTGTAGATATGGGCCAGATTGATGGCCGCTTCGAGCGCATGCGCACTCATGGCCATCTATCTAGCCCATATCAAATGCGGCCATCGCTGTTTTTGAGCAGGATCAATCCTGCTCGAAACCAGGGATATTGGACATGACCATAAACCACGGACTATGTCCTTTGCTTTGCATGGAGACCGCTCCTCGGATATTGGGCAAGAGCAGGAAACCTGCGCTGCTGCAGGAAACCTCCAACTGGTCCTATATCAAACCATGTGTTCCCTACATTAAGCTATATTGACCCCCAAAGTTGATGGGAAGAGATACATGATCTTTGATAAGGTAAAACATTTCCTTTTATCTTTGTGTTTTGATGCTTGCCTGGAGTTTATATTTTTCTTCTCTGTTTGTGTACATCTGCCAAAGTCAACATTAGTGCCAGTTTTAAAAAAGGCCCCCTTGTGTATACGTTCAAGAATTGTGTCATTATTATTGAATGAATGTAAAACATAATGACAAATATGTTGCTTTGCAAGAGACAATAACAGTCAGTTAACCTCCCTGGCAGTGCAATTAATGTATTGTTGTTTTGTTTAAAGCAGTATGGAAAATTTAAACAGCCCACTCTATACTTTTCTGGCATCATCAATGATGTTGGGGATGCAAGAACTACTTGGTAACATGTGATTCGAGGGATGGAGAGGCCATTTCCACATGCTGGCATCATCACAGGAAGAAGACATTACTAGAAGAATCTACTGACTAGTGTGAAAAAGTAAGTTGTTCCAAGTGTGGCATAGCGTGACCGCTCTCTGTAATGCAAATCTAGTCCCACTGCCAGGGAGGTTAAAGAACAGGTTAAAATGTTATGGATGAAGCAGGCCAACTTATTTTATAAGCCAATAACCTGGCAGGAGTCAAACTGGAAATGTATCATCTGTCAAAAAACAAAGCTCTACCTTCTTGCTTATATGGATATAAATATGTCGAAATTTAAGTTGAAATAAAAAAATAAGTTGAAATTGCTGAAAATTCTAATTGTCAGGCCCAAATCAGGCCACTGGTCAGTAACCACAGTATTACTGCTCCCAAATGACTATGAACCACAAATGCCCAGGCAGTCATGAGCACACTTTGTCATTTGCAAACTATCCCCCCCCCCCGCTAGGGTATGCAGGAAATCTGGAAAATCCAGATCAATAATTGTACCAGTCACTGCCTGCTGGTGGCACTATGCTTGCCCTTCCATGGGTTGGTCCCACAGTCACCAGCAGGTGGCTCCCTACAAGCGTGGGCTGGGTGGAGCACACACCTGCCTCATAAGCTTTAGGGCTATATAGGTGTGCTTCATCACCCTAGACACTCCTGTACCCTGAACTTTTCGTACCTATTTTGTTTCTGTGTGTGAGTCCTCAATAAATCTGTTTTTGACACCACCCTACCTCTGCTTGGATGTCAGTGTGTGTTGCCTGTCTGGTTGCCCCCTCTGTAACTGATCCTGACATATTAGGTGTTAAAAACAAGGGTGAGAAGGCTCATTCATTAGGGGCGAGGAGCCTGAGATCTGTGGTGAAGTTCAGGATCTTCAAATCTTCTTCAGGGTCAGAGGAACATCTTTTTAATGTCAAATAGTGTGCATGCCAAATAGTTTAGTAATATCTACACAATAAAATTATCTTTATAAACTAACAGTACAGGGTAGATTTAACATTCTTGCAACACCAATTTAATCAGTTCTCTTCTCTCACGTGTTATCCAATGATCTTCTTCATATTTGAGAATAATGTGGTTTTTTTTTTAAAGGAAAATGTTTTATTTAGGCTTTGGGTTTGATGTATATAGAATACAGTTAATGTTTCAGGTTTTATATATTTTACATTTTTTTAAATTAATATTTAATGTTTTTTATTTCTATTCTTTTCCTGCAATTTAGATATATATTCTTAAGAATCATGTAAAGGGGATTATATCTAAGTCAATCCATGTCAAACCTCAGACTTTGGTGAACAGGACCTAAAAATATGAATTGAATAGCATGTTTAAAGAAGGTAGTACTTTAGTAATTTGAAATAACCTGGAACTTTTCAACTCTATAAAATGATGGTATAATTTATGAAGGTGGGATAATAATCCCTTTTAATTTTAATATGTATGATAAAATGAGTATTTTTTTTATTTTGGCAAACCAGAATATTAAAATGAACAATTGAAAATTTTACTTATTAAAGCAAAAAAATAATATATCATACAAAAGAAGTCAGAACAAGTTACATACACAGAATGCCTTACAATATCTGCAAATTTCTGTGAAGAACTTTTCTGGCAAAATCTGAAAATCTCTCTATACTAATTTCCCCCAAACACAAAAATGGAATAGGCCACGCACACTATTCCCTAATGTTTGAATTTCGGCATGTTTCTTTATTATCAATCAAGACGTTTCTGGAGTCTTAAGTACCTCTAATACATTATAAATGTATAGCCATTTGGAAGTGTCCATGCCACTAGCCATGACTTTGGGCATTCAAATAAATGTGGGCTATTACTTTAGTTATCTTGCAGAAACAACTCTCTTGAACAAAACTTTACCTTTGCCTGTCTTTCCAAGACCATCCTATTGACTCATTGGACCCTTCATCTTGCTCCCCATAATGGAGACTGTCAATTACATTACCCATGTAAAATACACATTTGGACTTGGCCAGTGATATATGAAAGCTAAACTTACTTTCATCACATCTACTTTCTACACAAATTGTATAAAGTATATCGTGATGGCCGAACTGCCCACAAGGTGGACAGTTCAGCTGCGAACATGGATGTTCGCCTTCCTTCTGGCTGATGAGCAGGAGATCTCTATACTTCCTCCGCCAGGATCAGAAGCAGCGAGATTCTGCCGGAAGAAGAATCTTTTCACTAGAAGACCGGGCATGAAGCCGGTCTCCTAGTGAAAAAACGGCTTGAGAACAGGAAGTGACGTCAGTGACATCACATCCGGCTCCCGTAACCAGGAACTATGCGTTCCAGGTACCGGATGTGACACCACTGACGTCACTTTTTCCAATTAAAATTCCCCGCCTAGAGGCAGGGAATTTGAATCTGTTCGCGAACAGACTTTCAACTTACCCTTCTATATATGCCAAGAAATTATGATGATGACATCAGGTTTAAGGGCTTAACAATTAGTCAGCAGTCAACATTTTAAAAAACTTAACCCCATCTCTACCTCTACAAGAAATAATGCATCTAGTATATGCTGTAACTTTTCAAAGAATACCCAATTGGATTTAAAAAATAAAACACATGGGATGAATAAAGTTCGTAGGACTTTTCCAGAAGTTATGTAAATTTTTATTTTCAGAGGCAAATTTTAACATTAGCATGAAGACTACAAGCCACCCAATCAACCTCAGCAGATGCAAAGTTGGATTAGCTTATTGGCTATTTGCATGTTGAATTTTTTATATCTCATCAATCAGTTGAATAAAGGATTACTTACTATATTTAATCAAATAACAAATGCAGTAAAGACTTATAATTTAAAGAGATGACAAGTACAATACAGGAGTTATCCTAAACCATTAAATAAACAATAAAATGCCCCATTCGAGTTGTTCCATATTCCATAAAAAAGCATGAATCAATACTCTGAATATGTGAATTAAAAAAAACGCACAAATATAAGAAAGACATCTGCTATTGGTTCATGTGGAGCCTTTGCAATCTATTCAATTATTTTATACAACATTTATATGTAAGGTCACAACCCAACAGCACATAAACTAAGGTGCTATGTATTATAAAAGCCTTTATAGCAAACAATTGGATGGTGAAATATATGTTATAATCTAAGTCAATGGGAAATAATGTGCAGAAGATGGAATCTTCTGTCCATGAAACCAACTCTGAGATAAAGCGAGAACCATGAAACCTGACACTAAAATAAAGAGATGTCATTTGGCTGATGCCTATTTTGGAGACACAAAAGCAAGTGCTTGGAATACATTATTGCAATTGCCACACAACCTGAAAAAAAAACACAAAGCCTATTCAGTTTGAAAAGGTAATGTAGAGGTATGTAAAAAAATCATTTAATTAGAACTCAGATATTTTTTTTACCCTTACTAAACCTAACATTATGCAGAAATAAATTAAATCACCTACCAAGGCAGATCTACTGATCATGCATTCCTATATTCATAGTCATAGGATGCAAATTGCCATTACCCCTAAACTCATATAAAAACATAATGAACAAATTCATATCATTTTCATTACATTTTTTAATAAGTAATAACTAAACAATAAGTAAATCCCTACTGTTGTGCAACAGTGCTCCCTTCTGCTGCTGTTGATTGCAGAGAATCTTGGTAAAGGAGACAACACTGCTATAATGATGCTCCCTTTACAAGCCCCTGGAGATATATTTTCAGCATTAAAAACAAATATCTAATGCCATCTAGTGGCCACTGATGGCACTGCAGGAAGACATGCCACAGGACATGTTACAGTTCAAAAACTAGCAAATTTGCTATTCCCTGGGGATGAAAACACCCTTCACAACGGTTGGCCAGATCAAGAACACTCTCCAGGAGGTAGGTGTATGTGTGTCAAAGTTAAAAATCAAAGGAAGACTTCACAAGAGTGAATACAGAGGGTTCACCACTAGATGTAAACCATTGGTGAGCCTCAAAAACAGGAAGGCCAGATTAGAGTTTGCCAAACAACATCTAAAAAAGCCTTCACAGTTCTGGAAGAACATCCTATGGACAGATGAGACCAAAATCAACTTGTACCAGAGTGATGGGAAGAGAAGAGCACGGAGAAGGAAATTAACTATTCCTGTTCCTAAGCATACCACCTTATCAGTGAAGCATGGCCATGCTAGTGTCATGGCCGTGGTATTGTCATGATGTGGGCATGTATGGCTGCTAATGGAACTGGTTCTCTTGATTTATTGATGACGTGACTGCTGACAAAAGCAGCAGGGTGAATTCTGAAGTGTTTTGGGCAATATTATCTGCTCAGCCAAATGCTTCAGAACTCATTGGACGGCACTTCACAGTGCAGATGGACAATGACCCAAAGCATACTGCAAAACCAAACAAAGAGTTTTTATTAAGGCAAAGGAAGTGGAATGTTATGCAATGGCCAAATCAATCACCTGACCTGAATCCGTTTTAGTCTGCATTTCATTTGTTGGCACAAAACTTAAGGGAAAATGCCCCAAGAACAAGCAGGAACTGAAGACAGTTGCAGTGCATCACCAGGGATGAAACCCATTGTCTAGTGATGTCCATGCTCCAGGCTGTAATTGACTCAAATAAAGCTGACAGTATGCAGTTAAAGCACATTGCATTTTATTCAAAATCCATTGTGGTGATGTATAGATCAATTTTTTTTTAAATTGTATCGATGTCCCAATGTTTATGGACCTGACTGTAGGTATGCTATAAAGCAGTACATGCTATTTGCATTCAGATATGAGAAAGTATATTTCGAATAAGACAAACTGTAATATTGAGTAAGACATAGCTAAACAATTTATCTATTACTGGTCTGACCTCATTCATTTGATTGGTTGCTACGTGACATTATAAGCTGAATGTGTTTTATTGGGTATACAACAAAGTCAATATTGAAATTCTGTTACATGTGCCACCACAAGAATACTTTCTTAACTAAAACTGTGCAAATGAACTGGGCTTGTTCTTTTTTGTTTTCATTTTAAAAGATAATTCCAAATAATCCTCTATTGGGAGGTTTCTTCTGTCTATCTGCCTATCAATCGTTATGTGTGAATGCAAAAGTATTTCATTAGCGTACTTAAAGTAATAAAGATGTCAACAGCATTGTTGGATTGATTGATACTAATTACAAGTCTGCAAAGGTTCCTCTTGTATAACCATTTACTTTACAGAGTTGTATTTTCTGGTTAAAATGATGCCCTGTTGTCCAAACGCTCCAACAGATGTGTTCTTTCTGTACTGGATGACAAACCGAGAACTATCCTATAAAGCATGTTATCATCACAAGACCAGCATAGAGCCAATTACATTTAAATGACTATTTTCATGGTCCTGCACATTTTCATTCTTTATGCGCAACAATAAAAAAAATTACAATCCTCATGTATATCTATGAAATCATGACCAACATTGTATAAAATTGGTGTTACAAGATTACTTGAGTTAAATGTTTAGTTGATTGTGTAGTAACATACTAGTGCAATGTACTGTGGAGAAAAGCTGGATATTTGTGGGATGGTACAGTGAAAAGGTCATAACTAAAATATATCTATTTTCTGAAAATGATTAGTTGCGATGTTCCATCTTCACAGAAGGTCTAACGCCGGTTATATGTATCATCTATATACAATTTTATCTTCAGCGCTCTAATAGACTAAAAATGTTTACTACTTTCTACTAAGTTTCTTCTATCGGGTAATAAGAATCAAGGTAAATGACACCTCTAATCATCTTGTTGATGATCTCATCAACATAAATAACAACATAAATAACTCTAATGTGTCCCTAAAGTGAACCTATACCCAAATATAAACATAGAGTTCCCATGTCACAGAAATTAGTGGAGGGAGGATTTATTGCATCTTCAAAATGATTACACAAAATTTGCATTTAACAGTTACCAGTAATAAAAAATGAAATCCCATCCTATTTTATAGTCTTAAAACCAGCTTATGGTCTGGTAGGTTATTTGCACAACCAAACTTATCAACATTAATCACACCACATCTCTGTCTTTATCAAAAAGTACTCTACATATCTAATATTATATAAATCAATATGTAATCTGATTTGCTTATATATGTTCTTTATTTAATTTCTCATAATTAAATACTACTACAGTATATCCAATGTACAGTGGACCCTCAAGATGCAACCAAAATTTTAATTTCAATAGTTAAGATTTTCAACCAGATTTCTGTTTAGGAGTCAGGGTACAATATGGGTACATTTTTGCGATTCGTTTGCACCCAAGGACCCCAGAGGTGTTAAGAAACTTGCCTCGGAGCCCAGATATATGAGCATACATGGGGGTGTAAGCAAGGACCCCATAGGTGTCTTGGAATTTGCCTGTGTGCCCAGAACAGTCAGTGTAATTTCAGTGCATAATGGCCCACCAAAAAGTTAGGACAGATGGAAAAAAAGAAGAGAGATAAGAGGGCAATTACATTAGAGCAGAAAAAGAGATGTGAATGGGGCTTAAATTGTTGCTTCTGGTAGGCTAGGAACTTGTTATAACTTTAATTACGATAAAAGTAGAAATATTATTGATGTATATTGTATTTTATTCATATTTCCAACCTTTTTTTTTATTATGAAAAGTTAAAGTAAGTGGTAATTTGGGAGGTCTGGAACATGAATAGTCCACAGATGTAAATAAAGACCTTTTTAAACATGGAACACTCGTTGAAAACAAAAATAAGATAAAAAAACAGGAGATAGTTTGACTGAAGTGAATTTATATACAGCACATGTGACTGTGACAAAGACAAAAGAGCAGGGGGAAAACCTAAAGGAAATGTGTCATGGAGAGAATAAATATTAAAAGTAAAATCCTTCTGTTCTCTGGGATTCATGATTAATGATGACAATGATGCATCCCTGGAAATAAAAGCAAAATAGGCTTCTGTGGAGATGTTATTATTCACTGAAGATGGTTATGAGATCAACAATTTTGTCACAGAAATCTCAAATTCTGATTTACAGTATTGTTCTAATACCTATAGACAGGGTTTTTTTCTGGGGGAATGCACCAGAGCGGAGTTCCGGCACCTATTTTCAGCCTGGCCTGGATATCTGACCCGTGCTCCCTGCACAGCCAAAAAGGAGAGACTCACATCCCACTTGCCCCCCTCTCCTCCTCCCCGATGTTAGCGTGACAGCAGAAGATTCTGTGTTCTCTGTCAGATACTGCTTCCTGTAGCTCCTCCCGCAGATACGTCCTCCCCAGCCAATCAAAACACAGGACAGGACACACCCTCCCCTCTCCAGCTCTGTAGAAACTTAGCTGAGTAAATCTGTGTGTAACTGTAAATTTGAACATTCATAGCACAAAAACCATTTACAGTATATTCATGAAACTTTCAGAATCAGTAATGCTCCCCTACTACTACTTACACCCCGAGTTTCACCCCTCTAGCTACAACACTTATAAGTTACATTCCACTTCCATCTGGACCCCCTCCGCTAAGCATATTGCTTGGCGGGAGGTCCTGACGGAGCACATTCACTAACCTGCTTGGCGCATGCTGTGTTCTCACAGCACGGAGTCATTCCGCCGATGCAGGGCTAAACATTGTGGAGTACGTTGAACACAGAACACAGCATTCGCCGAGCTGCTAAAGTCTATGTGCTCCGTCGGGATCCCCCCCTATGCAATGCGCTTAGGGGAGGGGGTCCCGATGGATTTGGAAACCCCCCTTAACAGGGCTGTCTCCACAGCCCGTCAGAGCCCTGGTCCAGGGGCTAATGGAGGCTTCACAGAAGTCAGCGGATCCAATAGCGTATGTGGAGTTAGACGGGCCTAAGAGTAAAATCCATCTACTGAGGTATAAAATCTGGGGGTTACATTTGACCCAAAGCCAGATGGTGACCTATGGGTGCAGACAGCATATCGGAGGCTCAATTAGGAACAGGGTGGTCCATCTGCAGCAGAATCTACAATGCAGGAGGCTGACGCAGAGGACAGTGAGGAACACCACCCTACATATGGGGTGAGTACCACACACCATCTCCTCGTACTCAACTTTTAAGTGAGCTCCTCAGATATGTGTACCCCTAGATAGGCATTCTCTGGAGACCTAGTATGTGGCCCCGAAATTTCTGAGATATCTTGCTACCCTTACAACTGCGCATGTGCAGATAGCCCTAGTTTTGGGGCTTTTCAGGGTTAATCTTCCAAATTGCGGGTGTCAAAGTTTGGGGGGGGGAGTGGTGAGGTTAGGTGGTTTCGAGGTTTAAGGTCAGGGGATTGGGGAAGTTAGATTGATTTTAACCCTTCAAACCCCTAAACTTAACCCAATCCACAAAACTTACCCCTACTATCAAGCACCACTCGCCCTAACCTTAACCCCACCACAAACCATTCATAATTGTATCACTTAGATATTTATATTTAAGCCTAATTAATTAATTAGTTCCACCACCTTCTCTCTGAGAAAAAAAGCCCTGCCTAAAGATAATATGAAATAAAGACCTGGATGCTCACAAAAGCAGGACTGGAGAAAAGCCTACCAAATGGAAAGGAACAACGTTGAGGTAGATCTTAAAATGGAAGTTGATACAAAAGAGAAGGGAATTAATATAAATAATTACAACACAGATAAAAGCTTTAACGTACATCCAAAGGCTCATATGGCAGTCCAAACAAGTTCTAAATCCAGTGCAGTTAACAACAAAAAAATTTTTCCTGTATGAAGAAAATTCCAATTGTCTCTTACCACTTCTCCTCTCTGATGACATCATTTCACCCCTGTGGAGAAAATGAATAACATTGATAGGGTAAATCTATCCAAAGTTTTCCACCCTCTTGGAGGAGTGGGACTAGAGAACATTAATGGTGAGGTTCACAGAAAATATATTTCCATAACGCTCAAGTTTATAGAGTACAAAATTACATACATAATCCCAATATTACATATAAAAACATCACATATTTACATATATTACAATAATGTACAATACAGTAAAGTTTGTCGCCAATATGCATTTACAATAGTGTATAACAGATGTCAAACCATCATAGCTGGTACATTCTCAACGCATTTCGCTGTATTGCTTCAACAGGAGAACCCTGAACCAGCATAGCTGAAAGATTAATTAGTAGAGGGATAACGTTTTAAACCAATTTATGAAACATACATATAAGTGAAATCATTAATCAATGTACCGTATATGCCGGCGTATAAGACGACTGGGCGTATAAGACGACCCCCCTTTTACATTAAAAATAATAGAGTTTTGTTATAGTACTCGCCGTATAAGAACTACCCCCCTTTCCAACGCTCACCAAAATGAAAAAAATGTTATGTCTACTCTGACTTCATCACCACCCACAGATCTCCAACACCCTTAGAAGTTGATCTTTTGGTATTAGTAAGGATAGTGATAAGTGAAAGCATGTATGCAGCATGTAGTGCTTTTATGCTAATAGGGAACAATATTTTATAGGGGGCTATTAGTAGGAAGGATTATGCTCAGGGACTGACAAATTTGCATGGATATTCTTAGGGGTTAAACTAGTAAACCACAAAATTCATATAGGAGTATATCACTGGCAATGAAAAAGAATTGGCTGGAGGCTGGAATTTAGCTTAAAGTACTTATAAGTGTTTATAGCTAGAGTGGTGAAAACTCGGGGTAGTAATGTAGTAGTAGTGAGCATTACTGACCCTGAAAGTTCCTCATCATTAAATACTTTGAACATTCATAGCAGGAAAAGCATTTAAGTTACAACAGAGCTACAGCCGTGTTCTCTGTGCAGGGAGAAGCGTCCTTTAGCCATGGTACACTCTCGCTCTGCTCCTTGATACAACTGTATCTCAGACAAGCCGCTCGCAGCTCAGCTCGCAGGCAGAAGAGATCCTCATCCTCCCAGCTCCCATAGATTGTCCCCTGCACCCCTTGCCTCTGCCCCTGGCGGGGGGGGGCGGTCTTCAATACGACCCCCGAACTTTGGGGAGGATTTTAAGGTACTGAAAAGTCGTCTTATACGCCGGCATATACGGTACTCACACATCATGACTGAAAATAGAGTACAGTTTTTCATTGTGAAGACACGGAGGGCCAATGGTAGAAAACCCAATTGCTGGAAGCCCATTGAGAGTCAGGAAATACATAATCATGCTCTGTATACAAAACATATGTTTTGATATGTTTGCCTCATTGAAACTATTATCTGTTTGCATGCAATGGCTACTGATGATATCGTGATTAATTAACCACCAGAAAGCTGACAGCTAAATATGAAATGTCTCATATGGTTCTATAGACCAGCAGCTCAGAGTTAAGAGAAATATAGGCCTCTTTTCTTACTACTTAAACTCCCTGTCTGGGGTTACTTAAAGAGGTCCCCCTGCACCACCATAAGAAAGATAAGGAAAGAAATAAGCCTTGCCCTTTTTAAGCAATGTATTTTCCACATATATCCCAAGCCGAGGGTGTGGAGGGGAACTATACCTTAAAGTAAAAATGCAGTATATAAAATATCAAGTCCCCTCCTCTAGCACACCAATTTTCTATATGTTATAGCCATTTATATGTCAAGAATAATTAGACCGAAATACAAATCCTCTGCATTTGTACAACTGCCTTGATATATGTATTTCATCTCTATATTAAGGTGTTTGTTTGGAGTTCAACTTTAATATAGCAAGATGACTCTCAAAACTTATATTTTTTGCGATCAGACAAAACGTAATAAATTACTAAAATTAATGGAGTGTGCAAATGTATCAGAGTCTCAACCATTATTCGAATTAATGAAGACAAAATAAGTAGAATACATGTACACTGAAGTCTGAAGTTTGCTGCCTATATAAACACATTCCATCAGATCATGAAAGTGTCAACAGAAGAGGTGACAAAAGCCATACATACTCGTTTACAGTTTTATTAAAATCTTTTATTGTTCCTGATAAATCAGCTCTAGCCTGTGAGTTGTGTGTGGAATAAAATGAGAAGCCCCGAGGCAGCTTTTAAAAAATGCAGTGTGATCCTCAGAGGTTTTCAAATGCAATATAGCAACATGCTACTAATTAAGATAAAGTTATCATTTTTAACTTATACCAGAAACGCAATTAAGCCTGCTACAGAGAACTGTGGCAATCAATTTTATACAAATTATTCAGTCCAATAAAGACAAGATAAAAAGTGAGCATTTGGTGTGATGTGCGTGAAGCTTTGTACATGTGCACATCAATCATCAGCCATCCAAAACACAGTCTACATATAGCTCATCTCTGCCATTCATGTTGGGCTATCACTTGTTTATGAACACAAAAGGACAGGGAATGTTCAAAGAAGTTTTCATCTAAACTCAGTAATGCTAAGATCTCCTTCTTCTTGTTAATATAAGGATGTTGCGTCTTCCAGTATGTGATGTTCTAAAAGTGATATGACAAGACCGCATTTGTATCACTAATTTTCAGAAAGCGTACACATAATTTTCATTTATTTTTGATGGTGATGTGTCTGCCTTACAGACTAATTTGGCTTCATGTATAAACGTGTCAGTAATGAAAACGACATCACAGCAATCAATCACATTCATACATTTGCTGATTTTTTTTAAGTAGAGATTTAAATCAACATTGTGTTTAGAATGGTAAAGATGTAGTACAAGGCAAAGTTCAACCATTTACATATCCAGCAATTTTGGTGTGGATACCATGTTCAGGGGCTTTGCAATTAAAGGGTTATTAAACCCTCTGCAAAACAAAACATAATGTTTCATCTTATAATCCGAAAAATATGGTAGTTATTCCTCTAGGGTTAAAGGAGGAGGACTTTCCTGTTCTTTACTCTTACAATATACATACAGTATATTCAGATGTGGTTCACTGTATCTATCCTATATAAGTTATTCCATAATTAGGCTACTTTGTAATAAACAAGATAAAACATCCAGAATACATGAAGGGGGACCTAAGCCTTTCTTTATATATCTGGTTGTATGTAGCTGCTCCAAAAAGGGCCATCAAGTGCCAAGCTTGAGTTGGGAGGTCTCTTGGCATCTGGACACACTGTTGGGGATTTAAAGACAGGCCTGGAGCCAAAAGCATAGGGACCTGGAGCAGGGACTACATGACTGGGTTAAGAAAGAAAGAGGTTAAGGAATACTAAGGTTTGCTAAATCTTGAGGTAAATTTGGAGATCAAGTAATACACTTTATTGGCTAACTGAAGTCATTAGAGAACCAAGCTTTCGGGATGTCTCTTTTGTGACATCCTGAAAGCTTGCTTCTCTAATGACTTCATTTAGCCAATAAAGGGTATCATTTAAAATCCAAACTCTCTATATTCATCGATGGCAAACATTGTACAATACTCTACTTTTGCTAAATCTTAAAATGCATTATGTCATTATGTACCTGATTTGTTGGGTTATTTGCTAGGTGGAACAAGGAAACGAGGCACACAACCTAGTACTACATGGTAAAGCACTAAATGGTAAAATAAATTAAAACAAAAGACAAAATACTCACATTCAAGGAGGTTTGAATGGATTGATCTCTCAGGACTGTGTGCTTACCAGGATGACATCACTTCCTGTTTACAGGTGCTGGAGGACTCAACAGGATCAATGGGAGGCATTTCGAGCGGCAGCTCTCTCTCTCTCTATATATATATATATATGCGTAGGTGCGGTGGGGTTCCTCTGTGGGGCACAGTTGAGCCCACCTAAATCCAGGTAAGACCTTACACCTAATGTCAGCTATTAACATAGCTTAAGACCCTCTTACGGGGGCATTCACAGTGGGCAAATAGACTTTCTTCTTACCCTTGCTTACATTCCCTTGCAGTACACTCTGACTACTAAGTCCTGATGAACCGACATAGGTGTCACGAAACGCGTAGACTGTTTCCCGCATGAACTGTGTGTATACTCTATTACTTTAACAACTCGGAGCTGATGTATTAAGAACCAACATATATGGACTCTCTATAAACTTTGACTGCACTGGATTTACTGCAATTGACTCATTGAACTTTATTTGAAACGTTTTCATACTATTCAAGTCCACCTTAAAATCCTCCTCAGACCCGGTTTCAGATATCCTGGATGCACGACCCGAGGGTCTAAGGTGCAAACTTCCTATCTTTGTATAGTATATATGTTAATTTGGATGTTGGTGGGCGACCTAACTTTTTGTCTATACGATATAGGGGGCGCGATTTTTCTTTATTTCTTTTGTATATCTATATATATATATATACAGAGGAGTGCCCTCCCCTGCATGAGCTGAGCCAGCACAGCTGGAAGTAAGATGGGGGAGGGGACTGGAAAGACCAAGGGAAGAAAGCTCTATAGAAGGTACACCTGTATGTGGAGACAAAAGCATGAATGCACGTTCAGAATACAATAGAAACATTGACAGAAACAAACATGAATATACACACATCCACAGAGATGGAGCAAGGAGACAAATGGAGCCAGGGGTTTAATACCTTTAACACAATTTTGTAATTGATGGTGAGAAAGTGGAAACTATTGGTGGGGCTAATTATTTTATGCTGGTATTAATGTCCAGTTCTTCATGGTGGGTTAGCATATTGTAAGCATATATCCAATATGTTTCTTGGGAGCACAGCTTATTAAATCTTTCATTAGGGGCTAGACTGGCATCAATGGACTCAATGATGAAAGCCTTAATTTTTAGAGCTGCACACCTACACGCAACTTAAACACCCACCCCTCATACTGACCCAGTTTTACCCTGCAATCTTTGCCCAGACCCCATAAACCTACTGAGGGCCCTTCTGGCCACGGATATCACTGTAACTGTGTCCTGCTGAGGTTTGTGCCCAACTATTTATTATTGTGTTAGTTGCTAGAAGGGGTCATCCTGTAGTGTGAAGATAATTCACCACATTACCTAACTCAATTGTCTTTTGTTTATTTAACTCAGATTTATTTCTTTGTTTTCAGGTTTTAAAACTTGTCATGGCTACTTCGGGGTTGTAAGGCCCTTAAGGGCAGTCTGGCCATGTAAATGGTTATTTGGGGGACCATATTAAGTATGGAGTGCCACCCTTTGTTAAGGATGTTGGAGTGCCAGGGAACTGCCCCTGAAAATAAGACACTATAAATTTTAGGTGCATAAATTTAAGGTGCATAAAATGCACTAGGTCTTATATTTTGGTGGGTCTTATTTTTACTAAATAATTGTAAGTAATTTAACCTCCCTATACTGAATTTCTGTACTAAATTGGCAGTGTGTTTCATGTTAAATTTGTTTGATTCATTATATAGACTGTCCACAAGATGTCACTGCTGTCTAAAAGCCACAAGATGTCACTTCAGGCTTTAGGCCATTTTTTACTTATTATTTTCACAGTGCTGCACACTGTGTGTACTCAAACACATGGACCTTTGGCCCTTTCTGGGTTGCTGACAGTAAGCCAGTGAAATACAGCAGCTTTTTCTCTGGGTAAGTCATATTTTCAGGATATGGCTTATAGTGGAAGCACAGGGGGAAATGCAGCTAGATCTTACTTTAGGGGTTGTTCCTGAGTCCACACTCTGAGGTGTGGTGCGGCTGAAGGCCCATATATTGGGTAATGCAGATACAGGGTGCAGGGTAACATCAAGGCACCTTTATTTTAATTTCGAATGCTCTGTTTTTATGATTGTTATGTATTATAATATGTTATTTATGTTGATAATAAAATGCTGCTGAATTAAAGGTTGCTGAACAATTCGGACAAAAAGGGGCAGCTTTCTTTTATACCCTAGTCAATGTATATTCATGTACTTTAGGATCAAAGACTAAAGATGGATATTTAAATACCATATTTTTCGGACTATAAGACGCACCAGACCATAAAACGCACCGGACCATAAGACACACCCTGTTTTTTAAGCAAGAAAAAAATATTTGATATATAACAGTGTTCACATCAATTGAGTTATGCAATTGATTAAATGAATACAATATCAAATTCAGCCAGTAGATGTTACTAGCAGCAGTACACGCACACCGCATATCACTTCACCTCTTCACTGATCAGGAAGAGGGGGGCTGCCCAGTCCTCTGCTCTCCCTCTGTCGATCTTGCTGTTCCTGTGTCCATGGGAGCTGCAGTTTCCACGGACACAGAGAGAGGAATAGATGGCAGTTCATCTATCTCTCTCTTCATTGCTTATGCCAGCAGAGCTCTAAGCTCTGCTGGCATAAACAATTATACAGTTCAGATGGGAGATCCAGCCTTGGGTGGATCTCACATCTGACAGCTCCACGGCTAATCTCCTTGCCGGGAGAGCTGGCGGGGAGCCAAAGAGTGACCACCTGTGGCTGAGGGGATCTCCTCGCATTTGGACCATAAGACACAGGCACTTTCCCCCCCTGATTTTAAGGGTGAAAAACAAAGTTCAAAATGGAGATTTGACGGTTGACGGTTACGGTGTGTACCATCACATATATGACCTGATTCATATATTTTAAATATGTTACATGTTTTTAAAGAAAATGTTTAACAATCCTATTACATGAAATTCAATGAAGGGGAATGTTTTATTCAAATGTTCCCATAAGATTTGATTCGCAAAGTCTTGTCACTGGGTGAGAAAGCTAATGCTGGGTGTTAGCATTGCTTTAGATTTTCACAAGCTACAAGCAGGTGAAGAATTGGATATCACACAGTCCTTAAGCAACTCTGCTGGTGAAAACTTAAGCAATAGCAACACCCGAAATTAGCTTATGTGTGACTTGTGCCTTTACCTAGCAAAATTGTATATGCTTTATATACAGTAGTTATTTCTGAATTTTCAGTAAACATAGAAAATGTGTACACAATGGGCAGATGGATTAGGTAAGGGATGAATTATGATGATTTATGATTGTATATTGCTAATATCAACCCTGATTTATTAAAGCTAGACATTAACTTAAAGGGTCGTTTATTAATTAAGATGAAGGGGGGGGGGGAGACCATTATTTACTAAAAGCAGATGTATGTAGATTTGTACAATACTCAGACACAACATTCACTTAGGACTATGACTAGTGATGGCCCGAACTGTTCGCCGGCGAACTATTCGCGGCGAACATCGCATGTTC
>CM070036.1:59844773-59859629 GCA_036250615.1 Ptychadena robeensis | reverse complement strand
TACCTAATTTTTCTGTGAAATGTACATGACAAATTTTTATGGCAAGTGTACTTGCCTAATCTTTCAGGCTCTGGCTGTGGCTGCATTAAAAAAGGCACATACATGTGCCAATTTCCTTTCGTGATCGCTACCTTGTCGTGGTGAAGGGGCTTGCGTATCACAATAAAGCGATCACCTCAATGAGTGTGTTGGCCATGTTGGCGCACCCCAGATGAGAAGACGATTGCTTCATAGTGATCAGACCAAAGCGATCAGTTGAATAATTTGTCGTATGAAAAACTAAATTTTTTGGGGATCATATAAGTTGATCTTTAAAGTCTAGTAGGTCAAAAATTTGACAACACTGCAGAATTATTGTTTAATGGGTCACTCAACCGTTTCAATGTTTGCGGTGCGTTAAACGGGGAGTTTGGTGTATCAGAGTTTGTTGTGTGTGAACTGTGAAGCCGGAGTGACCTTTAAACTAGCTGATCGATACGACTGTGAGAGTCTCCGAGGGATCACCGATCCACAGGTCAGGTTGGATACCCCAATCTCCGCTGCGTTCTTCACCTATAGACAAGCCCCCGCCTGAACGGTAGACATGATATGCCTACCAAACTTCGGTTGCCCCCAGGACTTAACGCACAAGGTACCTCACCTGAGAACTGAGACCGGTGAAATCCTCCAAGACCCCCCTCTAGGGAGTGAGTTCAGAAACAGTGACAGATGCAAAGTCCAGGTTTGTGGCAGGGGTCATACAAAGGAGATAAGTCCAATCAAACACGGTCTAAGGGTAATCACTCATTGCACTTTATTTTCCCATTGACTATCATTGTAGAATTCCTTGGTGCGGATTTAGTGGGTGAAAACATTTTTTCTTGGGAGTTTTGCCATGGATTCCTCATTGGTCATTGACCAGGTGTTAGACCCCTTGAAACAACTTTCCCAACACTATTGTGGCCAGAAAGGGTCCCTTTTGTTTTTTAAAATTCGCCTCCCATTGAAGTCAATGGCGGGTTCGCCGGGTTCGCAAACTTTTCCGGAAGTTCGCGTTCGCGAACATCAAATTCCGGGTTCGAGCCATCACTAACTATGAGTAAGCAAAATTACAAGATAGAAAAGTATATCAATTACAGTCTATAGCAGGGATGGGCAAACTTTTTGACTTGTATGCCACATTGACTTCTTATATTTAATAAAGGGGCAAGACCAAGAGCCTGTAATGGTCGACCTGTCATAGGTGTGCCAATTCCATGGTTTGCCGGCATCACTAATGACGGCTGTGATTTGCGACACATGACAGGAACCTTGTTATCTTTTAAAATTTCCTGCAATTAAAAAAAATGCAATGAGCAGAGATAATTCCTAGAGGCTGCCTGGTGTCGAGGATGCGCCCACAGTGTCATCACATGATCACCACTGCATTGTCCCCAAGGCAATGTTTGAACACCTCTAGGCATTATGTGCACAAACAAACGGAGGAGAGCATCCTATCAACAAGGTGATAAAGGGTCGGAAAAGTAAGCTAAACGGGCCGAATCCGGCAGCCGGACCTTAGTTTGCCCACTTCTGGTCTAAAGCTTATCATACATCATCCCATCATAAAGAATTCTTTGATGGTGCCATTAAAAAAAAAGAAAATTATTTAACAAACAACTTCTCAGATAGAAGTTTACACACCAAGAGAAAGGACAGGCCCAGGTATGACCTATTATGCACTTTTTTTTTCACATGTAGAATTCAACATTTTATTACTTTTGGTAATTTATTGCACTCTAAAGCCCCCCATACACCTTAAGATCGATCCATACAATTTCCATTACAACAACAACAACTGTGTAGTATAGTGGCCTCCCTGATAGAATACATAGTAATTGGAAGGGTTAGAAAGGTCCTCATATTACATGGTTTTGGTAGAACAAAAGTTGATTGTACAGAAATTGTATGGAAAGATTGTAAGGTGTATGGGGGACCTAAAGAATCAACAGACTGAACTCTGTTCTTGAGTGCTAAATAGGCTTTTCTTATTTATTTTAGTAAATCATTTTTGGTTAACAGTGTTCAAAAATTCAAGCTGATAATTATCAACATAAATGCATGAAGACACCTTTGTCTTTTTAGTGTAGCAAGAGAGAGCCTGGAGGCAAACATTTTCTGCTGTGTTGTGAATGTGTTTAAACAAAAATATTTTATTTTATATATATATATATATATATGTATATATATATATATAGTATTTGTACTCATATACTTCATATACTTATATTTCCCCAAGAACAAGAAGAAAAGAGCATAAAATGATGGAACATGACTCATAGCTACAAGCTAAAAATAAATACGCGAACTTTTTGACATGTCAACAGGTGTCATCAGTTAATATTGATTAAACTGTGTGAGCTGTCATCGTGTCTGTATTTAGGAAATTCCAGCAAAAGCTAGTAAGTAATCACGTAGAATGTAACCCATACGGATAAAAAGAGAGTGGGGAATAATTTTGCCGTATCCATGTTATAGTTAAATGTAAAGGCCCCCATACACCATACAATCTTACCATGCAATTTCTGTACAATCCACTTTTGCTCTACCAAAACCATGTAATATGAGGACTTTCTAATGCTTCCAATCACTATGTATTCTATCAGGGAGGACCCGGCACTACATAGTTGTTGGTAGATCTAATGGAAATTGTATGGATTGATCTAAACATGTATGGGGGGCTTTAGGGAGTTTAAAAGTTAGTTTTGCTGCCAAAATCAGACAGTTTGCAGTTTTCATTTAGGGTTTGATATTAATTCTTTCATCTAGCTTTCTCTACTTTGTGAGCTGTTGTCCCTCCAGGGATAATATGTATCATTGTTTTCCAGCTTTTGTTATTTACCTTCTCATATTTTTTTATTTTTACACATCACAGATTTATATTAGTTGGAAATCCAGTTTATAAGTAAAATGTAGTTATATTGATTGTATTTCTCTGTCGCAGAAGTTTAGCCATAACTATTCTGACATTTATATGAGTGAAATGCTTATCAAACAAATCTGAACCTTGTCTGTTGTGATATTTCTTCTGAGAGATGTCCCCACACAGAAAAGCTAAAAAACGAATATCATAATAATCTGAACTATGTCTGGAGCTGCTTTATTAAAGAGTAATTCTATATAAAAATAGCTTCTTTGTTCTGTGGGCAGTAAGATATAGTCTGACTACCTCTACCCGGTGTTTTCCAGGACAATGGAAGCCTGGCATTACTGTGTAGTAAGCATGTTTCCATCCTAGCTGGTCTCCTGTTTTGGTCTGATGGTCATTAATGTTGATCCCGAGTTTTCGAATCACGAATTTTAATTGTGAATACCGGCACTTTGAGAATCTGCAAATATCTTGAATATAGTGCTATATATATATATATATATATATATATATATATATATATATAGTGCTATTAGTGAATATTCAAGATATATTCAATATTCAATATCCTTATTTTATTGCAAAAATCTTTTTTAAATGTACAAATTTATTTACAAATATTGGCTGAAACTGCCCATCACTAAAGCCGGCTGCTGTCGGCGCCGAAATCGCCCGCCAAAACGATCGAAGCCATTATGGACATGTCCGTATTTTCTTAGATCGATGTAATCCGGCAGAGCCGATCCACATACAGGAGCGTCTGCTCTCGTTCTGCTGGTTCGCCGGCTGGAAGGTAGTGCAGTACGCCAATCTCCGGTTTCAGATCAGCAGAACGAGAACAGCTGCTGCTTCAGACAGGTATGTGAATTGGCTATGTCAGGTCCCGACCAAAGGAATGGGGTAAAAATGTAAACGTGTATGGAGGGCTTAAGTCAGATACACTTGTATATGAGTGAAGAGTAGTGATGGCCGAACTTCGGCCGTGTCCGCCCGCGAACGGGCGGAGCGGACTTTTAAAAAAGTCCGCCGCCCGCCCGTTCGCAGACAGATTCAAATTTCCCGCCTCTAGCACCTGGAACACCCATACTGACCGCCGGCGGGCAGTTCGGCCATCACTAGTGAAGAGAGATTAGGTATTAGGGGTTTCAGGGTAATACCAAATTGCTCCAGACATGTTATTCCAAAACATTTAATTCTTAACTTTGGTGGTGGGATTCTAAAGGTCATCATCAGCAGTGCCAACACAGATAAACCTGCTTAGTGTGTAAGCATGCAAATGTTCAAGATGACTATGCTGGAGTAAATCCAATGGCATGTCTGCAGCATTGCCACTGTCAGGATCGCCAGACATTCAACTATACATATAGAGAGGCAATCACTAGGTGATATACAAGATATGGGCTGCAGGTTTGTTCTTATGTTGAACTGGTATATAAGTCTACAAGATACATTATTTTTATAACATATTATTAGTAAATAAATGATTATATTAGCAATAACTTTTGCCTTGGTGACTACAGTGGCTCATGAGAATAAAAGAGGTACATCCTCATACAATGTTGGAGCAGCGAAACTGCCTCCTCCAGCCACTTCTTGGCACCCCTCCCCCCTGAGCCGTGTATGGCTAGCTTAAGTTATGCTTATGTCAAATGTAACTATGAGTTACAATGTGCCTAGAGACATATTCGCTACCAACACCAGTTATCCAGCTACCAGGCTTTATTAGGTAATCCAGCAATAGTAGAGTGTTGTACCATGTTAGCCATCGATAAATATAGAGAGTTTGTAGTTCAAGTGATACCATTTATTGGTGTCTGTTCAGTAAAGTATAGTACAGATGGACAAGGCAGATGGCATGGTCTGGGACAATTCATTGTCAAGGCAGTCAAGTTCAACCAATATCAGGCCAGGTCACTGTTGACAAAAAGATACTTGCAGGCAGAGAGGTAAATCAAACACTGGCACACACCAAAGCACCCTGCTATACAGAGGGTATTAGGGACAATGGTGTGCATGACAGATACTCAGTAAGTGAGTGCATTGTGCCACCTTGCGCTATAGGATTGGTGACCAATTGATTGGTGAATCTCCTGTGGTCGTTTGGGCCACAGGCAATTCAAAGTAAACATGTCCCGCCACGGGGCAAGGCAGTGGAGGACCCTGGACTGTACTGTGTACAGCACACCCACAGACGGATGCCTACGCCAGAGCAGGGAGGCATGTTGTCTGCTGTGTAGGCTCTCCCGAGATAACCTGCAGTCCCTGGGGTCGCTGACGATGACTCAGAATCACAAGCGGGGCTATCAGTATCTCTATACACAAAAAGACACACACACACAAACAGTATATTGGGGCATTAACGATTGTTTTTGTCCAATTAAGTCATCTGTCTCTAAAGTTGTGGTTGAGCTGATAAGTCATTTATTGACATCTTTACTAGAGATGCAGAAGATGAACACAAGTGTCCAACAAAGAACAACTTTCATTTAAGTTCTCTGATATATTACCAGTTGGCATGCCAATAAAATGAAATAAAACATAGGCTAATACATTGCATTTTTGGGTAAATTTAAGTGAAAAACAGAAAATAGGGGACAGCTAAAACCACAGCAGCAACGACACACCAAATGAGTCAACACTATACACTGTGGTTCACAAAAGTGTACATTGCATTGTTTACACAAGCATGACTCACTCACAGGACTTATCAACTTATAACAACCACTAGTCGACTTCTCTGTTAATGCCCTAATATAAAAATAATTGTGGTGTCAATATTATAAAAACATTTTGCACAATGTTCTTTTCAATTAAAGTATAGTTGTACTTTATGATCTGACAATCTTATTACTAGAAGCACAAATTCCCACACAATAGATACAATTTACTGAATAATAATGCAGATTCAATCAGTACGTAACACCTTGCAGATGCCGGTAACTCACTGCCAGCTGGAAATTCCTGTCATCTGTGCCTACTGCGATCAGTGAATTAACAACATTTACACATTTTTAGGTGGTTAATAGGAAAATTTCTAGTACATCTGTGTGTACAAAATATGCAATCTCCCACTTGGTGTAATTTATCAATCTAAGGGTGAATTTTGTTGCATTCCTAATGATTCTTTTTACAATTTTGTACGGTTTTAATTGTAAATGCATCTAAACAAATTTAATCAAATGTAAATCATTGTTGTAAATTCTGTTATATTTCTTTGTCAGATTCTATATCATGTGGTAAAAAAACAAAACATGAAACTAATTTATTCTGTTCTTATCAGCAAATAGCTTAAGTAATGTATTGAAACACTTTGGTACTTTCAGTGTAATACCTGTGTAAGGTTCAGCAATCAACCAACGACACGAGCCAACTGTTAATAAACAAACTTTATTTCCAGCGACCCAACAGGGTAGCACCAGTAAAATTTGCAGCCAGTAAACAGATAAAATGTTCAACAATAGGGGATGACCTTAATAGTCCAAGGGTAGCCAAACACATTTTCAGTCCGCTGCCCCCACGTGGGGACAGGGGAAGTAAGGTTAGAACTGTCAGCAGAAGACAGGCCGGCAGGGCTCTCCAGTGGCTGTCCTCCACATGATGGGGACTTCCAGCCGCCCCACCAGAACCTGTCGGCCACAGTCTCGGTTCAGCCTCAAGGTTGAAGTTCTCAGTTGGTCTTTGCCGCCTCTTTAGGGTCAACCCAGCTACGGCCTTTAACAAACTAAGTTACTTCTGACAGCTGTAGTCTTCACTTGTTAACCCAGAATGCACGGGTATGGCATAATTTCTCTTCTGGGACTGTAGCCCACAAGTAGGTGGGCCCTGCTTGGGCTCTCCCAGTCACAAAATTATACGGAAATCGCTGGTGGAGAAGTAGACCATGTGATTGTATTTCCACACCACCTCAGCCAGGCATTAGGTCCACTTCCATTCCGTTCACAGGCCTCATGGTCTTCATCCCCTGGGGATGGTATGTACAGCAGGCAAAAGTGCTTCCAGACTACCTGGGCAGCTGTTTTGGCTGTTTGGTCGCAGGTAGGCACCGCAACCGCAAATTTGGTGAAGTGGTCTAACATCACCAGGATGTGGTGGTATCCATCCTATGAGGTGTCCAGGGATAGGAAGACGATGGTCAATACCTCGAAAGGGGTGATCAGTCTCTCCTTCAGGAACTCGAAGGCCCTCTGCTGGATGGGAGTCCATTCAACCTTCCGGTGCCCTTCCTTTTTCCTGACCCCGCACAGTAGTTCTTGGATGGAGCGGTGTGTAAGGCATAGCCCTGGATAAAGGTAGTAGCCGGATAGTCCTAGGAACACTCTTACCTCAGTCGCCTTGATCAGAGATTGCCAATTACATACGGTCTGTACTTTGTCAGGGTTGGGTAGTACACCCTGCCGGGAGACTACATGGCCCAGTTACTTCTTGGGCTTTGAGATGCCAGATGAGCCTCGAACATAAGTTAAAATCTCCCAGAATGCTTTATGGTTTTCTGGAAGATTGAAGAGCATTATTGAGGCTGAAGGGCAGCCACTTGAATTGGCAGAGTCCCATAGGGGTAATGAATGTCATCTTGGACTGTTCTTTCTTTGCCACTGGGATTTGCCAAAAGCCACTGGCCAGGTCCAGGGTAGAGAAGTATTTTGCTTGTCCAAGTGAGGCCAGCTCTCCTTGATTCTGGTAATGGGGTATGCGTCCCAGGTGGTGACAGCATTTAGTCATCTGTAGAAGAAGAGAACTATCCTTTTTCCTCAACAGTACTATAGGCGCAGCCCGAGGGCTGTTAATCTCTTAGATAACCCCTTGCTGCATCACCTCTGTGTACAGGTATGGAGGAAAGCTTCCCCAGGTGAGCTGAGATGGGTCTCGAAATGCAATCCCCCACCCCACACTTTTCCTAGCTGGCCCTGACATATTAGATTAACCCGGGCAATATACCGTTTCCCCCGGTGCTCCTTAAATTCTATATTTCCCACCTTGGGGGCTACTACTTCTTGGATGAGGGCCAGCTTGGCCACAATCTTGCCAAGGGGAAAGCATATCGAGGTGAGCTGAGAATTTTGGATTCTCACCAGCAGTCTCGTGTTGTACCGCCGCACAAGTACAAGTATGGATAGGTGCAGTGGACAGTCCACAGCAAACACTGCATGTTCTATATTCTTCTCATCACCGATGAACAGTACAGTTTGATTCAATGTTCAGCCATCACTAGATTCAAGCAATGAAGGAGGCTGTATTGGGATCGGTGGGTTCAACTAGTACTGTCATCCCATGTAGCGCATGCTGGGACCCTACTTTCAGTGGGACTGCTATTTCCTGCCCAGGTTCTATGACCATTTTTGCTCCCAATGTGCTGATCCTACAGTTTCAGACCCATCCAGGTGATACCTACCACTTCGATTGGCAATTTGTTGGCTGCAGTTAGCGATATCCATGGAGCATAAGGACTTATATGTTTTCTCGGGAAGTGTTGATGAAACACCAGGAAGCACTTGATTTCTTGTCTATCAGACTCGACCACCACTTGGGAGCAGTCTCTCACGATATCCCTCATTCTTGCATTCCTGGAGGTTGAAGGCGAGTTCTAATAGATCATAGTAAGGAACATCCGGGGCCTTATGGATCCTCTTGCATAGTCCCGTACATACCCATATTCTCTCTGCAAAATTATCTTTTAGTCAGGGCTTGTCCTCCCCCCAGGAGGCCAGTCTAACTAATTTGTCTCTGGCAGACCTGGGTGGCGAGCTCTTGCAATGCCACATCATATTGGGCGATGGTTTCTCCTGGCTGTTGTTTTCGCCCCACGAACCCTTCCCTTAGTTCGCCCAAGCTGCCGGCTGGAACGTACACAGGCTCTAATCGGCCCACAATCTTGGCCAAGGTGTCAACTTTAGTGGGGACACAGCCTGTCTGCCTGCTTCTCTCCCTAAGCTGTTAGGGGGGAGGTGCTAGCAGCTCCTCCCTCTCCCTAAGTGCTAGGCTGACAGCAGACCTAGATGCTGTCTGTTGGGTCTCCCTAGCTCCCTCCCTAGCAGGCAAGCTGATGGCCAGAGCTGCTAGAAGGACCCAAAGGACAGTGCTGGCACACAAAGGGTGCCCGGGTTGATTGGGACTCGATGTCGAAGTCATAAGGGGGGGGGGTTTCCTCCCATCTGACCTTAGGGTGAGGGGTCGCACTTTGTCTCCAAGTTAAGTTATAGTGGGAATGTCAAACACCCATAATGTTCTCAGGCATTGCGAACTGCAAACACACTCTCTGCCAGGCAAACTTTTAGGCCATCACTAAATATGATATCAGAACAGTTAAAAAACAACATAAAACCTTATGTTAAGCCTATAATTAGAAGTGTCTCATGCTGTTGATTTAACCTCCCTAGTTGTTTGCCCATTGAAAATACAGGCAATCAACGCAGAGTACACTGTGCTCTGTTGTGATTCCTTGCCCTCCCTCCTCCCCTCTACATATTGATGGTTTTTAAATCATCACTTTATCTTGACCAGAAAAGAGAAATATATATGTTTTAACCCAATATAGCAGTCTACGTTCATTTGAGGTTCCTTAACAAAGCAAAAAAAAAAAACTTCTTTCACAGAAGTAACATTGTAAAGAAAAGGTTGAACGTTTACTCCTAATACCACAATAGGAATGACACAGCAAAAATTACATAAGCTTCTTTACTTTGTCAAGAAACACTGTTTTTGAAAGGATTTGCTGACTGGCTGCCTCACAATTAAAGACAGTAATTGGTCCGATCCTTCAGTGGACTGCTTGACAAACTGTATGCAGATCCATGTGATTTAAGAATTCAGGCACTTTTCCCTCTGTCATTAAATTTGGGCCTGCAGAGCGTTTAGTTAACTGCTGGGATTCACTTTATAGGAAGTTACTGGCGTACCTCATATATATGTAGATCCTGAATATGTCATCCTTTGGACTGCCAAACACCAATCATGCTTGACAGTTAACATTTTTTTTTAAACAGAAGCTGCTTTTCCACTTTCTAATATCATGCATCCATAAAGAAGAAGGAAATGAAAAATCTTTCAATAAGAAGACAGTTCTTACTTGTGAAAAGAAATGTTTTAAAAAAGAAATCTAGTATTTCATAGTTTGCACAATAAAGCAAGTAAGTATCCATGCGGCTGAGCATTTGATTTGACTTATTATAATATTAATGAGACATTTAATTAGGGGAGCTAAGAAAGGTGCTCGGAAATTATCACTTGCCGGTTGGGGCTTACTCGGCTTAGCTAAGACACAAAAATCCTGCAGTAGAATTAGCTGAATTGTTACTGTGCACATGAGAGCTGCTGAAGGCATAAATGTTAAGGAGACAAAATATAAGAAACTGTGAATTAGCATGCTGGAATAAGAAATTACCATTTCTTAAAAATAAATCGCTACTGGGGTGGCTAAGAAAACCACATTGTATTTGCATATTTAGTGCAATTCAAATCTCAAGGCTGTCAGTTTTTCAACAAGACGCCTTAAGAGAATCTAAAGCTAGCCATACACAGTCGGATTCCATGGCCAATCGATCACCTATCTGATCGATTCCGGCGATCTCAGCGGGAATCGGAGGTCCGATCGGACGGCCAATTAAGTGTGTCCGATCGCTACATACCACCTTGTCCCACGGATTCCTGGACGATTCTGTGTCCGATCGCTTACTCCACAAATGGCAACTCCCCCTGATGTGTGCAGAATCGGATCAGAAAGACCAACATGTTGGTTCTCTGTCCGATCCAATTCTGGGCCCCCGAACGATCGGGCGTGATTGGACGGACAAGGTGGGCTTCACGCGATTCCGGGACGATCGTTTCGCGTGCACTCGCCCGGAATCGATCGTCCCGGAATCCGATGGGAAACGGACCCGTGTATGGGGGCCTTAAGACACTGATTGATAAGGTCTAGGGATTCTCACAGTCTTGTCGATTTTATAATACACCAGTGGACACAAAATACGATTGTTGTTTTTTCACCATAATTAAATAAGTTAGAAAAGGAAAGCAAAAGTGTGGAGTGATTTATGTACATTAGGTACCTGGGGATGTCTGAGTTCCAGGGATGTGTGTTTGGTCCTTTCAGATATATATATTTCAGATTATTAACAGTCTTATATAGTTTTTATTATCATACTTATGATCGATAACTATTTATTTATTTATTAAACTTGACAATGTGAACTCAATGTAACTACAGTTTTATTATGAGCAAAGCATTTAAAATGTTATACATATCTGTCATTTCATCCACCTTTAAATATTCCTACATGTGTCTTTTCTGAAATAATTTATGTTTAGTATGTCATTTCTCAGACTCATGTAAGTAAATATGAGGGTTGACCTTCATTATAGGCAGCTAATTAATTTTTACATTATTTTGAAGGTATATTCCTTTTCTTACATTATTGATTTAATGCTTATTTTGTCTCTTTCATTTATCCAACTGTATATAATTGGCCAATATAGCAAAACATACAGGGTCGCATTAGCCCTGTGATCATTTTGAAATATTTGGTAAGAATTTCAATTTGCATTTATTATTGTATGTAGTTTAGAAGAGTTTTGTACAACAATGCCAGTAAAATCCTAATAGAAATGCACTACAGACCTGAGCAGAAAATCCACTGGATACCTTAGTCAGAATTGGCAAATTGGGCCTCAGAGCTCTTTATTTGAAATTCCCTCTTTATTTATTATACATAAAATGCTTACACTCAGAGCCATGATTTAACATTATAATGACTATAGCAGGCAGACAGTCAATGCTTATGGGGCTGTGCTTAAAAGGGTTTAGCACTTCTTTGCTAAAACAATTGCAACCAAATCATGGCAGAAAAAAAATTAATGGGGTTTACCCATGAACTATCTGACTGATCTACATTACTTCTGTAATTCCAACATCAACTGACAGTAAATACTTACATTTGTTTGTCCTGTTTTGGATATTTGTAAAAAGAGAGTAAAAGGATCTCCCCAAATTATATCAACATGGCACACTCTCATTCTTGACCGATGGCATCATATGATGACCACCAAAATGGCAATGCAAAATCTAAGTTCTATGATACAAAACTGGTGTTGCAATCTGGTCTAAACATAAAGGTCCCCTCTTAAAGCACCGTAGCATTGCTGATTGGCATTCATTTCTGAAGGTAGTGCATATATGTAGTAATGGCCGTCTGTTTGCGGGGAATTTGAATCAGGGAAACCGGAAGTGCCGTCAGTGACAGTTCAGCTATCACTACATATATGTGGTTTACATTCTATTTATATTCTACTTCAAGTTTTTTTAAAAAGCCACTTTAAAAACTATATGTCAATGAGATTAATATTTCTATATGGGCCATGGGGTTCTTAGGTGCTATTTCTTTGCTTTAGTATACACTGTGCTTTAATCACTTTATCAAAAATTGCAAAGCCCCCATACATGCTATCATCACCAAATTTGCTGGAGATGTAGAGAAGGGTAGAGAAGCATAAATTAGGTTCACAATCAAGTCAAATTGGAACTGATATACTAGAGCAATACTTTTTTATTTTTAATGTTCCCACATCCCTTCATCTACATCTCCAGCACTTCTAGTGATAATATCATGTTCAGGGGCTTTGTAATTTAAAGTTTACTGAATTAAATAATAACATCTCCAAACAAAAGCACATTTGCTGTGTGTTTCTGAGCCTTAGTGGCTGCATTTCCCCCCTAGGCTTATACTCGAGTCATTACGTTTTTCCAGATTTTCTTTCTAAAATTGGGTACAGCGGCCTATGGTCGGGTCGGCTTACATTTGAGTATATACGTTAGTATGTTTTTTTATCATTTAACAACTGAGGGTGGGGATGCCAGTTGACAGTGTTCAGTAAAATGGTGAACAGATAAAAATTTTGGTATATTCTTTAGCAGAAAATTTACAATAATTAATGCAAATGGTAATTTCTGTGTAAAGGTTGTAACCCTTAGTGGATACAATGGACCTCAAACCGCAACGCATTTTAGTGATGAGCAGCATAGACAATATTCGTATTCGCAAAATATTGCAAATTTCCCCCCTTATATTCTCAATACATTTGTACACTCGAGAATTCATGATATGTGACTTTCATTGCGCAAATCGGCACTTGTACATGCGCATATTGTGAGCGCAATGTACTGTAGTTCAGGGTACTGATGTAAATAATCTTAAATATTCGCAATTGCAAAGATATAGCACTAGATTCAAGATCTTCACAAATTCTCAATGTACCGATATTTGTAAAGGCCCCCATACACGGGTCAGATTCCTGTCTGATTCCGGGCCGATCGATTCCGGGCGCGTGCACGCCAAACGATCGTGCCGGAATCGCGTGCAGCCCACCTTGTCCGATCGATCAGGTCCGTCCATTCCGGGGCTCAGAATCGGATCCGACAGAGAACCAACATGTTGGTTCCATCAGATTGATTCTGCACAGATCAGGGGGAGTTGCCATTTGTGAGGTGGACAATCGGACACGGATCCGTCCCGGAATCAGCTGGACAAGGTGGTATGCAGCGATCGGATCACTTAATTGGCCGCTCGATCGGAGCTCCGATTCCCGCTGAGATCGCCGGAATCGATCGGATGGGTGATCGAGCGGACATGGAATCCGACACGTGTATGGCTAGCTTAATAAAGATACATGATTAGAATATTAGCGATCAACACTATTTGTGGTGATGTTTGACACTGCATAGTATAAGATAAGAGTGCTTAAGGGAATTAAATGAGTTGCATTTCTTACTTACTTACTTAGACTAGTTTAATGGTCTGGAAGACTTTAATCTCTACCTTTCATGAAAGCCATTTCAGCAATTTGACTTACGTGGAGGATTACTCTGCCTCCTTCATGTAAATGGAGGATTTCCACTAAACACATACCTGTCAAGCCTCTAGTTTTGGCCCAAAAAAATTTTTATGTTTCTTTCCTGGACAAAACAGAAGGTTTGACCGGCATGTGTTCACAACTTTATTAACATTATATCTCAGTGTAATCAAAACCTTGTGTCTAGGGTAGCAGTAACATGAAGCTGATATTGTGCACATGCAGATAAATATTTTCTTTACTATTCTTGCAGCCATTGTAATTAAAAACAAAAAGAAGAAAAACAACAGCAATAATTAGCCCCTCTCCATACTACTTATTATTGCATCTCACTTATATGCTGCAAATTGAATTACACCAAAATATTCCCATGCAGCTTGTATACTACCTGGCTGGCATGTGTGACATGAACTGAAGGGCTGAGTATAGCATCACATAGAAAGAAATGTCACCAGCACACCTTCATCTTGGAAACGTTTATTTATTCACAATATAGTAGTCACATAACATTCAAGGCCCATTCATCAAGGCTACTGTGACCATGATGAACAATACAACTTATAGACAATGTGAAGAACAGAGTAGAGCAATTCTGCTGAGCCACAAAACTACAATACCAATAAAACGCAATGATAAAAAGGTACTGAAGGATGAAAGAGTATTCAGAAACATCCATACAATTATTATTATTAGAATAAACATATATAGTGCAATTATCTTCCATGATGCTGTGCAATAAACAATACATAGTACAAAACAACATATAATGAAGGGAGATACATACAATAGACTGGTGTATAGCTAACCTTGTATATTGTACATAAAAGTGCAAAAAGATGTCTATTCAAAGCAATAATACAAACAGAGATTTAAAGGTATTACACAAATGAACATCTAGTATATCATACATAGAGGCTGACATGTAGGATATAATTGTGAAACATGTGACCATCTTCATCGTAGATTTTAAAATGCCTGATACATACAATGGAGCAATGTTTCTTGAAAAAGTAACATCAGCCAAAGAAGGTACACACTTGTTTTTGTAGGTGTCATGCTTTTTAAAAATGGTGAGATAGGGGGAGTCGTGGCTAACAGTGTGCTCTTGAGGTTAGGTTTGCCCATCCCCT
>CM070036.1:59814290-59831643 GCA_036250615.1 Ptychadena robeensis | reverse complement strand
TGGTGCCCCTGTGCTAATCCAGGAGCTGTTGGCACAACACTGATCTTGCTGGAAGTGACATCCATGGAAGTTTACTTTAAAATTATGAGGATTGTTACTTATGTATATCCTTGTTATTACTTGTTAGTTTCTAAAGTAATCAATGATTTTTAGTTTTTTATGTTTGTTATTGCATTAATAGCTAAAATATTACTTTTTCTAATTCCACTTGTGAACAAAGTTGCTATAAAGATACAGCTGGAAACAGCAAACAATGTTTCTGCCCAAAAGGATGGTGCTACCATGTCAACAGCACTAAATCTGTTTCCCCAATGAGTTTAACTTTCGTAGATATTCTAGTTACAAGGAATAACATGCTGCTGTTTGTTCCTGTGGTGATTGCTTTATTTTAATTTGAAGTTACATTCTGATTGGATGCTGTATGATGACATTGTCCAGGCTTAAGCCCCTTATTAGTAATTTTCAGCACCATGGAGATAAGACTAAATCTCCGCTTTCTGTTTGTTGACTGTTTTTCTAGAGGATTAAGGGAGATATATGTGTTACTTTCCCTAAGGTCTTCATAATTTTGTACTGCATTAGTAAATGAAATTCAGATTAAAGTGGTTGGGATTGTTACTGTATACGCTGAAATTGTAAACATTGTAAATCTGTTGCCTATTTATTCTGCTTGCTTCAGTGGCTGTGATTGGGTCTTTGGGTCACTATGCATTATATGTCTTTAAATATTTGCTAAACGTATCACTATGGGCAACATTTTAGTCCATGGAGATTTTTCAGTGAAAAAAATTTCATATATACTATAGATTCTTTTACTCTTAGAGTATAAATATTGTTAAACACATTTCAGGAAATGTAATAATAGGAAAACTCAATATAAAACATCTAATTATGAAAATAATTTTTTATAGACAAGGAGAACACATAGACTCTCATAAATACACAATAATCAACCCAAATAGCAACTCACCACTATTGACCATTCAATGTTGTTCCCTCTATCCTGCTTGTATGTGCGCCCACATCCAATAGTTATATACACAACAAATAGCCAAATTGATGTAATGTAATTTTCCATCAAAAAATTACTTGCAGGTTGAATAAAAGTAACTTTAAGTCAAATTTTGACAAGGGTATGAATAATTATTGTCTCGACTGTATGTATTTGTCCATATATATTCACAGCTTACAGGTGTGAAAACCCTGATGTAGATGTAGTTGGCCCCGAGTTCCCCGTCGATGGGATGAGATGGCCCTCACACCTATAAGCTGTGAGTATATATGGGCATATACATATATATGCAAAAATGCATGATGAAGTATTATTCTAAACTTTGCAAATGGACGGATCTCATATATCTGATGTTGTTAGTGATATGAAACACTAAATTCTCCTGAAGAAGCAATTTGTGTGGCAAGGAGGTAACATTTTACATTTTTTGATATATATATTGAAAAGCATCTTAACCAAGCTGGGTGTGAAATATCTGTACCAAATTGTTTTGTATGAATTGTATTTATCATGTATTGTAACTGTTGGACCTATCATGTATTGTTGGATACACAACACTGTAACAATAAATTATAACCTTTTTATAAAAATTATTTGACTATAAACTATTGGTGGTCCCTGGAGTCCTAGTCTCCACACTGGGGAGTAAGAGTTTTGACGCATTGGGCATTTTCACTTTACCCCCTAATCTTACCACTATTGAAGATGTCCAGTGACAAAATGCATTGAATGGGGCTTGGCACATCATGTCAAGTTTTGGTTAAGCACTTCTCTGTGTTAAAATAGTAAAAGAACATGCAGAGACTACTGTGATAACTAAAGTTAGTGGCTTGGTGTTGTTTAATGGGCACCTCAAAATTGGGAGTACATCATGTTTAATTTTTATTTAAGGAATTGAATTATTTTGTTTAAGCACAGACACTTGCAAGTTAGTAAGGGCACTGGACTAGGCAGTAGAGATGGTCGAAATGAATAAAATTAGATTCTACTTAAATTTCGAGTTTCCCAATCGAATGTTGATCCTACTGCGAAATTTTGACTTTTTTCGAGTCAAAATTTCTAATGTCGAAAATTCGCATAACGCCGAAAATTCGCATAAAACACTCAAAAATTCGCATAAAGCCTAAAATTCGCATAAGGTGGAAAATTTGGATTTGCTGTATGAGCTTGAGCTATAATAGAAGAACCAGTGTACATAGTAGCAGAGCTTTACAATCGGAGCTGAGATTTAAACCCAATTTATACACAAACTTGACATGTTAGAGCAAAACTTATTGTTTTCAAATGTTTCCCTAACCCTTCTCTACAACTCCAGCAATTTTTTGTGAGGATACCATCTTCAGGGGCTTTGCAATAAGCTGACAAAGTTAGCTAGCACCATGCAAATTTTTGCCAATTCGAATTTTCCAATCACTCCCGCATGTGAAAATTTTTAATAAAATGACGATAATCGCACGCGAAATAGCGGCACGGCAAATCAAAAGCAAAGTTTTATTTTTTTTATTTCAGTCGAAATTTCGGCGAAAAGTCGAAATGACCCCATCAAAATTCGACTATGCGAATTTTCGGCGAAAAAGTCGAAATTTCTACTTAAAAATTCGCACTGTGAATTTTTTGACCATCCCTACTAGGCAGTAGCCACTAAGTATTCATTACACTATGATGTTTTAGACAAAGCATTTAAGAATTTTTAATTTATTGTCATATGTTACATGATGGGTGGCATATTTATTTATATAGTCTTGATATAAGAGTGAGATAAACAGACTGTGGTTGTGGTGAAGAGAGGAGAGGCTGCAAGGGACATTCAGGAATATTCTATATTTAATTTTTTTCTCCAAATAATAGGGGGTTTGCTGCAGCCAGCATGTCAATTTCACAATCCCTCTGTTAGGTTCTTGCTGGGATTCAAACCCAGAACTCTGGGTTGCGCACAAAGGCAGGGAATCTGACTGTGTGCCCACTGTCAATTGCTTGGTGAGAGTACCTGACTGGTATGCAGATGAGTGGACACAGAGCCAGCTTTTGTGTGAACTTGTCCCAGCTGATTTCCTTATTACAGTCCCTCTGACAGGACCCTCAGTTGGATTGGTCTATGTTGGTCAACTTCCTATATAACACTGCCAGTGGAATAGGAAGTTGCTGGTAACATTTGGTTACCCTGGTATCCTCCCAATACCTGGCCTTAATACCTCAAGTCCTGACCTTGTATCTGTTTGTGTTCCTGTGGCTGACCTTGCTTTTGTTCTTCCTTGGAAACCCAACCTGCCTCTTCCCCTGACTTTTGTAGACCTGATCTTGATCCCTGTTGTATTCCTGACCTGGTTTTCTGGATACCTACCCTGACTTGGTTAGACCCTTACCCTTTATCCTGTCTTGTATTCCTGTTCCTGAACTGGTTTTTTCTTCTGGATCCCCCCCGCCCCTCCCCTCCCCGACCCCCCTTACCTCTGACCTTTCTGGATTCTTGTAACCGCGGTATCTGTCTTGTCCCCCCCCACACACCCCCCCCTTCTGGGGGCATTGTCCCTGGGTAAGCCGGGACCTGCCGCCCCCTCTGTGCGGGAAAACTCTGCACTGGTCCCCCCCTCAAGGGGATTGGTCCCCACCCCCACCCCTCCTGGGGGGCATTGTGAAAACCCAGAGCCCGCTTAGACTCCTCCCCGCTCCCCCCCCACCCCCCGCTCCATTCCAGCGCATCCCATCCCTCCCCGGTTTGGTGTACCCGCCTGGTGACCCCTCCTGGGGCGTCTCCTGCAACTGGCTCGGACTCCAGCCACCACCCAGGCCCTCAGAGCTGGTCCTCTCCTGTGGGCAGTCCCCCTGCCTGAGCCACACACCAGGGCTCAACGAGGTTCATTCTCCTCCCCCCCGCGTATGTACCCTCCGAGACTTCCCGTCCAGTCCTTGTAGCCCCACCCCCATTTCCCAGAGCACTCCTGTTGCGTACTCTCCTGTCTTTGTCTAGCGTTCGTGTTCTACGTGACTCGGAGCCTGCCTGTTCATGCTACCCCTGATGTACTCTGGTCTTTCCGAGTCCTGTCTAAAACCCAGAGCACCCCCAGCCTGCCAGTATACCTGCCCTCAGTGCCCCTCCCAGTTCCTCTGCATAGCCTGTTCTGCGCCTCTAAAACCCCATCCGTTCTGCCCTATCTCCAGCTAACGGGCTTAGCCTGCCTTGTTCCCCTAGCCCAGGCGTAACACCCTCAAAGGTTGTAACATCTGTGGCATTGTGCTGTTTAAAAAAACTGCACATTTCAGAGTTGCCCTTTATTGGGGGCAGTGTAAGGCACACCTGTGTGATATGCCACACCTGTGAGGTGGGATGGATTATCCCACCTCTGCAAAGAAGAAGAGCCCACTAACACAGATTGACAGATTTGTTAACAATATTTGAGAGTAATTGGTCTTTTGTGCATGTAAAAAATGTTTCAGATCTTTGAGTTCAGCAAATTCATGCAAATATTTCACTATCTATATATTAGAGCAGCGAGGTAAAAAGGGGCCAACTTCAGGGCCTGAAATAATATCTCATTGTTATCTGTGACTTATGTTCAAAAGGATTTGAAAAAGATAAAGTTCAGCAGGACTATAAAGAAGATCATCTGGGGGTGGTAAAATGTAATAACCAATTAAAGTGTCTTAATGCCCAGACTGTGGACTTCTTTAAATTAGTATATGTTTATTTTATTAACATGTGTAAATGACCTCTCAAAATCTCTCTTGTGAAGTAATCAATTTCATCATTAAAGATCACAATAAATGCTCTAAAATCATGTTGCTAACAGAATAGATACATTTGTTAATTGTGTAAGAGACTTTTTCTGTGAACACATATTTGAATGGGGGATGGTTTTAATATAACATAAATACCTTTTGAGTGGTTAATGTTTACTTTTAAACAATATTTGATTTTTTTATGTTTCCTTTTGATGTTCTCTCGCCCCCTGTATACAGTAAAAAAGAAGAGATGGTTATGTCAGCATATGCATGACATATGGAATGGGTAGAGAATATTAATATCTATGTATTTATCAGTTTATCTGCCTATCTGTCAATATATATATATATATACAACATGAGGCATTACCCAGAAATAGTGTTGGCTTAAAGGTTCGCCAGGCGGACAGTTCGCTGCGAGCATAGCATGTTTGCAGTTTGCAATGCCGGTGAACATTTTGGGTGTTCGACACCCCCTATACCTTGGAGACAAAGTGTGACCCCTCACCCTATAGTCAGGTGGGACAGTACAGCATTTTTTGCTCCTGGAGGACACCCTACCTTATCAAAGAAGCAGCCTGGTGGCCATTTTACATGAATCCTATGTCTCCAGTACTAGATAGATAGGGAGAGCTGCTGATTTAAGGATGGCTTAGCTACTTTGCTATTACACTCCAACCAGTGATCTGTAGCTATAGCTAAGGTATTCTGTTACATGTAGTTAATCATTACTGAGCCACAAAGGTCCTTCTCTGGGGGGGGGGGGGGGGGGGGGGGGTATGCTGTATTATGCATTGCAGAGAGATCTGACTAAATGTGATGCGCTGCAGAAGGTACTGTCAGGCTGGCAGCCCACTCCAGCTAACTTTTGGCAAAATCTTTAATCTAGATGTGATTTCTGGCCATTAAACCTGCAAAAACGGCATTTGAAAAAAATCTGTATTTTGGAGGAGACGTTTAGCCTTTGATCTCCCTCTGGCATGACACTATCCAGGTGATTGCACCCTTTTGACTTTTTCTTATTGGTATTTTGGCTACAAATATGACCTGAAGGTTTAAGAAGTTCACCCTCCATTAAAATCAATGGAGGTTTGCTGCGAACATGTGAACGGCGGGTATTTGCAGAAGTTCGATTCACCTGTTCGCGAACAGCTTCAACTGATGTTCATCCATCACTACTAGTGATGGCCGAACATTCGGCGTGTCCGTCCGCGAACAGGCGGAGCGGACATTTAAAAAAGTCTGCTGTCCGCCCGTTCGCGGATAGATTCAAATTCCCCGCCTCTAGGTGGGGAATTTGAATCGGAAAGCACCTGGAATGAATAGTTCCTGGTTGTTCTAACCGGATGTGAAGTCACTGACGTCACATCCGGGTTTACGAGCCGGATTTTCACTGATAGACTGGGTTCTCTACCCGGTCTTCAGTGAAATATTCTTCCTGCGGCAGGATCTCGCTGCTAATGATCCCACCGGAGGAAGAATAGAGGGATCCTTCTCGCTGGCGAACACGGCGGGTCGAACACCCATACTGTCCGTCAGTGAGAAGGAGGGCGAACATGCTTGTTCGCGGCCGAACTGTCCGCCTTGCGGGCAGTTCGGCCATCACTAATCACTACCCACAAAATTCACAGAGCAGCTTGACAACATTTTCTGAGCTTGACCTGTACAAGGACACATGTACTATCCATGCAATTCAATAGACGTTTTAAGTAATTTACTCCTTTACTCTTTATCTTTTTTAGACCCATGATGGCCGACAATGTTTTCTATTTACAAAATGAATGGCACAGATGTGTCTTTTATTTGACATTAAAATTCAAATATTTTATAATACCCATCTTTGATTGTCCAAGATTAAATGTTCCATTAAAACTTAAGTTTGTCTCCATATGAAAAAGTCCATCATTATATTTGATTTGAGATGGAGAAACTTCCACAAATGTAGACTTTTCTTTTCAATAAGCATGAAGTTTTTTTCCCCACTCTGTGTTTGAGTTTGACACCCCTGTTTTAGGCTAAACACTGTAATGGTTGAGGTCATTAATTTTGGTACCAGAGAATCCTAGTAATACACAGAATCCAAATTATTACCCATGTAGAATCTGTTTTAATCATCAGCCATATTTATGATTAATTTCACAATTTGAATATTTAATTAATAAAATAATTTTTTGTATAGGACATGAAATGCTGTAGTCTCAAATGTATGTATGTGGCTGCTTTTTGCATTTGGTATTTGTATGATAAAACTGTCCTGCCAGTGGAGGGGTCAATTTATAACACTGACTCGGTAAATGAGCATAACCTGCCTGATTCGAATATTGAATTCAGTGCATTCAACCATGTGGAAAACATTGTTTTGTTTGTGTTAGTTCAAACAGCTGGTCATTAATGCAGGAACCATCTCTAGAGTGAAGTGCTACTGGACATGAATGGCTTCCTGATTAATGCTGGTCATGGAAAGGTTCTTCATCAAGCAATGATGCTCAGAGCAGAATAATACAACATGATTTGACTGTTCGCTAACAGGGTACTATGTCATTGTGTCACTAAGCAATTGAGGTTATTATGGGGCAGGGTAGACAGACGGGACAGAAGGGTTACCAGACCGTGGCATTTTTAGAAATACAGGCCTGACCTACTTAGAGATATTCTCTCTGCCTGGCAGCTGCACACTACAAGGAGCCTCTCCCAATAGGCAGAAGCTGTTGCTAGGAGGAATTAGCATGGTCTATTCTGCACAGAGACTTGCTGATTAAATAATAAAAGCTGACTGGAATTAAAGAGATTTGGCTGTGTATTATGTAGATTTATTTCACTTTCTCTACTTTATCATGTCAAGGGAGGTAAAAAAAAAATTCACTAATTTATGTTGTGAGGTATTTTGACTGATATATAAGCTTTGAAGGATTTCTGGATTTAATGAGCACTCTCTAGAAAAAGAGACTGTACACACAATGGCAAGTCTGTTATACAACAATGTGTCAGTTTGTCATATTTTTTGGCAAACAAATGTACAATATCATTTGGATTTCATGGACAGGTAGTTTAATGTGTGCAATTCAACAAGTAATCCTTTTTGTTAAATAAATGATACTCATGCACCATTTGTAAAAATAACATTAAAAAATTTATATATCATATGTATTATAAAAAAGAAGTTAAATTCAATAAAAGTTTTTGGAATAGACATATATATAGATATATATATTTTCCAAGGTGGTTATCCAGGTCAGTCTATTAGTGGTATAAAAGGATTGTGTCTTTTTAAAAGGTTTCATCATTAACACATGTCTACTGAAGCATAAAGGTATTAAAGTTAAAGTGATGGATATGAAGTCTGATAAACATTGAAATCATAACCTCCATTTTCATAGTCTCCTGTTACATTTGTTATTAAGGGTGGCAAAATATGGTGGTAGAATCCAAAAATCACAGCACTGAGTAAGACCTAGCGCACTTAGTAATCCCTTGCCATATATCTGTATGATAATATAGGTATAGGCGCCCTGGGTCCTCACATCCCAGGGTCAGTGATGAGGCCAGGAATGTGTATACAGGGTGGGAAATACAAACTGATTACATGGCTACAGAAATAATTGGACCCCTAGAGGTGGTTTACGAAGCTTTTGATAAGGGATCTGGCTTTAAGTGTAAAGAAAAAAGCACTTTCACTGGAAGAAAAGGTAAAGAAAATTTAAGGCATGTGCAATGAAAATCATAACATGAAATGGTTCAGAACAAGAGAATGCCAAAAAAGGTTGACCATTTTCCATCAAGCATGTGCGTTTTTAACTTGGCTCCCCTCCGCTCATTTTCTGAGATAAGTGGAGATAATGCCTAGTGGATAATTATAAAGGTCTCCGGCTAGAGGCTTTTGTTTGCTTAGATTTACTATGCAAAGACAATTTTATATATATATATACAGTGGAGGAAATAATTATTTGACCCCTCACTGATTTTGTAAGTTTTTCCAATGACAAAGAAATGAAAAGTCTCAGAACAGTATCATTTCAATGGTAGGTTTATTGTAACAGTGGCAGATAGCACATCAAAAGGAAAATCGAAAAAATAACTTTAAATAAAAGATAGCAACTGATTTGCATTTCATTGAGTGAAATAAGTATTTGAACTACTACTCACTTCTACTCAATTAGTCACCCTCATTAAGGACACCTGTCTTAACTAGTCACCTGTATAAAAGACACCTGTCCACAGAATCAATCAATCAAGCAAGCAGACTCCAAACTCTCCAACATGGGAAAGACCAAAGAGCTGTCCAAGGATGTCAGAAACAAAATTGTAGACCTGCACAAGGCTGGAATGGGCTACAAAACCATTAGCAAGAAGCTGGGAGAGAAGGTGACAACTGTTGGTGCGATTGTTCGAAAATGGAAGGAGCACAAAATGACCATCAATCGACCTCGCTCTGGTGCTCCACGCAAGATCTCACCTCGTGGGGTCAATGGTTCTGAGAAACGTGAAAAAGCATCCTGTAATGTATGAGAAATAATTAACATAAACATAATATTATAATATTGAATAGTATACCATATTTTTCAGACTATAAGACACACTTTTTATCATTAAAATCAATGGCAAAGTGTCCCTGCGTCTTATAATCCGATTATGTAAAAACATTTTATCTTCTAATTTAGTCCCAACCATCCTTGGAGCAACAGCTCTGCATCCCAGGAGGCAGAAATCTGTTCCATTCCCTCCAGCCAAGCCTAAAAACCACTGCCAAAAAGAAATCTTATCTGTATTAGCAATAGCAGTACCCATTCTCTGAACACACTGACCAACGTATGGAGAGAGACATTTTAAAATTAGATAGCATGAGTTGTGTATTTACATTAATATTCTGCATTGCAATAAATACATATTGTTACACTGATTTATATCTCCTGCCAGATTGTATAATGTGTCTCTTCATAAGTTGGTCAGTGTGTTCAGAGAACAGGTACTGCTAGTGAATAAACACATGATAACATTTCAGCCCTGCCATTCTGCTGCAGGGAAGACCCCCCTCTTGGTACTGGCCTTTTGGCTGGAGTAATATAGAGTGAATACTGCATGGACCAGTCCTGCCTGCTTTGCTGGAACATTCTGTATATTCACTTGATATCTGAGTAGCTTTTGTAATTTTCCCTTTCAAACTTTGGATGCATCTTATGGTCCAATGTGTCTTGTAGTTTGAAAAATACAGCAATTTAAAAAAAATATAAATATAAATAATATAAAATGTTGGCACTCAAAAAAATAGATTTCCAAGGGGGAGTAGGAAGCAAGCAAGCAAGACACTTGTCCATTCATGCCCCGCATTTTCCTCTAGCACTTTTTACAGGGACTCTTCCCCCAGCCTCTTAAATGCTTGTTGTGCTTTGGTGGGGTGGAAGCCTAATGGATACACAACTGGCATAATTTTCCTATATAGTAATATTTCTGAAAGAGTGGGTGGCTTTATGGGGAAAGAGGTCTTCCAGATTTCACCATAAGTACTCAGAAGCCCAAATACCTATGGGGAAAGGATTTGGGAAAGAGGCCCTCTACCTCTAACATTTAGTATGGTATTGATTTTTTGTTTGTTTTTAGTTAGGCATTCTTTACTTCTTTACTTTAAAGATTTTACTTTACTATATCACTAAACACTCCTGTGTTGTTAAACAATGACAAAATGCTGTTTATGGTTTATTTAAATGGAATGTTAACTTGGGAAAAGCTACAGTTTAAACCTGCAAACAATCTGATATTAACAGCAATTATGTTCTTATGTCGGTGTTCTTATGTTCTTAAATTGCTAGAAGAAACTATTTAGAATGATGTGTGATTCTATAGGCGTCATCACGCCCGCCCGCTAGTGCCGAGAATCGGACTGCACTCATTATGTGCAGCACATTACTTCGTCTGGGGGCAGCCGTCCCCAGCCGAACTAATGGGATCGGGCTATAATTTACCATCCTGTCGGATAACTGTGCGATCCGACAGGACGGCTGATTTTAGCCCAATCCTCGTCAGTTGCAGCCTCCAATTCCTGCATGATCCGAACCTTCAGGGATGCGGGAGCGTGCACGGCATTGGATCGGGGATTGCATCGTGCAGGAATTGGTACGTGTATGCCCAGCTTAACACTTTACAGTGGTAAGGGTTATAAAACTGATGAAGATATCCACTTAATTCACTCAGTCTTTTGAGATCCTCCCATTTGCTACTACTAATGTAACATTAACCAGACATCTGAATTCATCCCTAGGGGGGACATAATCAACAAGTCTTTTTTCCTTAAAACATAGGATCATAAAAATATGAATGTATGAGTTGCATTCGTGGGTATAGTTCAGTTTCTCTAGAACATAATTCACTTTGTCTATCTAGAACAGTGAAGACCCCCTCTATCACTTAGGAAATATAGTCTGGAGCCGGAGAACATAACACAATCACGCTTGCACACACTGTGTTATACATTTTCTCACAATGAAGTGCATTCACCTTTTACACATTTATACATGTGTGGTGGGTGCTGTGCAATGTGTTTAGTGCTAATATGGGCATTGCAGGTAAATAATGCAGTGCTCCCCACAATCCACAAGTGGGAGGGAAGGGGAGTTACTCTCTTTCCTTACTTCCCACCCTGCACATCATTAAAAAATTAGATCACTCTTGGTTGATCAATGCAACTAAAAAAGAACAATGTTTTTTATATAAATCAAGTGGAAAAATCAAGCCCTGTATGCCCACATTTAGTCAAATGTAAAAAATAGCCTAGGGCCAATTTTAGGGGAAAGCCAATATAACTACCAGTATATCTTTGGCTTGAACTGTATGTGATCTTCTCAACATTGCATATTATGAGACTTGGTCTCTAAATGCTGGAGATGGAAAGCTGACCATGGTGCAATGAAAGAAAGTTCTATGTAAACTTGTTGGAAAATGCTGGTTGCAGAGGGAAACTCCCTCTAGTTTGGTCATCTCTCTAATTCCTTGCCCAGTTAAGTGATAAAAGTATGTTAAAGCCCTAAGATTTAGTTAAAAGTTTTACATTTTATGCAGAAAATACAATAGTTTGGATATAAATATGGGTTAGGAGTAGTGTTAATCTGTGTGTAATGTATATGCAATGATATATATATATAATATGATATATATGATGTAATGTAAGCAAGATGTAATTTTTTTACCAAATAAAGACAGAAAAATAAGCATATCATTGCCCTGAGGACCAGTAGTAATCAATTTCCCCAATTACACTTTAGGGTGCTAAACGAAGAACAGATATTAAGAGATCTACTGGTAGATTATTTAATCTGAGAATCTACGAAGGGTATGACTTTTTCAGTAGGGTAGAGGTATGCAAACCTTAAAAAAAGTGCTCCATCTGCATGAAAGATTACCATATATACTTGACTATGGGCTGGCTGTAAAAGCCCCTCTCAGCTTATACTCAGGTCAGGAGTCAGGGTCCCACTTACCTGTCCGCGTGTTTGCTGGTCTCCCTGGGCCAGCGGCATATGTGGGTGGTCTGATGACTGTTCTTCTCCTCTGAGCCTGCAGTCTCCTTCTTCAGCTGCCAGTCTCCAGTGTGGGAAATCAATGTGCCCAGTGCTGTAAGAACCACCATAGTTACAAGGAGGCCATCCGTTTCTGGCTGACTGTTCTTTCTTCTACATTTATTATTCTATCTGCCATATTTCTGCGCTGCACTCCGCTGGTGACATGTAAACTTGGACAGAAGCGCCATCTTGTGGTCATATTGGTAATTGATGGATATGGGGGAATTTCATTTTGACAACTCCACTAAGTGACTTTGAAAGTTAAAAGACTTTGAAAAATATTGCTACACTGAAACAATTTTGAAAACATATAATGTTTGCGTAGTAATATTTTAAGCACACTGTGTTTTTCTATTGGTGTGTAGTGACGGACAGTTTGGCGCGAACATTTTATGTATTTATTTTATTTTTACTTTTCTTCTATAAGAAGTCTATAATTTTTCTTCTGGCCAGACCTTTCGGCTCCCGGTCTGGCTGGAGGAAGAATTATTTTCACTAGAGACTGGGAAGAGACGTGAAGTCCTACTGACATCACTTCTGGTTTTGGAACCAGAAACTATGCATTTCATATACCTGAAGTTAGGTTGCGGCGTCATTTCCGGCATAGTTCCAATTCAAATTCCCTGCCAACAGGTGGGGAATTTGAAGTTCTCCGTGAACAGGCAGAAGGTGGACTTTTTTAAATGTACGATCCTCCTGTTCGTGGACGGATACAGCGATGTTTGGCCATCACTATTGGTGTGACCATTATGAAGATCAGTGCACATTTTTTAACCAATTCATGCAAAACTGCAATCCCAAAGGGTTCACATACTTTTTCTTGCAACTGTATGGTACCTGTTTTACACCATACAGAGTTCAAAGACTGTATGTGGTGCATTTTAGTGTAGTGATTCCCTGAGTAATAAAGATAAATGTAATTTTTTTTTACTAAAACCATTCATCTGGCATCTCTACAGCTAACACTCATGTATATATGTAAATGTAAATAGATATTTTATTTCCTTTACAAATGGTGCCTTGTGGTTGAACCTTTGTTTCTTTTTGAAGCTTTTATACATGTCTAAACTTAAGATTGCAACTTTTATGCTTATTCTGTTCTATTTTTGCTTGTCAAGATATATAAAAACATTGTAAATCATCTCTAATACAAGATAACAATTTAAATGATCAAATATGCCAGCAGAAAAGTTAAAACACATAGCATAATGTTTCTCAACAATATTTTAGCAGAGACCCTTGTGAATTTCCATGATTGATGGTATGGAACTCAATGTGCTCCTTTCTGTATTTATTTGTTCTTTTCCTAAATTGAGTTTATTTAGCAGAAACATGAAACTGAAATGAAACCAGTTATTCCAAAAAAAATTACAGTTTCTGCTTGGATTTAGTTATTCAAGTGTCAAGGCACATTTTTTATGAATTTGAAATACCTTTCAGGGACAGAAAAGACTGTAGGCATGGAGTACTGTTGAGTTCATAATTAGATATATATATATATATATATATATATATATATTTATTTATTTATTTTTTTTTTTATATACTTTATTAACATTATGAATGAAGATTGAAAATATCTATTATAGCTCCTATTTTATGATGCTGATGATTGAACAAAAATTTAAAATGCTGATGTCAACTAAACTGAACATTCCAGCTATAACAAATGTGGTAGGTGAAATCCAATATCCAGACCAGTGGTGGGCAGGTCTATTATAAATATTTATTTTCCTTTATTTTTATAGTACAGGCAAAATGTGTTTTACAGGATTTACACCAGTCCATTAGACAGTGCCAATCTAATTTCCAATGCTCATAAAGACACAGAGACTGTAATCAGGCTCTCATACAAGCACGTCCATGTTGTAGGATAAAAATTTAAATATCCATAGGAAGCTTATATAAACATAGAATTTGCATTAAATGTCCATACATAGTTGGTGGAATTGAATAGTTGCTGAACATCTTACCACTTCACCAACTAGTCTCATGTGTTTTTACAAAAATGTGGTTAAACCAAACATTTACAGAGTTGTACAGAGTCAATAATATAATATCAATATCGAACAATACAATAGATATTTTATTCAAATAAAATACATATTTTAGATTGTATGGCAGTTTTAAAAAAGAATAGTAATGCACAGTTATCAGTCTCATACATCTAGTTAAAAAGTAAGTAAATACATTACATTATATGCTTTAAATGTATTATCTTCTACAGTGTCGCTTTGACCACTTCTTCCAAAACAGAATGTAATGGGCATAAAAAAATGGTGGTATGGGGTATAACTTCCAGTGGGGACATCTGTCTCCTTTTGTATCTCCATGATACAAAGGCCACGGACATCTTTCCCCAATCTCATTGGCAAACAGATGACAAAAACATTAAATGATTTCTAGGATCAGCACAATTACCTATCCTCGGCGATGATATGGAGGTGGTATTGGATCATTGGTCCTGCCCTCTAAACATCGCTGACGTTATTGATGATGATCGGCATATATATTTTAAAGATATTTACAATTCAGAGAATGAATATTCTTTTCTAAACATTGATAATTTATAAGTTGTCAGAGTATTTATTGTATTTCACGCTTTCTGGGAATGAGTGAATAGTAATGTCTGGGAAAGCAAATAGATATCTAGAGTTGCTCTATCCTTTTTTAGAGAACTCAATGCAGGGAAGAATACCAACTCACTTCATCACTAATATTGAAATGTTGCATTTAATAAAAAAAAAAACCAAACCGATATGATTAAATTGGCCAAAATGTCTTTGACTCATTTTACTATTAACTGAATTCTTGGTGTATCTTGTGTTTCCTTTAGGTTCAGTTCAACAGACATGAAATACGACCATGAATGAAGGAGATTGAATAACAAGGATAAAACCTTTTTTATCAGAGTTTTTTTGTATTATTGGTTAATGCACTTCCAAATTTTGTTGTGATTAATTGTAGCATATGTAGACTTCTTATTACTTGGTTTGACTTACTTATTACGTGGTTTTAAAAAGGGTAGAAACTGCTGATATTTTCTAATGTTATGCGGTGGATTAATCTACTTTTGCAATAATTCCTGACAATGTGCTCTAATGCTGAATGATTTTTACATTAACAGTATATAAAAATAGAGAAATATATTCAGCATTCTGACATTATATATCAATTAAAAGACATCACATTTTATATGTGAACATAGAAACAAAAATTTTGTAGATGCCTTCCAGTGGTCTTGGAACCTATGAATTTATGAATGGGTTTGGTAGTAAAGTCTGCTTTATTCTGAACTGTAGAAGAATGCACAGGGCAATTTCTACATTGAGATTCAGCAATTTATGAATTGAAAGACCTACAGGACTATCACCAAACTAGCCTTTTTTCTTTTATTTTAGTCCTATTACCTTGGTATTATGTCTTTCTCTACCTGTTATTGCTCTTCCCCACACAAACATTTCTTTTTTTCTTTAGAAATTATAGGAATTAGCATAGCGAATTCCTCTGGTGTAATAATTAATGAAGATTATAAAACACACATATTTTAGTTTTTGCTAATTTCAGCAGCATGGGGTTAAAATAAATTTGGAAACATTTATGTTTTGATTGTTTATCTAATTTGTATTAGTCACAATATCTCATATTCTGTACATGTAGGGCTGGGCTACAAACCTCCACATGACCGACCAAAGGCAGTATATGCAGAACATCAAAAATGCTGATTATTGAAAATAGTATTTTAAAATGATAAACAGGAAGTTTCAAACCCATGACCGTTTGTATGCTGAAGAGAAGCAAATAACTATATTAGAAAAGTTTTTCCATGTGTGGCAGACATTTCTTGTGTCCACTATACACCAATGGTTATAGTGACAGCAACAAGCTATACTGCTTCTGGGGCAGTGACAAAAAGAACTCCCCAGACCCACCCAATGATCTCCACATTCATACAAGTTCTTTCTCATGCCCAAGATTGTAAGGAGAAATTAGATGTGAATTATGGCATCAATCTAATTATATGTTACTCTGCTAAAGGTCCTTATACACGTAACAAGTCGTAGCAGATTTTGCCGCTGAACGATGTGTGTGAGAAAAGTCAAGCAACAGGAATCTAGAGCCTAGCAGAGGTGAGGAATGACATTTAACTCATGTGAAGAACTGCAGGCTGGCACTCAGTGACTGCCTAGAACAAATCGAGATGGGTGAGGAAAAAACAGAAATAACCGTTCTAAAGAAGCTTCTATGGCCAGGTCAAGAAAATAAGCATGAAAAGCACATTGAAAAACCACTTTAGATATTTAGCTTTGTCCAAAACCCGATCTGGTTACAGAGACCTGGAGAAGCCTACAGTCCACAGAGACTTGTACTAATTGTAAAATATGGAAGAGGTTCAGTGATTTTATGGGGTGCTTCAGCAAGGCTAGAATATGGAAGATGTATGTCTTTTGTGAAGGACAATTAAATCAACCCATACTCAAGATCAACCTATTAACCCATTTGCCTCCTTCTGCTATAAGACTATGTTCCCCAACTCAAAGGAATGGTATTCCTAGCACAACAATGCTCTGTGCCACACAGCCATCAAGGTGTGGCTGGTGGATCACCAAATCAAGAGTCTAAATTTTAACCTTTTTGGAACTTCTGTAATGACATCGGGAGGAAAATGGATAGTCACAAACAAGTGTGCTTTTAAATTACCAACAAATAACCAGTGAGAAACTGATACCAAAACCCAGGAAAGCTATAACTGCAAATCAGGGCTATTCCTCAAAATACTGATTTCTACATGTTCTACATGTTATGTAGTCAAAATATTATTGCCATTGCCACTCCGAACAGAAGACTTGTCTTCTTTGAATTATAACATTTCTGTAATCACTGCATCGTTTATCATATTTTGTTTCAAAATTATGCTGTAAAAAAAACAACATTTATGTTAAGAAATTAAGAAAGATTTTTGCATTCATAAAATTGAAGGCAAAGCTTTTCAGTTCAACACCGAGAACCAGGGTAACTGACCGTTTTGTGGTCTCATTTATATATATATATATATATATATATATATATA
>CM070036.1:59804204-59814280 GCA_036250615.1 Ptychadena robeensis | reverse complement strand
ATATATATATATATATATATATATATAGTGAGAAAGATATATAAAATATCATTATACTGTCATCTTCTTTCTACTGGTATATTGCAGTTTTACCTGTGACACTTCGGACATGCTTAATGAACACTATGTTTCCTTTTAAAGAGTAAATGTACCTTGAATGTAATCATTAAATCACATTTACATTTACAGGGCTCTAATTATTACACCTGATTGTGATCACAAAGAAAATTTCCAGACCAAAATGCCTTCATTTTCTAGCCTTCAGTATTATCATGTTAGAAAGACAATGACATATTCACATTTTTTATGCTAGAAATCCTTACAGCAGAGGATTGTAAGTGTGAAAAAGAGATATGCTGTTCCCTAATGGCTTATTACCATCATATTTGCAATTCAGATCAGTTGTAAATTGACTGAAATTTTTAAACACATAGCAGGCAGTTTAAACTAATGATTGTCTGGAGGTTCACATCTGACATGAACTAAGCTTCTGTTCAAAACAAATTGCAAATAATTCCTCCCTTAGAGTCAAAATGTCAAATCTTAAACCTTACATTATGTTAGATTTTGTCAGTCAAATAAAAAAAGTTCCACTCTTGTTAATTGATATATATTTAAAAGTACATGCCATTTTTTTGTATTTTCTCAAACAAGTTAACTTTCACAACTGTCTGATTTTTTATTATTTTCAGATGTCTAATTGTAAAGTAAAAGACCCTTGGGGCAGTAATAGGCCCAAGTAGCTTAGCAACCCTCAGCAGGTATCAAAGGATTCAGCCACAGCTGTCCTGCTTCTTTCCTAAAAACCATCTTATTACTGTTTGTGTTAATCTCTAACTAGGCTTCTTCAACCGACCAAATTTCTGTTGATTCTCAGGTAATATGCCATGGTCATTTTTTTAGCAGTATCCTAGATGAGATGTTACAATACTATATTCCTAAATATTTTATGAGGTATATAAAAAACATAATTTGGGACATATGAGATGTTTTCTGCTGATAGATAGATAGATAGATAGATAGATAGATAGATAGATAGATAGATAGATAGATAGATAGATAGATAGATAGATAGATAGATAGATAGATAGATAGATAGATAGATAGATAGATAGATAGATAGATAGATAGATAGATATTTATATTTTCCAACCTGAGCAAGGTTGAACCTACACTTACTTTTAATAATTTTTGGTTTATTAAATAAAATAAAAATATTTATAGTTAATTTAAATATCAATTAAAGTGACAGTCGATTGAACAGGAAAATCAAGATGTGAATGGCAAACTCATCAAAAAGAAATATGGAACTTACAAACAGCAAGTGAATTGCAACATTTAGCAATTTTACACAAATTATTTTTAAAACTTCAATTAAAACGAAGGAGGGGTTAGTATTATATTTTTAAAAAATATCCAAATAAAAGTCTGTACAATCAATACCCAATGTATAAAGTATATTCTCAGGCCAACCTTTCCTTATAGCCCATCAGTCACAAACACAGGAAATAGAACCACTGGTACCAGGAAAACACTCCTTAGAATTTGGTCCCCACTGTGTTTCTACTATTGCCAATGGGCATCTGTTGTCGTTACTTACAGGCATCCCCAATTTTCGAAATTTTGACTTGACTTTGAACTTAATTTGTGCAAAAACTATTTGTGTTAGAGACATACTTTTTCTTTGTGATATACCCTTAACCCTTCTCTACATCTCCAGCAAGTTTGGTGTTGATACCATGTTCAGGGGCTTTGCAATTAACTCAAAATCGTCAAAATGGTCGAAAAAATTTGACCATCTCTAATCAACACCAACATTGATGGAGGTGTAGAGAAGGGTTATGGGAACAATTTTAAAAAAAAATTTTAGTTCAGTTTCTGCATAAATTAAACTTAAAAATAAGTTGAAATTTCAACTCAAAAACACATGCAACCATTTTCTACATCTCCAGCAATGTTGGTGTTAATACCATGTTCAGGGGCTATGCAATGAAAGCAGATGTATACTAAAAGAAAAAAAGGTAAACAAATGTATATATATATATAAATATTTTATATTATAATTTATATAATTATATCACATTTTGACATATCTCTGAGCCAGCACAATAAAGGCATAACATTCCATAATCCTAAAAAAAATATTCTAACCTGCTGTTCCCTAACCTTCCTAACCTTATATTCCATATTTAGATGCCAGTATTCTGAGGATTAATTCAGTGCAATACTGCTAGTGGCCACTGGTGGCGCAATACAATGTCTCTACTCTTAGAAATGTGGGATGTCCTCAGTGCTGCAGCTCAGAGAAGGAAAGAGGGACTGCAAGGGACTTTATAGCGTTATAGCACTTTTTTTTAGCAATTAATCTGCAAACTCAGACTGGACTCTTCTACCTTCTGTACCACCTCCACATGTATCCTTCAAGGTTGCCTGGGCAAACAGCCAAACATATGCTTCCAAGGGTGGATTGTGTTGTGTTTTAAGGATTGTTTTTTTTTTTTTTTTTTAATCATTAACGTTTTTAAGGATTGTTTTTGCTCCTGTTTGCTTCTGTCTTGTAAAACTGTTGTCAAAATGACAAATCTGTATAATAGAACCCAAACAGCATTACAAATAATATTTCTATTCAAAATGTAAATCAAAATTATGGCTGGGCATTTTAAATTAGAAATACATAACAATATCAATGTAATTAACAAAATTAGAAACTAAGCTGTGAAGGGAAATGTTTCTTCTTTAAGCCAGTTAAGCTAATCACATTGCAAAGTGTTGTAATCCTAAAATGATGGAGGAGAAAGTAGTAAGCATTGAACCATTGTGATTATAATCACTTTGTCAGAATAGATTGGCTTGTATGGCATAGATGATAGGTGACACAGGAAGTTACAAGATGTTACTGTGCAGCATGTCCTAATTTGCTGTGTCTACTTTTACCCACAATATGAGTCTATGTGAATTTTAACAAGATTGAAGGTAGACTATCAAATGTATGTAGTGTTGACTTGTTTATTATTCAAGAGCTTTACTGGTACAGGTTATCTCCACTTTGCTGTAGGAAGACAGAAGGCATGAAGACATGATCTTCTCAAAGTGTCCATGTATATGGTGCGGGGCGATGAAATAGAGAAAAGGGCACTTCCTGCACTAGCTTTTTCAATGTATTAAGTAGTGGAGGAACACGTTTTTTCAACGTAAATTACTGTATTTCCATGTGCATCTTAGGGTCTGAAAAATATGGTCATTTACATTGAAAAAACGTGTTCCTCCACTACTTTATACATTAAAAAAGCTAGTGGCCGCACCTTGCCCCTCCGCCAGCTTCTTCACTCTCCCAGCAAGAAGATTAGCTGGGGAGGTGGAGGAGCTGCTGCTGATATAAGCAATGAAGAGCAGTGAGATAGATGAAAGAGCATGCGATCTCTCACATCTATTTTTCCCTGTGAGTAAAAGCTGCACTCCTGCTTCATCTTCCCCACGCACAGCCGTAGATGGGAAGACATCGGCACAGCTTCCCCCACAGCCCCCCTCTCCCCATTGTGCAAGGAAGATGCCGAAATATGACATCTAGTGGCTAAAATGTGGTACTGCACAATTGGGGATTTTTTCCCCAATTGATTTGAACACTTCAAATATTTTTTACTTTTTTTCCTGCTCTAAAAACTGAGTGTGTTCTATGGTCCAAAATATATGGTAATTTTTTTCCTTGTTGGGCCTTGGTTGGGAGTGAGTGTCCCTGTCTGCCAGTACAAATATCAGCTTAGATGACCACTCTATTTTGAATAATTATACAATGATCTAATCTAATTAATAACCTTTCTTAAGGGGAAAAAATATTACAGAACAAATTTTCGATTGACTATTTCGATGGACTTTGATTCAATATAATAAATGATAGCAAAACAAGATGGTATGCTACTAACAAATCATTTTATATTGTTGAGCAATCAGTAAAAAATGAACACCGATATATATATTGCATTTTGTTTAATTAGGAGTTGCAGACAGGAATTCAGTTCATTAGAAACTACATAAAGATATATCAAAAACTATTTTGTCATGTGCTTCTGCAGTTTTGTTGCTGTAGAGAGTTAGGAATAAAGATTAACAATTGCCATTATGGATAAGTCGGCATTTTAGAAGCTTCAAATAGTTGTCAATTTTATGAGAATCTCTACGAAGGCAGTGGAGTAGATTGTAGAATGCAAAGAGTCGTGAATTTTCATCTCCTGGTATTGAAGCTGGACCAGGCCATAGTGAGTAAATTTCGTTTTCTAAATCACCTGGTTGGATCTAAGAGAAAAAACATTGTATATAAGTTTTTATTAATTACATAAATACAAATACTGTACACAAACAAATAAACACCAGCATCTTCTGTGTAAAAATAGGGACGAAGCAGTTTCTTCATAATCTCTGTAGTGCACTCCAGTGAGTAAGAACTTTTTAGGAGTTCTACTCAAAACATTTTATGGGTTATGAAAATGTGTGTGTTTCTGCAAAAAACAGCTCTTTGAACTTACAAGCAATACTTTAATTGTTTTTACAAGCTTCTTTGCTAGGTTGTTTTCAGTCATAGGGTTTTAAAACCACAGTAAAACTACACATAACATAGCAAACACTGTGCTGTAGTTTAGACTGGTAATGGATGACAGACAAATAACAGAATAGCAAGATATTACAAACATCTTTAAAATTACTGCATTTATAAATATATTTTTTAAATGCTTACCCTGCCCACAATGCTTTCCATTCCTTCCAGTAAACGCTTACTTTGCTCTTCAATTTCTACAGCTTTCCAAAGGATAGTGTCTGGAGCCTCAGGAATATCTTGCACTTCAGAAACCATGTGGATCAAAGGGTCATTCCATGATTTGAGAACTTTTCGGACCAAGTTCAGCAGATCTTCATGCTTTTGTATACACACAAAAATATAGTAAAATTCCTCTGTTTTGGTCACTTAAGATTATACGATGAAATACCAAGTTCATCTTTTCATGTATCATTTAGGCAAAATGTTAGGATAATATATGCTACATAGTATTAGTTTTGTTTGATATCTTTCATTTTTCAATCAAAACACAAGTTGCATTACAACAAGAGCATTGCATGTAATGGCAGAAAGAAAAGTAGTATCATTATGTAGATGTTTTTGTAGATGGATGAGATTTGTAGAGGGTGACTTTTTACATTGAAATATTTTTGTCAAAAAAATAATGCATTGAAAGTGAAACATTTATTACCTGTATCTGTCGCGCTTGCTCTTTGTCTTCTGGAGTATTCAGAGAAGAAGTATGGCAACTCATTCCAGACTTTGCTAGAAATCTACGACCCGGGGTAAAGCGTTCATCCTGATGTATAGAAATTATTTGTGCTGATACATTTTTACTTTGACATAAACTGCCCACATATATATATATATATATATATATATATATATATATATATATATATATTGTAGACCTTTAGATCAATCCTTAAAATTTCCATTAGATCTACCAACAACTATGTAGTATTTTGTCCTCCCTGATAGAATACATAGTGATTGGAAGGTTAAGAAAGGTCCTCATATTACATGGTTCTGGTAGAAGAAAAGTTGTACAGAAATTGCATGGTAAGATTATAAAGTGTATGGGTGCCTTTACCTATCTGAGTTCCCAACCTGACAAGAGACCCGCAGTAGAATTTTAAATTGCTTCAACTGTAAGAACGTAATTTATCAACATTTTGCTCTACAAATTCACTAACAATAACAAATTATTTAGCAAAATAATTAAAGTATGTGTATTCTAATAAATGGAAAATTTTCTATACCAACAATTCAATATTTCAGTGTTAGGATTAAACCTTATCTTCATTGTTTGCATATGTAAATAAAATATGTTGCATATGTTGCCATACTTACAAACTCATTAAACATTTCAGAGGAAAGAGAATGAATATAATGTGAAAGTTTTACAGCGCGGTCAAAGAGAGCAGAAGTGGATATTTGACAGTTTGCTCCCCCATTCGAGCAAATTGGTTGTGAAGTCACCCCATTTCCTGCTAGTAATATGCTGGAGCCTGCTAACATTAGCACCATTACACCTTTAAAAAAACAAACAAAACAAAGAAAATGGCATAAATAAATGAACAAAAGGAAAGATTAGGGAAAAGAGAGAACTTTGAAGTAGCAAAGAAAATTAGTTTTCTTTACAGTGAACTTGACATGCTGGCTTTATTGCAACATAAATCATTTTCATGAATCTCCATCTTAAAATATATATTTGTCAAATAATGTCCTAGAAATTTACATACACATGTTTTATGTACAAAGAACTGTGACAGCTGCCATTATTGATAAAAAGTCTTTCATAAACATTTCTTAAAAACTAAATGAAAAAATATGTTCTTGCTTGGTTTTGATATTTTAAAATAGCTTATGTGCTGAATATACATCAAATAGAATTCTAGCCTGTGATCAAGATAGCCCCATTTTATGTATTTTCTAACAAATAATGTAAAAAGTCTTGAGTATAAAATTTGATTTTGCTCTCTATGTACTTGTATGCATTAAGGGAACACTTCTAATAAATGTATAGACAGAAAGAAGATACCTTTAAGAGATAAGGCCATCAGGTCAGCCATTGTGTAGCACTTCACACCCAGAAGATAACTGGCTTGTCTTTGCCCTCAACATTTGCTGTTTTATGTACTTGGACACCTTTGATGAATTTATTCAACTTCCGTACTCATAATCACAAACATCAAATGCCTGTATCCCTTCATGCATATTCACCATAGTAAGATAAAAATAAAGCAATACATATACTTAACTTAAAAACAAACAAGTGGGGCAAACAGGACAGTAAGGTCTCAATTCCAAAAATGTGGTATTTTCCTCAAATGTATGTAAAAAATATAAAGGTATATTTACCTACCTAATGCCTGCTACTGTGAAGTGCCTATGAGCTTTTTATCATTCTCCTTGCAGAGTAAGAGAATTGTTTCTTCTTCTGATTAAATACATAATGTGTTGCACCTAGCAGTAAACATATCAACTTTAAAACTAGCCATACACGTGTCGGATTCCATGGCCGATTGATCACTGATCCGATCGATTCCGGCGATCTCAGCAGGAATCGGAGCTCCGATCAATCGGCCAATTAAGAGTATCCGATCGCTGCATACCACCTTGTCCCACGGATTCCTGGACGATTCCGTGTCCGATCGCTTACTTCCGAAATGGCAACTCCCCCTGATGTGTGCAGAATCGGATCAGAAAGACCAACATGTTGGTTCTCTGTCGGATCCGATTCTGAGCCCCCGATCAATCGGACGCGAACGATCGGACAAGGTGGGCTGCACGCGATTCCGGCACGATCGTTTCGCGTGCACGCGCCCGGAATCGATCGTCCCGGAATCCGGTCGGAATCGTGTATGGGGGCCGGACCCGTGTATGGGGGCCTTAAATGACAAAACAATGCTTGACATTTTATACAGTTTTTTGGACATGAAGGTATAGGAATTGTTTCAACCAGTCCTGAGTTGGTAATACAATGGTCTCTCTATATGTCCTTCTATATTTCTAACAACCTTAGAATTCTAGTTTGGAAATGGGCGCACAAGCGGCATACCTAATAGCTGTTGCAAATTGGGGTAGGTTTTTAGAAACTGCTGAACAACTAAATTTAAAACATGGGCTAGGCAGGGAATGGGGGTCAGGTTGCCGAGTGTCAAAGCCGCCAGCAACTAACGGCCATTGTCAGCCACAACCATGCCTGGATGGAGGTTGAGTTGCGAGAGCCACAGCTTGGTCTGGTCCCTTAAATGCTGCTACATCTCTGCTGCGTTGTGCTGTTTGTCCCCCAAGCAGATCAGCTTCAGCACAGCCTGTTAACACTTCCCCACAGCAGTGCTACACTGCTTCCTGCTAGTGAATGACAGTGGACTGGTGTTTAAGGTGGAGGTGGCGGCGGAAGGGAAGGAGGGTGGAGCCAGTAGCATAGCTGTTGGCAGAGACCCTGATGGAAGTAGGTCCCGCAATCCTGGACGTGGGTAGCACCTGTGCCATCCCAGGGTACGACTCACTCCTGGCCTCCACAATATTCACTCAGTGTGCCGTGAGGGAGATGTAGCATGTAGGGCTAGCACTTGTCTATGTGTCTGTGGTGAGGTGGACCTTCGCAGTTACTGTGTTGGTCTGGACTCGGGAGATGTTCTGGGACACATGCTGATGTAAAGCTAATACGGCACCTGGGAAAAATACCATGCTCCATCTCCTCTTCTGCTTCCTCACTCTGATCACCCCCCTGACTTGCCCTAAACATAACCTGAATGTTTGTCAACTGTGTCTCATCATTGTCCACTTCGTTAACAAATGATTGCCGATCACTAACGTCATTGCCTGTGAAGGCTCAAGACGTTGGGAATCAGGGGGAAATAGGGGGCCAAACATAATTGTGGCGGTGTAAAGAGCTCATGGCAGGAGGAAGGATGATCAGAGGGAGGATTTCCTTGACTAGGCTCTTGGCTACAGAGACTGGACCTGGTGGAAGAGAGGGTGGTGCTCAACTGACTGGAACCATTATCTTCTGCAATCCAACCGACCAACTGTTCGCACTGGCCAGACTTGGACAGTGTTGCCCTGCGCCGGCCAGCTAGCTTAGACATGAAGCTGGGTATAGCAATTTATAGTATAGTAATTTTTTTGGTGCTAGTGTGCCCAAGGCCTTGGCCTCTGTGTGTACCATCAGCACCACAACCACTTCCCTGTGCCTTATTACTCACCCTCTTCATTTTAAATGTTTTTTAAAAATTGTAGAGCAGGAGCTTGGCCAACGCAAATGTAGGGGCAATTCAGCACAATATTTTTTTGTATGTGGCCACGAACAAAAAATATATTACCGAATTTCTTTGTCAATTTGCAAAACTGCAATGAATTTTAATTAATTTTAGAACAGCAGTGGACACTGAAAGTGGCCAAATGAATGTCAGTGAACGATGAATCCCTGTTCCAGAACAACAGTGGATATGTCCCCCGAAACAAGAGTGGACCTTGAAAGTGTTAAAATGAATGTCATTGAACGATGAATCCCTGTTACAGAACAGTGGATTGTCCCCCAATATATAGCACCTGATTATGTGTTTCCCCCATCCAATCACTGTAATGCCAGCAGCTTAGATGGCTGCTGGCATTACAGTGAGGGCAGCAGTTAGCTGGCCATCCATTGGATGTCTCCGACCTGCTGGTTTTGCGGGGCGGAGACGCGAACATGGTGGCTGAAAACCGCCATGCGCCGAGCAGGGCAATACTCGAGCCGAACAGCTAAACATGCTCGCTAAATTTTAATGATTATGCCCAGCGCCTATGATTTTCTTGACATTAAGGTAAAATGTAAATCAAAATGTATAAAATTTGGGTTAAAATTTTTTATGTTGGTTTATCGCACTCTTTGACGTTGTTTACTGATCCTCAAATTGCAGAAAAAAACTATGCTCAAAAGGCATATTTAAGTGAATATATAATATCTTAATTATGTAGTATTATGTGATAGTTATGATGCTTGAAGCATTACCATTCCCTGTGACATGGCCATGAGTCAAAAGGGCAATCATTTCTCAATTAGAAAGACGTACAGTGTGTTCTTGGGTCAGGTTTTTCAAAATGACAAGCTTAACAGTTCTTGTCATATTGTAAACCATCTGTGAGAATATATTTAATTACCATAGATTAATCCATCATCTCCTCAGACCTGTTTAATCATAACATACTTTTAATGAATGTTTTACCTACTAATAACATTTAGATTAATAGGGAAGAAGAACAATTAAAAACTGCAAGCTGATTTTTTTTTAAACAGTTATATCACTAAAATCAAAATGAATTTAATAGTTCTGTCCCAAGGTGAACACTGCTCCTTCATTTATACAGGACACTGAGTGTTAGTTAAGTGGAGGATTTCCGGACCCTATTGTGTACTCAAAGTTTTATGTATTTTTATGGGAAGATCAGTGTGATTCCTAAGACCTGAAAACAATATTTATATACAGTGGACCCTTGACTTACGAACTTAATTCTCTACAAAGGGTTGGTTGTA
>CM070036.1:59769620-59787206 GCA_036250615.1 Ptychadena robeensis | reverse complement strand
TTGGGGGGTCGTCTTATACGCCCAGTCGTCTTATACGCCGGCATATACGGTATTATTATTTTCAGATTCTAGAATCCTAGGATATATTTAAATATCATTAATATACTAGGTACCTAAAGAACATTCATAATTTTTACAGACAATTTAGTTTTTTTGGCTTGGCAATATGGTTCCTCCAGATCTGAATAATAATAAAAATAATAATAAGATAATATTTTTAAAATGAGTCACTGTCAGTGAATATAAGAAGGACATATCCTTTTTTTTTGCATCTTCTAGAGCATTGGTGAGCAACTGGGTTGATATGGAGAGCCACAAGTGCCCTCGGCCCCACATAACTTTTTTAATCTATACCGACTTGTATAAGCATTTTGTAATGTGGGAATGACAACAAGCAGAGCTGTAAGACATTATTTTTCATCTTTAAATAACAAACTAATTTTAAATTATACTTCAAGCATTGTGTAACACTGTAGTATGGTGATGCACATTTTGATTCAAAGGTTATGTGATGCAATGTGAGTTCCTATGCATGAACAGTTAAGCCCCCCATACACCTTTAGATCACTCTGTACAATTTCTTTTAGATCTACCAACAACTATGTAGAATAGTGGCCTTCCTGATAGAATACATAGTGATTGGAAGGTTTAGAAATGTTCTCCTATTACATGGTTTTGGTAGAACAAAAGTTGATTGTACAGAAATTGTATGGTAGGATTGTACAGTATTTGGGGAGCTTTAGATTTCGGGGGCCTCAAGTAGAGGACTGAGGGGGGCAGCTGAAGAATGTCCAAAGGGCCGCAGGTTGGACACCTAGGTTCTAGAGTATTGCATAAATGAGTACAGTATAATAGATAGTAGTCAGTGATAGATGAACATGGCCAAGTTCCGTTTCCTTAGGACATTGTTGAAAGTTTTATATATGTTTGCTAAAACCATTCAAAGCAAACACCAATCCGGATGAAATTGGAGTTAATAGGGGCAGTTCTACTGAAAACATTCACATCTTCTGTAAGAGAACTTTTTTTGGACACAAAAGTACAGTTAGTGTTTCTTTTTGGCCTCCAAGAGCCTAAGAGTTGTATAGTGGAGTCTAATTCATTAGCCAAATAGAAAGACATATAAATTAGTGAAGCATAAAGAGAACAGCAAATAGGTATGCATTAGATAAAAAATTACTATTTTCACAAAGACCTTTGAGGTAAATGGCATAAATGTATTATATTTAATATATAGCTGAGTCATGTGTAGTTATGCAAGAGATGTGCTGCAGGTACAAACACTTTGTTACACTTCTTACACATCATCTATGGGTATATATTAGTGTATGTTATCTGTTGTTCCAGATTCTGTAATAAGCAATGAAAAGTATTGCCCTCCCAGTAACCTGCACAGTTCTATAGATTGGGTGAGAGGAGGGAAGAGAGTAAAATTAAAGCTAATGGTGTCTTTTTGGGTATAAACCAGACAAATCATTACAGACCGTCTGGTAGAGGTTTACCAGTGAATCTTATCAGTTTCATACAGACATCGTGATTGCCATCAGCTTGTGTGAAGAATTATTTGCCTCTTAAAATGATTTCCAGTGAAGCTTAGCAGAGGTTTAATTTCAGGATGTGATAATGGAGAAGCTTTGAACATTTTCAATGACGCAGAGCACTTAAACATGATGTTGCTGCCTCTGATGGCAGAAAAGCCAATGACAATATTAACATTTAAGAAACTGCAGTATTTCTGTTTACTTCTCTATGAGTTCAGGTAAAATAAAGTATTTACTGACATTTTATTTTTTTTTATCTTGAAAGTCTCGAATCAGTTCAACTAACATAGAACTGTGCTTTGCTGTGATCTACTTTCTTCTTTTTTATGAGTTGAGGATTAATAGTAAGCTATAGGAATAGTAATAGTAAGCTCTTTTTAGCTTAGCAAGCACGCCAACTTTTTTAATGACATTAATGTATCAAATACACTCTCTGTGTCCAGTGCTTTTGTATGTTCCTGTGAAAATAATCACAAACAATTTCAGAATACTAAAACACAGAAGTTTACCTTTAAAGGGGTAAGCATATTGTTCATCATACATAAAAAAATTGTTTTATTCATACATTAATTTATTTATGAAGAAAAACAAACATTATTATCCAGTGCTCCAGTATTCAAATTTTTGGACCATAAGACACACCTGACTATAAGACGCACCCAGGTTTTAGAGCAGGAAATCAAGAAAAAAAATTGAAGTGTTTATATTAATTGGGGAAAGAACCGCATGCAATGGCAAATTTCAGGCTAAAGATGTCACTTCACAGCATCGTTATCTTTCTCACACATCGGGGAAGAGAGGGGCCAAGGGGGACGCTTTGTGCAAATGTCTCCCCTCTACAGCTGTGTGTGCAGCTCTCACACACAGGCAGAGATAGATGGGAGAGATGCCAACTGGCAGTTTTACTTACGCTTAACACAAATGAAGATCTTCCTCACATCTTCTACACACCTTGTGAGGAGCCCATGGTTTGTCTTGATACCCAAGTTTCAACTTAAAGTAAGCAAAATTACTTTCTTTACAAAATCACTTATGTTCCTTTGCTGACTTTTACCAGTGTATTCACCACAAATTAAGCAAAAGCTAATTACACAACCTCTTGGAGCCATAACACAAAACTGAAACAAGGCACAGTCATGACTGAATGCAGGATGTAAACTTAATGTGGCTTATACAGCAAAAAAATCCTGAACGTATTTAGCATGTTGAAACATGAACCCACCATACCCCCCCCCCCCTACTCACCACCACCACCACTGACCCCCCTCAATTCCTTGCATTTTCTATTTGTATTTCTCTATTCTATAGAAATAGTAAATTAATGTAAGAAATCATTATTGAATATGTTTTGGACTCAAGAATAGGATACCACATTTCAGTTTAAAAAGGGAAGCTTAATTGTATGCTTAAGTAAACTACAAACATGAGTTTTGCAAGAAAATTCTATGAGATAGTATTTTTAAAATATTTTCCTAGTTCCAGTGAGTAAAAATCTATAAGATACAGTCATAAAACCCTATTCAGTTTATTTTGGTTGTAGACCTGTGTCAATTTACTTTCAGTGCTGGGTTTCTTTGAAATAAAATAGTTTCCCTCACATTATTAATTGTGTTTACCAAATTTTATTCTGGTCTTCTGTTTTTTTCTGCAGATACATGATATACAATTAGCAAATTAAATTAGCCTAGCAGTACAGTCTTTACTTTGACTGTACATGATCTGTTCTCTCTGAAAAAAATTACTTAAATTAATGACAAATTATTTGCACATAAAGCTTTGGATGAAGGTAAGTATATTTTATGTGAGTAGTTTTTTATTCTTACATTTTTTTGTTTTGTTTCTCTATCGAGGTTCAAGGAGTCCAAAAATCTGGAAGCAATAATATATTGGGATAAGGCAGCAATATAAACTAAGGTTTTTATACAATTAGGGCTTGTGTCCACTGTAATTTTTCCATGTGGCATTAAAAAACTTACAGTATCCACTGGTGTGCCCATCATGAGGCACATGACGCCTTTTGGGGTCTTTTAATGTTAGTTTGATGCATTTTTTTTCAAAGAAACGAGGAAAACATTTTATTCTTTTTCAACCCCACTAACTTTGCATTGAAAAAAGTGTCAAAAATATGTGGCACATTTTTAAACACATCCCACGATGCAAACTAAACGCATAGTGGACACGGGTCCTAAGGCCCTTTCTCCTCTAAATCAAAATCCCCACGTTGGACATGCATGAATATCAATGGATGCACACATACTGTGGGTTATTATTATTATTTATTTATTTATTTATATAGCGCCAACATATTATGCAGCACTGTTGGAGATGCTTTGCTTCGTTTAAATTTCAGCGTGAATCCCTGTGTTGACATTGATGTGAAGCATATAACACGAGTACGTGTGAGTTTCTTCAATATGTTAAAGCAGGCTAAAACTAATGAAATTTTCAGTTTATGCTTTAAAAAAATGCATTCCAACATGTTAATAATGGGCCACTAACGTGTGCTGGGTTTTTGGGCTCATTAACCTAAGTGTGTCCTAAACGCACAGTGGAGACATGGCCTAAGGTTTAGAGCCTCTCTTTGGTTACACATGTCTTTCTGTTGCCATGACTTGTATTCCTGCCATTGCCATTATAATAAATACCCCCAGGCATCAATAAAACTTGATTCAAAATTCTCACTGATTTAGCCAAAATGTTAAAGAAAATTCTGAGTTCACTTGAGTTGGTCTTTTTAAATGATGCAGTATACTATGAGTATCATAGTTTGAACACTACTCATAGAAAGTAACTGTTCTTTTTACCATACCAATTTAAATGATGAAACGTGCTTTAAGGCAAAATGTAGGTTGGAAACATCTATGACAATTATCTTTTTTATGCATCAGCTGGAAGAAGATCAAATATCATTCAAGAGATTAGTTCAAATGTGCCTTTGGTTATTGGCATACAATCAGAGGAAATATACAACTTATATCACTTCTTCTTCACCTTGAATCTTTTGTCTGTGTTGGTCCCAAGTGGAAATAATTTGCCAAAGGCTCATTTTCTACCAGAAAGCCTGAAGTCTACCCTTATGTAGCACACACTGCGTTACATCTGACACCCCAGGTGGTCTTAATAGGTTTTCCAACTGTTTGCAAAATGTATGTAATCCTTCATTCATGCTCGAGGTGTACTATTTCATGCTTACATTACAGAAAATAATGTACTGTATCCTCTTAACATTAAACACATAAAGCATTTGTCAGATATGCGAAACACAACCCTACTGGTCATTCTTGCAATAGGGAACTTATCATTACACAAGATTTTATTTGTTATGTTAACTGACAAAATACAACCTTAAAGTTGGTATATAATTATGTAAAGATGTGGCATTTTTGCTAAATATTTTAAATGTCATCCTTTCATCTGTGTTGAGTATTTAAATAGGTAATGGTTTTGTCATGTAAAAAACTAAACACAATGCTTTTTATTGTATGAAAGATTGCAGATCACTGAAATTAGCACTGTAGGGTCAAAGTCGGCTGTAGCTATTACTAGAATGATGGTTTTTCTGAAGTAACATATTACTCATTATAATTACTTTGGAAAGGGTAAGCAATGCAATTAATCTGATCTATAAATAGGTATTTCAAACAATAAGAGCATGCACAGTAAAATGTATTTTGCATAACTAAAATGATCAATACAAGCAAAGGATTATGTATTTCTGCTTTGCCTGTGCTTGCACTTTAATAAGCTGTACTTCATTTATGTCTGCATATATTAACTAACCTAAAGGGACAAAAAAAACAATCAAATCAATCTGATTAAACATGTCAAAATTAAAATGCTATTGACCGATATAAATATTCAAAAGGAATGTATAGTCATCCAAGATTTTTTTTTCATATCCTTTATAGATGTTCAAAAAATTTAATATTCATCAATTTACAATGTATAAATTGCAGCCATTTTGGATTATGACATACAGGATGTCCTTCCTGGTTTTTTAGTTCTAAACAACATTTTTTATGTTTGTTTCCACAAGGTAAATTCATGGGGTACAAATAAGCAAAATGTAAAAAATAGGCTGAATGAGACTTCACCCTTTTTGTTAAGGCAAGACAAAAGTCTATTCCTTTACTAAATCAACACTTTTGAGTCAACTAAAAACAATGCACAAATCTGGCTGATGGAATATCCCAAAAACAAAGTGATAACATTTTAAAAGTTAATAAAAAACAAAATACCTCAGTGCTACATTAAATTATATCTAGAAGCCATAGATAACACCGCCATATTTCATGAGGACCATCTGACAACTCTGAATCCTGTAATGGGCTGGGGTACATTCATATAGAGGTTCTATGTACCCAGCTAGATGGGTTTTGAGGCACAGTAGTTAAATATGACAGAAGACGTTCTTAAAGTATGAGTAAAACAATTTACAAAATTATCTTCAACACCCATTATTGATAAAAAGACATTTGATATGTTAACTTATCCACGTAGTGTTACCTCCATATTACTGTTAAAACAGTTGTATAGGAAGTTTATAATTTAGTTCAGTAGTTACTGCTGTTATACCTAGTGAATTAGTTGTCAATTACAAAGATGATCAGAATTTTTGTGATAAAGGGGTTCTATTTATTACACTATGCAAAATTGGATGGTAGGATAGACAGCAGCAGTTGGGCCATAACCTGATTTATTATGGAACTGCCCCGGAAGTAATGTGCAGACCTAAATTGAGTGAATGGCAGTTTCTACTAAATGTTTTCCAAGAATAATTTTTTTCTTGATTTCCTTTAAATCACAAAATTAGGTAGCTAATTATTTTAGTCCTGTATTTTCAATATCTGGCAGCTAGTACTGTCTAAACCTATTACACTGAATGTCGAAATTGATGAGTGAATACACGTTTTGGTCAAGTCACTGGAGGATAAACACAAAGATGTATGTAGTTAATGTATTGGGAAGACTCATACATTATACTTCAAATACAGAGCCCCGGAGGATTTGTAACTTATGGGTCATTTATTACAAGGAAATTGCAGCATAGCCTTGAATTCTCATTCAGAGAAATCTCATTAACTAAAAATGGAAAACAACATTAACACTATAGAGAATTAGATTTAAACATAACCTATCAGAAATGTTGGCAATTAAATAGGAGAAATTATATAAAATTTATATTGACAGATTGCTCACAGTAAAGACTATCAGATATCAAATAAATAAATAAAAATTTAGATGTGCAAGGCTGAATTTTTATGTCAATCTTTATATCATTTGTATGGTTACAAATTTTAGAGGGTGTGGTTTTTCCATTTTTTTCTATTAGATGTACCAAATTTTCCTTGTCACTTACCACCCTTGAGAAAAAGCCATGGCAGTGAGTTGTTTTCACACAAACTGCTGGGAAATGCAAATTAGTTACATCTTCATAGTTTACAAGACTACAGGGATATTATTTTACCATTAAACAGTTCATTAAACCCCAGAAGACATCTACAAAGGATTAAATATGGCTACTGCCACAGATGAGAGCAGAACAGGTAAGTATATGTGTTAGGATTGTGAAGCGCTTGTACGCCATTGTGATGGCTCAGACTAAAGTAATAATGTGATACTTTATTTTTTCATTTCATTTCATTTCACTTCACTTAATTACTTTAAAATGTTTTTCTATACAACATATTTGTTTTTCAGTTTTAATTATATTGCTTTTCAGAGTCCATTGCTGTGGATCTTGAAATGGAATAGCTTAAGCAAAAATAATAAGAAGGTTTAACTCTTCAAGAAGGTTTTTAACACATATAGTGTAAATTGCTCCTAGGTTGCAAAAGTCCCTTTCAGATTTTTTTTTAAGTGTTTGTGTTTGGGCCAAACAAAGCCTCTAATTACCCACAACATTTTACTCTAGGAGAATGGGTAAAATAATAAGTAATGTCAAGGCAAAACATACAAAAGTAAAACAAAAGGAAATCACTAAAACAAATATGTCAAAGTAAATTAGCATCCACAACGTAATAGGCAAAAATGTGAGTTTTTGTCTCAAAGACCAAACATGCTAGAAAAATACTAAATTACTAAGAAATCCAAGGTGAAACAATGCAGTGAGCAAAAAGTCAAACTTGGCTTTCCATCTCCATCCTTAAAGCTGTGGTAAATTTGATATAGTTATATCCAGTGCAGTTGTTGAAAAGTTTGATAAAAGTTAACTTTTTTGAATAATGTAACACTGTATAAATGTGGGTATTTTTCCAGAAAGGATGAATAGTGTTCATACAACCTTGCCATGGTTCTCAAACCCAATGTGCTGCATGTAGGCTTACAAAAGTCAAGAACTAATGTAACTTGATCTTTCAGGTGCTCCTTTTCTTCTGATCCATGGTTATAACCAATATGTACTTAATCTGTCCTTTCTCCAATTTCATCTTAAGCCACCATGAAAGGTAGGCTACCATAATGCAATATCCTCTCTTTTATGAGCAGCCAACAGGGGAGGGTCATATACAGGGCAGACTGCTCCATGTTCTTAGAAATGGGAGATATGCATTTTTATAGATACACTATACATTTACAGTCTTATTTTAAATGGATTGTGAAGCTTAACATTAACTTTAGAGCTCTATTTGCAATTGAATGTTAAAAGCATATCCATAGCAATTTGATTAAAAAGTGGACCAAATTAAAACAGTCAGCAGAAAATGTAAGAAATAAAGGTCATCTCTCTCCCTGGTAACTCTGAAATTGTAGACTTTTAAAATCTTTATAGATTGATCATCACTCCCTATTACAGAGGACAGAACAATTTGATCTTTATGGCATGGTACGTCTTATTGAAAATTAAAATGCAGGTTAGTAAGTATTCATGTAGTCTATTTTCTATTTAAAACCATTATGTCCTAATGTGTTGTCAGTCAGAATTAAAAAACACAATAGCCAATATAAGTAGTTTTGCATGCTTTCAAAGTCACTGGGTAGAAGAAACTAAGAAAGGACTGAAACGGATAACTCAAATTTTGTAAAAGAAAAATATATAGATAAATCAAAATTAATAAATTCATGAACAAATGCATAAATAATACAAATTGTATGAAAAGCAAAAATAATTATGTAAAAAAGTGTGTGTTTTACGGCTTGTGTCCATCCATTGATCGTCATGGATGCTTAGGTGTATTGTTTGATTGCCCATAAGTATTCCAACTGTGGTTACTTTATGCACATCCCTATGCATATACTTAATTCTGTTTTGTTTTGTGCTTGCCTTGAATCTCTTAATTCACATATGTTTTTCATAGAAATGTATATGCATTATCATGGGAAAGGGGCCACTGGATATCATGTGCTTTTTAGACATTTAGGTAAGCCTCGACCTACCACACATGCATTGGCATTATGCTGGAACCTGAATCTTGTATACTGAACTTAAAGCTAGGCATATGCAACTCGATTTTTGAATAGATTCAAGCACAATTGAGTGCGTTCACGGCACTCGATTGTGCTCAAACAGAGTGATGATGTCATTGCACTTTGCTCGAACAGGCCCTCGCTCGTACGAGCATCAAGCTCCTGAACCCATATCCCCTAATTTATCCTGTAAGCCTTCCTAATTTTCATGCATACTATGTGGTATAACTCATTCTTCACTTGGTAACCCCTCTGTAACAATCTATAACATAATGCTGTGGCCCAACTGACCAGTGCAGCCACAGTGAATCCGCACCAGATCTTGCTTGTTAGACTGCTTTAGTTTTTCCTCTTTGGTGCCTGCCTCCCAGTATACATAATTGATTTCAATGAGATCCAAAGTTACAGTCTCTTGGCCAAGGAGGATGACGGCTTACGTCATAAGTGTTGTTGTGCTTATTCTAAACTGCATTTCCTCTATACATGCTGTGGTATATCAGGGGCTGTTCAGCCATTAATCCAAATCTTGACTAACATAATTTTTCCAGAGTTCCCCTAATCTGATAATTTCACTTCTCATTTTGATGTTGATCAGGTTCACTCTTTGTTAATTCTACTAAAGATTAATGAAGGTTATTTTAGAGATCAGTTCTGTGGGGAGCAAAGGAAAACACTGCTTAGGTGTATTGATTATGTCAGCTCTCTTGTTAACCAAGGGATCTGCAAACTGATGCATGTAATCCCTTTACTAGACACCTGGACTGAAATTGCCTCTACAAAATACCATCCTGTCACTCAGTCTAGCCTTTCTCTTGCCGCTTGTGCTTTCCCCCAAAGGTATTGCAAACAGACTCAAAATCAAATGGCACATTTCTATGCCTGCTGTGCCTGTCTTAATGTCACCTAAGGTCCTGAACCCTGGCTCTGCTCCTGAATTCCTACACCTCGGCTCTGCTCCTGAGGTCCTGTGTCCCGGCTCTGCATCTGACGGTCTTTTTCTAGAGGTGGAGGATCCAGACAGTTTACGGAAAATCCCAGACTTCTAGTGGGCACAAAAGCTCTCAATGCTGCTATTTTCTCCAGATACTTCTCTCTGTCAAGTCAGTCCTGTCTTTGAATTTTACTTGAGGCAGTCTAATGGAACTATAGACTGTTGACTCTGGACTGTTTGGAGGGTCCAGAGGCTGCTCTTGAGGAGGGAAGTACTTTGAGGGACCAGTGCTATCCCTGGTACCGCCTTCTGGTGGCACTGTGCTTCTATCCACTCCCGGTATTTTCCTTTGTCACCAGAAGGTGGCTTTCTGCAAGTGTGGGCTGGGTTAGGTACAACTTTTTCAATAGTAGAAAACTTATATAGGTGTGCCTTGCCCTCCCACACATGCCTTAGCATTTTGCTGGAATCTGAATCTTGTATCCTAATTCTTGTATACAAAACCCTTGCTCCTGAACCTGTATCCTTGTCATGTAAGCCTTATCACATTTCATTGCATACTGTTTGGTATAATTCAGTGTACATTGCCTAACCTGGTTACCTGTCTGTCCAGATCCCTGACAGTAGTCTTGCCACTTGCCTTGTCTTCCCAAGAATTTCCATATGATGTTGCATTTTAGAGCAGTATAATGTGATATGCAAGAGTTAAGTGAATGCTAGCAAGGATGGCAAGGGTAGGCCATAAGGATAGAGATAGGATCCCAAAGACAGGAAGCAATGTCATGGAAACTAGGCAAGGTTGCAGCAAGAACCAATTGGATTCCACAGTTAAAGCATTTATACCACAGAGAAGATAGTAAGCATAAGGTGAAGATAGTAAGCATAAGGTGGAGATTTGGCATAGTAGGTCTGTACAATCCAGAATCATAAGAATCAAGAATCATAAGAAGGAAGTAGTAAGAAGATGGGGATGTGGGCAAGAAGGAAAGAGTGTGGTAACTGCATATACAGGTTGGTAAGGAAACAGGTTGCAAGGTAGCTGGTGATAAGATCATGCGACAAGGAGCGCTAGTGACTTTTTATTCATGTGTGTGCACATGCTTGTACACACACCAATTTGGACTGGTTGGATATCGTTCTGTATTGTTTTCTCCAATTTGTCCTTTACCCCTTTTGCAACTGATGCTTACAAAAAACATGTTGAGAAGTGGGACAGCCTTGAACAAGCAGGCTGGCCCTACATAATTGTAAAAATTGCAATCCAATTACAGGGACTGAAGAACTAGGGAAACATTGTCCAAATGACGGTGGGTGTGCTGCTAAGATATATGACATTTGGTTGATGGTTTTATCTAACATTCTAAACATTCTGCTGTATATAGAAAGCTAAAAAAACAAAACAAAAACAGGCCAGTAATAAAGAATTTTGTTGCCCGTAGCTGGTCCTAATTTGTCATGAGGAGTTCATTTTGACACCTTACCTAAAGGGAAACCAATTTGGGGTCGAGTTTGACAGGAGCCAATCGTCAAAAAGGAATTCCTCAGAATTGATCGATTAGAATGGCTTCAGCATTGGAAGCTATGGGTCAATCGCACAGGATGTGTTCGAGGGTCTCCACCAACGTACTTTGATTGGCAAATGATTGAAAAAAACCTGACATGTGGGACCAGATTTTTGGTCGATTTCAATTTTTGGGGGGGTCAATCATTCAAGGTCGGCAGCAATCACTTGATGGTCAATCGATCGGTCAAAAATCTACTAAAAAATTTACCCGTGTATGGCTACCTTAAGGAATACAATTATCCTAAACCAGAAATATCCAGAGATAATCACTTCTAGCCTAGATCTCAGCAATTATACATTTCTATCTCAAAGTTAAGCAGTTGGATTTTACTTGTTCAATATCTGATTAATTGAAACAACAGGAGACTTTTTTTCTGCTAGGCTTATTCCATTTTAAATTATTTGTTATTGTCTTAACATGCTGAAAGCTTAGCATCAATATCTGTCAATAGGATAAGGTCACACAGCACTAGGATCCATTGGTACCGCTGGTATTTTAATAACCTTATTTTACTGACCTGTTTGTTGAAAGAAAACTCAAACGTTTGTCCCTGTTTTTACCTTTTATTTAATTTTATTTAATTGATCAATTTCTTCTATTCAAATGCATATTTTTTCCACCTCTTACTTTTCTTGACAGGGGTTATCTCTTCATTTACATCAAAATAACACTTTTCTGCAACAAAGTCTTTAAAACTCATGGCATCACCACTGCTCTCAGCAGACTGAGTTGATGTCTGACACTCGTGTTCATAAGGGAGAATGTTACCACAAGCAGAATAACAATTTTATACAGTGTGAAAAATGTATATACCATACTTCGAAGCACAAACCATAGTTTTAAACCAGACCAGTAAAATTGCTTACAAAAAGCTTATTTTTGTAAATGCAATTAGAAAATATATCTATTGTATATATACATGCAGCTTCTATAATTATAATACAAGGCAGGCCTGCTAAGAATGTTTTGTTTAAGTATGTCCTATAATGTTTGTGTTAATGACCTGTCCTTGTCTCCCAATTATGCTTTCCTTGTTTGATGTGTACCAACATTCACAGCCAAAAAGAGCCCACCTCATTTCGTGGCTAAGAACAAACAGTACTGCATAGCATTCTCTCCCCAGTTTTACATTTGTACAGGTTCAGAATCAACCTGAAGGACACACGAGCGAGTTGGACAACTGCGCAAACCCTTTATTCATCCAGGAAACAACGGAACAGAAAATAACTTGGAAATGTAACTCCCTGCAACAGTCCTTAGCAAACTGGAAGAAGACTCTGAGTGTTTTGTGCAAGCTTCAGACTATTCCCTTTCACATGGGTGCAGGCCCTCTTCTCGTGCAGAGCGCTCGAGGATTCAAGGCGCTGCTACCACAGAGTATAATATAGACCAGGGAGGTTTGGTGTTTCCATCCATCCATGTCCCGGCGGGGCTGGATCTGAGGATATCTGGACAGGGCGCCTGCTGCCGAAATTCTCATTCCAGGGTAGTAGTGAATTGAATATTCAAACTTAGCTAGGCGGGCAAGGTGCTTGTCAAAGGTGGCTGAGAACACCACTACATCATCTAAATATATAAGGACTAGGCATTAGGTTGAGGTCCTCTTAGCAATGTTTCATGGTCCGCTGGGTGGTAATTTTTTCCTATGCAACCACTCCACTGGAAAATACCATCTATAGCAAGTTGGAGCAGCCATCCTTGAAAAGTAGAGGTGGTTTTCCACTCCATCAATTTTCCATGTATGATGAAGATTTACCATCTCTATCGTGCACATTTGACAACAGTTTACACCTAGAGAAATGTATATAATAGGATTTCACATACATAGTCTTTTGGCTAACAAAACTGAAACAGGTTGGTTTCACATTTTTACACTGCCCACCTTGACACACTCCTTGGATTGGATTAAAAAGTGCCTGAATTTGGTGGATATAAATACTGGGATATGTCCCTAGATAGATGTAGAGTTACAAAAGTATCTTGGATAGGCTACAACATGCCTCCCACTGTACTAAGTCTAGTTGATTATGATTAAGTACTTTTAGCTATAGAAATCTGTGGTAATCCCCACTTGTGATGTTGTTGAACCAAAATCTAGCAAATAAAATGCAGATGATACTGTCTATCCATTATGTAGGCATTACATGACTTCTGCAACTTCTAATAAACATTGTAAAAAGAAGACTGCATTGTGAAATCATGATAAACATTTTAGTAGTAAGGAATGGAGCCAACTGGGCAAGACTGAAGGTAGGGCTGGGGTTCAGCTTAAAAATTATATTATAAAGTAACATCCCAAGCAAGCATCCATACAATTTATGAAAGATTGTATTATTTTATTCTCACATTTTCATACCTGTAAATTTATAATACGCTAATTAAATAAATATGAGAAACTGGTCATTTAAAAAAAAAAGTACCAGTGACATTTTGAACAACTGGCACTTTATATGTGAAAACATAGAGCAAGGTTCAAAGTAACATTTATCTATGATATTTAAAACAACAGAATACTATAGTATGTTGAGATGGTTAGTCATTGGCCTTACTGCATATGATGAGCAGAAACTAAAGCTGCTTGTGCCATTTTTACACAATGGTATCAGCGTACAACCTATTGAAGAAAATAGGAGCAGAATACACATATCCCATAAGAATCATTCCATAAAGCCACTTGAATCGTTATTCTATCAAAAGACTGCTGAGCAAGTCTCTTAAAGAAAAAAAATAAAATAAAATACAGCTTGTCAAGAGACTGAAAGCGTAAACAGACCTCGGAAAGGCAAAAGATACTGAATCAAATGGTGACACAATGGGTTGACCTTTTACTCAACCTTTAATACTTTGTTCAGCTAGGAAAATAAAAGCAGAACGAAGATATACTGTGCAATAAAGAGAATACACCTGCATTTGTGCTTACAAAAGGCTTACTTTCACAAAATAGTTTTAAGTGGAGTACTTTATAAACCTGATTCTTTGTAACTGTATTTATTTTTTGAAGGAAGTAAATCCAAAAATACCGTCATAAGTATTGTATTTGTGCTCTACTGAACCACAGTCACCATTTGTTCCAGGAAAGGTGCAACACAATTTGCCACAAAACAACATCTTTCAATTTTTTTTGGAGTAGGGCTATATAAGGAAAATAAGGCACCTACAATGCCTTTCTTGGTGTACCAAAACATCCACCAGTTGTGACATCTAAGGGGATTGGACTAATTGAGGGCAGATAACTTTATTGGTCTAAACTGCAGAGAAGACAAATGGCAAGCTCTCTATTGGTTTGTCACCATATAAAGAGCCATAGAAAATCTGTAACCATGTTGCCAACAGTCTGAAAATTGACCCCTGTCCTGGTGAGTAACACTGAAGCAGGGTAGACACCAATAATATGAGGAGTGGATCTACTGGACTAACTGCACAGTTGGCAAAGGCACAAAGTCTAAAGCCCTCCATAGATGCTTAGATTTTTCACTCAAAAAATCGGGTGCAGAACTAAAACTTAAAGAGCCGAAATTGCCCGCCAAATCAATCTAAGCCATTAATTAATGCGTCATTCTTAGATCGGTCTAATACTTTACAAGTGTCCCCGTCTAAAGTATGGTTCTGTGTTCTCAACTCCAACAAATCTGTTAAGGCTAAGGACACAGGCTGTCTGCCTGCTTTCTCCCTGAGAGGGGGGAAGGGGGGGGGGGGGGGAAGCTAGCAGCTATTCCCTCTCCCTTTGTGCTAGGCTTCCAGCTGACTGACAGTCTGTGATCGCGCACTTCTCATGGCCGGGTAGATGCTGTCTGCCGGGTCTCCCTAGCTGTTGGTGACCTGACGGCCCAAGTAGCTAGGGGGACCTGACGGACAGTGCTGGCAGGTGCCTGGCCGATTGTGACCCGATGTTTCGTCATCACGCACGGTCGATCGGCCAAAACATCGGGTCTCAATTTAAGTATGGGGAGCTTAAGGAACTCAATGCTATTCACCAGAGTACCCCACAAGAGGTGATGGACTTTACTGCAGATGATTTCTAGGATGTGATGATTTCCTGATTTCAGATGCACCAGTGTCTGTGGAACAACTGTAACAAGCACAGGAACCTCAGGCAAAATCCAACTGTCTTCCTTAAAAGACAGACATGAGGGAAGAGCACATTACACAGTAGTCCTCTGAGGCAAAGAAAAAGAACAGCAAGGAGACACTGTTAAAGCAAGACAGAGATCCCCTGGGCCTGCAGATATCTGTTATAAGCCCTAAATGTGAATTGTTAGGTTTGCTTTTAATTAAACTTTTTCACAATAGTATATAAACAGATACAGTACTGTAAAGTTCAACATATATTCCCGATAGGGAGTGCAGCTCGCCTGCGGCAGTCAAGAAGATAAACAACCAAATGAGTTATCACTTACATATTCGTCATTCGGCGGCGCCGCCTCAATAAGTATTAGCGTAACGTATCGTATCAAGTGCCATGCATGTTCACGGCACTGTGCTGTTCAGAAATCTGGGAAAAAATCTACCCGCGTATGCTGTTTTTTGATCAATAGATCTTGTTTGGCTGAACAGGTTATCAACATGTTGGTAAACCTTGTTCGATATCCTATACTTTGAATAGGGATCCAAAGTATAGGATGGGCTGACAGCTGGCTCCCGATATCGGGGAAGCCAGGCAATAGCGCAATGACGTCATTGTACTACTTGTGAGATCTCTCTCTCGGCTCAAATATCAGCCTTTAAACTGAGTGTGTCAATGCAGCCATAGAAATGTCAGCTGCGATATTTGTGCACTTCTTTAAAGGTTTTGTTAAAGAAGTATAATATCACTAGAAATGTATTTTTTGCTGGTATTGTTTCTGCTCACCTTAGTCATGAAGCAAATGTTAAAGTAGAGAAATACAGTAACAAAAACAATTAAAATCAACATCATAAGTTATAGTACTCACAAAAAAATACTAGTCCATATTTCAGGTGCATAAAGAGTCAATGTTTTCTACATATCTTAAACACAGATGCAACACTGTCAATCAACAGTCTATAATTCATATTTTTCAATTCTGTACTCCAGTAGCTCTGACCTTTTTCATGATGCATATCTCCTTAACATCACACGTAGCTTTGCTTGCATCTACCTGAAATAATTGGTCTTTCTGGGACATGACCTTACTAACAAGCAAAGTGACACAAGCAGGAAAAGCTAGTTTATACTGAACTTAAGCTCTGGGAAATTTGGACCATAATTTTCCTTCAGCACCCATTTTCAGCTAATCCTTCTCTGTGGCAAAATATATTTCTAGGCAGGAAGTATGTAAGAAAAGGGCATATATGTGCAATAATGATTAACTTCATCTTGTGGAAGCATAGAACACCGACACTTTTCAAGATTCTATATTTATGGTGTTTTCCAGCTACTTACAACAGCTTAGGTAATATCCATGTTGTCTAATCAAAGTTATAAGTAATGAAGTAGAATACATTATCAACCACATGTGTGTACTACTCTAGATCTGAATAAGATTTATCTGGTAAATACTTGATAAACTTTAGTTTAGTCCATGCCTCTTCAGACCTGCATACAATTGAAGTCCTGAAATGAATCCTTGTCTACATCTAAAGCTAATATTAAGGTTAAAGCTAGGAACACACGGCTCGATTTAAGCATACAATCTATGTAAATCAATCAATGAAATGAATCAATGAATGAAAAATCTAATGAAAAATTGTGGCCCGGACACATGGTACAATCGACGATAATAGTTCGATGAAGAACATTACATCAATTGAAAAGTGATCGGACTACTTAGAAAATTATCGTCGAATTGTACCATGATCATACTACTTTCGTGGAATGTTTATTTTCATTGTACAATTGTATTCGAGGAAGTGATAGTTTACTGTTTTTAGGGCATCAATGGCATCGACAACTTTGGTCAATGATCAATGTTTTCTACATCAATATTGTACTACAATTGTATGACACTATAGCACACACGGTACAATCGATAAAATACCAAAATCGAGGTTCTTCATCTAATCTTACATCGATTGTATGCTTAAATCGAGCCGTGTGTTCCTTGTTTAAGTTTCCCCTGTTTCCCCTATGATAAGTAGTGTTGAGCTCGAATATTCGATTTTCGAATATTTAGCTCGAATATCGCTA
>CM070036.1:59730857-59742122 GCA_036250615.1 Ptychadena robeensis | reverse complement strand
CTTCAGAAGCTTTGCAATTTTAAGAGTGCTGCATCCATCTGCAAGATATCTCACTATTTTAGACTTTTCTAAGCTGTCAAGTCCTTCTTTTGACCCATTTTGCCAAAGGAAAGGAAGTTGCCTTATAATTATGCACACCTAATATAGGGTGTTGATGTCATTAGACCACACCCCTTCTCATTACAGAGATGCACATCACCTAATATGCTTAATTGGTAGTAGGCTTTCGAGCCTATACAGCTTGGAGTAAGACAACATGCATAAAGAGGATGATGTGGTCAAAATACTCATTTGCCTAATAATTCTGCACTCCCTGTACATAAACAATTACAACAGTTTAAAATTCTTGATAAATTGGTCGTTGACCTGCATTTGTATGTAGCTAGAAAGGTATTTTTAAATCTGAATTATATGCGCTATGATATAAAATACTATATGGAACTGGTGAGGGTGAATACAAGTTTTTTTTCCTGTTTAATATATGGTTGACACTTACGGCAGATGGTGGTTTTTTGTATCTCACATTAAGGGGTGTCTTACTGTGACTGGCAATACTAATACCTGTATAACATTTCCTGTCATTCCTGACTGCAAAACACAACAAATGTTTTTTTGTTTCTGTAGCATGTAACTAGTGCTTTTAATAAAAAAGATGTCAAGCGTAACCCATTATATTATTGTCAGAGTTTCCAAAGGAGAAACTGGATTACGTTCTGAGCCCCACAATTTGGAAAAAAAATCTATTGTTTTGCTGTAACTTTTGTAATTTGTTTTCTGTAACATCTAAAAAAGAGGGTTCTACAGTATTCAACACTAAATAAAGATATAACTGGATTTTGTGTTTCTTTTATTTCATTTTAGAGTCACCCTGCAATTTGAGATAAAATACAATCTTGTATGTGCAAAGATTGTTGTGTATTCCCATACCAAAAAGTACCATAGCTTTTACCAATACATTTAAATTTATGAATCTATTGGTTGTCCAGAATATTTAATTTGAATGTTGAGTAACGATATCAGTGGGTGAACGTATTACGTATTACCAGACAACAACTGGTGATGGCGGACAGTTCGGCCGCGAACATAACATGTTTTCTTCCCCTGGCGGGTATTCGACCGCCCTGTTTACCGGCGGGACAAGGTGACTATTCTTCCACTGGCCGGATCAGGAGCAGAACAATCCAGCCAGTGGAAGAGTTCTTTAACGAGAGACTGCAGAGTGAATCCGTCAGTGACGTCAAGTCTAAATAGAGAAACCGGGAACTGTGTGGTCTAGTCATGCTGACGTTTTTTTTTATACAAATTCCCTGCGAACAGGAGGGGGATTTGAATCTTCCGCGAACAGGCAGACGTTGGACTTTTTAAAAAGTCTGATCCGCCTGTTCGTGGATGAACCTGGCCGAAGTCCGGCCATCACGAACAACAACTTAATGCATTTATGCTCAATGCACATGGACATTGTCAATACAATCTGTTGAAGTTCAAGAATGTAAAAAAAAGGATTAAGTGACATTGAAGTGGCTGGTTTGAGTATTTCAGAATGTGGCAAACACTAGTGATGAGCAGCATAGGCAATATTCGTATTCACATAAAATCTCACATTTCTGATATCCAAACATTATAACCTTCATATAGCAAACTCGCGATCAACACTACTGATCAAAAATCTAGCTATATGAAGCTATAGCACTATATTAAAGATCTTCGCAAATTCTCGAAATGCGATATTCACACTAAAAATGTGAGATTGTAATATTCAAAATCCTCACTACCAAGCACTAGATGGATTACAGAAATTGACAGAAACAGAGAAACTATATAGTGAGTGATAATTATCTGCGTAAAAACTTCACATAAAACCTTGAAGCAGATGGACTTCAACAGCAGTGGCCAAACTAGGTTCCAACACTATTAGCCAAGAAGAAGCAAGGGTATAATTTTTATGGGCTCAACAATATTTGACAACAGTATGCCTGAGTAGTGGTGCTGACCATGCATATCCCTTTATCCCATCCAGAAGACTTATGTATCATGACACAAAGCTCAAATCATTTCAGTGTTATTTCGGACATGACAATGAGGTTATATTATATCAGATCTCTGTCCTCTCTGTCCCCCTATGAGATATGCTCTACCAGGAGATTCAAACCAGGGATGTGCAGCCCCCCAAAAAATCTGAAAAAAACAGACTGCATTAAGCTATCATGTCAACATAAACCATAAATACTGTGCAATATTTTCAGGACCTTGTTGAAACTATGATAGGAAGAAGTAGTTCTGAAGGAAAATGGTCTCTTGGCTAGTAATATAAAGGTAATCCACTGGCTATTGAGTGTTTATGTCACTACTTATTAACCCTTGCTTTAGTCTAGATTCTGTTTTTAAACATAACTAGAACATTATGTTGGAAAAACTACAGTATTTTTCGGAATATAGGACGCACTGGACCAGGAGACGCAAGCTGTTTTTTAGGGCAGGAAAACCAGAAAAAATTTAAATGTAAAGTTTACACATCAATTGTTAATGCAATGAATTAAATTAATGCAATATCAAATTTAGCCAGTAGATGTCACTAGCAGCAGAACGCTCTCAGCACAATACCTCACCTCCTCACTGATCCGAAAGGAGGGGGGGGGGCAGCTGCCTCTATCCTCTTCCTCTCTGGCTGTGCCTGTGTCCGTGTAAGCTGCATTGTGATGGTAGTTTCCATGGATGGAGAGAAGATTAGATGGCAGTTCATCTATCTCTCTCTTCATTGCTTATACCAGCAGGGTTCTGGGCTCTGTTGGCATAAGCAATTATACAGTTCAGATGAGAGATCCGGTCACCGGCCGCATCTTTCATCTGACAGCTCCCCGGCAAATCTCCTTCCTGGGAGAGCTGGCAGGAAGCCAAGGTGCAACCACTTGGCCGCGGGGGTCGCCCATTCGGACCCTAAGACGCAGGCACTTTTCCCCCCTAATTTGGGTGGTAGAAAGGGGGTCTTATAGTCAGAAAAAAAAGGTATTCTACTCAAAAACGACTAATCCTTATTACACAAGCATTATAATGTTTTTATTAGTAAATGCCACTAAAGGAAGTCAAGTAATGTAACGTAAATGTAAAGCATTTACTTAATGTTAAAGACCTGCCCACATTGGGATTATTTTCCATCATCATTTGTAAGGAAAAGCAATTTTAGAAATATAAAAAAATAGGAAAATGTAGAAAAATGAGGGTGGGTTAAACTTTGAACCATTCTAATCCCACGATTACCTTTCTTGCTGTGCTTATGCATTGATAAACATCTTTAAAACAGATCTCTAGTTTTTGCTTTGTTATTGCTACTAAATGAGTTTTTTTATATGAATAGATTTTACCCCCAAATAATAACCTATACAGCATTCTTATTCTGCACCTCGCTGAAGACAGAGAAGTGAAGAGTGATATTGTTGCTGCAGCCATTACCTCAGTCTAATAGCAACCATTTCTCATACTGAAGCAGCGGAGGTCACTTCTTGTGCTTTTCTGAAGAGAACCCTACTATTTATCCTTTGTAGTCCTTTAGATTGCAAGCTCGGGCAAATGAATGAGAGCAAAAGTCTATTCTTCCCTTATGAGATATGGATCTGACCTTGCTCTGTCCTTAAGTTTTATACAGCAGGATTAAAGAAGTTACTACTAGTGAAAAGGAGCTTGGAAAAATAAGTATTTTTCTTTGTATGGGGAGGTTGACAAATGAAGTGTTCTTAGCTATTAATGACCAGCTTCAAAACAACTTTAAGATGAGGTGGTCCTGGGGCATTGACAAGACCTGCTGACTACAGCATTCTGGTAATTAGAAGTAACCTGGTCATAGATCAGAACAGGGCAGCAGACTTCAGAAAAAAAGAAGGTCTTTAGAAAACTGACATCCCTGTGTTTGATCAGTCTGTTTGTTGCCTATGGTGTTATTTTCCTGTTGCTGTCTTTTCAACCCTAATACTTAGATCAATAAATATACACAGATTTCTTGTCAGCATTGGTTTCAAAGGACGATAGCTCCCTGCTGATTTGCTTAGACTTCTTAGGGTGCATCAAAGACTATCTGCATTTTTCACTTTCCTCACAGCAGGATTCAGCCCTTAGAAAGTGTCTTTACCTGTAGCAGAAAATGCCAGCATTTTATTTATAGAGCAATGATAATTGCAGATGGGTATTTACTGTCATTATGAATACAAATGAAATAGACCATTTTATAGTATGTAAGCTGGATTTAAAGCCAAACTGATGCCACAGAAATAAATGTTTAGACTCACAGTCTCATAACCTCTATTAGTTACAGCAAACTAAATATGACTTTGCATGTTAATATTTGCCAGAATAAACCCAGTGACCTCAATGAAAGAATTGTTTCATTTCTCATCTTCATTGCAATACAAGTGTTTATGAGCAATCTTTGTTGAGGGATGTAGCTGATACCATATTAGGTAAATCTAGAGCCCTTATGACTTAGAAAGTGGCATATGTAACACTATTAAAAGGGAATAATGCCACCGTAAGGCACATGCAGTAAAAGAGAAGGCTTGTGGTAAAAAAAAGTATTGCTCTAGCAATCAATCCCGCTGGAAAACAGGGATATTGGGCAGGACCGTAAATCATGGTCTATGTCCATTGCTTAGCATGGGGACCACAGGGTCTCCATGCAAAGCATCATCGGAGTTGGAGACACAGCAGTGCTGCGCCTTCAATGTCGTATATCGAGCCGTGTGTTCCTGGCTTTAGTCAAAATGTTGACTTTTGAACTTAATTTATGCAAAAACTATTTATGTTAGAGCAATCCTTTTTTGTGATGATACTACTCCGCACTAAACTCATGAAGTCGAACTGCTTACATTTTCAAAAACTAAATTTGACCATCCCTGCATTGTACACTGTAAGGATCTAATAGGGATTACCAGTTAATCAGCTCCAGTCTTTACCTGTAGCCAAGCCCCCCGGTTGAACGATACTACCCAACCCAATACCCCCAAGACTTATGCTAGGCATACATAGCTCGATGTTTTAATAGATTCGAGCACAATCGAACATTGTGCACGTTTACAGCGCTCAATTGTTCTTGAATGTATTAAAAATGAAGCTGCGTATGCCTTTCTTGGAGCGAGATCAATTAATGGGTCGAACCGGGAACTGACATGTCCGTAAATCTCAGTCGATCTGACAAGCAGCGGGGAGAGCCGGATCCCCACCCCCACACAGCAAACAGCCTGGGATCGGCTCCAAGCAGGGCAAATGGGGTGGAGCCTAGACTACACAGGCAAGGCCCCATCCCCCGCCTCCTCTGTCCGACTCTCCCCGCTTCCTGTCAGCAGCTCCCAGCCAGTGTTGTGAGCTATTTTCTGGTAGCAAAATAGCTCACAACACCGGACCAGGGTCTCCATTGAACAGGAACCGATGCTCAATTTACCCACAATTGACCCGTGTATGCCTAGCTTTAAGCTCACAAAGTATTCTGCCCTAGAGCAAAGACTGATCCATCCAACAAATGCAGTAGCCAAAGATTTAAAGTGAAGTGTAATACAGATATACATCAGGTGTCCTATACAGCAGATCAGTTCAACAAAAGAAGTAGCCAAAGGGTTGAGCAGAGGAGTAGTCTGGATACACAGCAGAAGTCATACAAGGCAGATTGGTCAAAAAAACTGAGCAAATTTGAGACCCAGCATAGTACAGATGTGCTTATGGTATCACAGGCACAGAACTACACCAGATGTAGCTGGACACCTAGCAAATCCAGAGACACAGCCAATCTCCAACAGATCCCCATATGATGTTTCCAAACAGATTCCCAGGTCACACAGGTGGGCTGGGGACTGAACCATCTAAAACCTTTCACTGGGCGGCAGTTATGAGGCTCAGCTGTCTTCTCTGGACAGGGAAGTACCTGGCAGCTGTCACATACACATGTAGAAATGGCTGTAATAATGCATCTCCCAGAGTTTATTATTTTTCCTGCCTTGCTTATGGGTGACAACTATCTGTTTAAAATCAAAATGCATGATCTTACTTTAGATGTGACATCTAAACATCTTTAGAGGTTTCTTTTGATATTTATTTTATTTTAGACCTAATCATGTCCTCATTGTGTGTATGTGCTTTTGGAAGAATATAGGTGGAAGAAGGGGCCAGCAACACACTTACATAGCTGACTATAAAGAGGAAGCCAATGCGGAGTCTCTATGAGCACAAGAATTACATTGTAACTAATGAAAGTGAAAGTAAGGGTCTTCAAGGATGAAGGTATGTTTCTTGTCCATCAGACAGGACGTAAAGCTGGCTCCTCCTCCTCCTGCTTCATATCACTTACTTACCTAAATTAATATGAAGTTTATGTGTGCATTGAAATCAGAAAAAGCATATGTAGCACAGCAGTTGAGCCTGTACAGCTGTGATAGACTGTAAACAAACCTCCCCCGAAACTTCAACAAATTTTATTGTAGGTCATGAATAAATAATACCACCAACCAATACACTGGCATTCCTCACAGTGTATGGAAGGAAAAATATATCAATTGGAAGCCTAAAAAGATGGACTCAAAAAAAAGTTCAAGTATTGTATATAGAGATTGTGATCATTTACAACCAGTACTACATCTAGGGTGCCAACAATAAATATCATATTTTTTTGTTTAGTTTTTTGTTCAAACAACATGGACTGTATGTCCATGTATTCATAAGAAATAATATACCAATAATAACTGTGAAAGGTGCAGCTTTAATAATTAGCTACTGATCTTTTGTGTCCCCATGTTTGTCTTAGTACCCAAACTATACCCTCAAGCTCTCTACCTAGTCAACAATGGTAGGGTTTCTTACCATTTTAATTCAAACTATGAATATTAATTCTCACCAACAAACTGTGCTAATTTTTTTAACCTTAGATCTGCAATACGACAATTCACTTGCTGTTAACTAGAACAGAGGAAATTGTAATAGCATTCCAGTGCCCAAACCTAAAATGATTATTGTTAGTCACATCATACTATTTCTTTTGGTTTGTATGTCTATATGTGATATCTATAGGTAGATTTTTTCTCTCAGGGGACTTAAAACACTAATACCCATACAACTCACATTTACTGAACAAGGGATCTTTTGTAAATGTGGTCTACAAACCATATTAGGTCTCCATTATAACCTATGGTCTTGTCATTATAAACCTTTCTTGTGGCCCATCTGATTTTAAACTGACTTACCAAAAAAAAGTCTGTAACTTGACTTGAGGCATTGTCTTGTCGCAGAGCTTCTTCCCAATAAGAGAGAAATATTGTCCAACAGAGACCTATTATAGGGGAAGAGGAAGTGGGTGGAGCAGTAAAAATGGTGGATAACACCAGATGGTTGAAATTGTCACAATGTGATTTTCAGAAAAATTGTACCCCTTGTTAAAATTAGTTTTGACCACAAAACTTTCAATCACCCCAGTGAAATTTTGTGTTTTATATTTAATAATTAAACCAATTGTTAACTATAAGTATAGAGGTAACCTTGACCTCCTACGCATTCCTAAAGGGTTAAATAAAAGTCCTAGAAATAAAGAGACTTGTATTATATTTTAGCTTTCCACATACCTATGTACACAGTTGCAACAATGTCCTCCAATGTCATCTAGAGTTAATGTCCTTTGAAATCTCTGATTCACTACAGGTCCCACACAGGGCTGAGAAAAATCACTTGCTCGGTCCTGTCTAGGTTATCGTATGTAAGCATCAACATGCTCTGGGTTAACCTGTTGGATAGTATTATTTTTTTAAATGAGTATAGCAAGGGACATTATTTGTTATGTTGAGGTTCACTCAAACGGCGTCTCCAAACCGCAGTAATCCACCAGACGGTTTACCTTTTAAGGGCTCCTGCCCATGTATATTTGAGCACACAGTCCAAATAAAGGGTTACCCTTGCAGGGGTTAATAGACATCAAAATAAACAAAGTTCCTCGAAAATGCTAAGCCTCCTGGCTTGGCCACGATCAACAACAGTTCCTTCCCTTTGGAATCCTTCATGGCCTGCCTGCTAGCAGCCATTAGCATGGGGCCACACACTCCCTGTGTTTGCTGCACCCAGCAGCACTGTCTCCAACCTCATCTGGGAGCCATGACTGAGTGGTCCCAGCTCCTTTTGTGGAGACACACCCAGCCATCTCGTTACGGTCTAGCAGGTGAATCTTTGTGGATACACACCAGCAGACCCCTTCACTGCCGCATATGGACCATTCCACACCATGGCAGACCACCGGTCTGTCACGGTTAGTATGTTATTTTTTTAAACTTTTATGCATGATTAAGAGGTCTGGGAGACCTCTATGCTCATTCTATAGGGTAGGGATCAGGTTATATAAATCGTTATATTCAATAAATTTTGAATGGTTAAATATATATTCTATATATTTTTTTTCTCAGGTTTGTTAAAAACCTCACCCAGGTTAGGTGGGAGATGGTGCATGCATTCATTTGATTTCCCGCCTTAAATGCTTTCCAACCACTGGTCCTATCAAATTAATGGTTAAATATAAATATGTGTATTTTTTTAAGTCTTAATTTGGACCAAAGTCAATTTTTTATGGAAGTATTTTGACTTTCATTGAAAAAAATGAAACCCTTAATATTTTGACCCGTCCAAATTATTTTGATCATTTCTAATTGTATACACACATTTATGGGGGTCTGTCTGGATAATCTGGTTTAGAAATTTCTTGTACTTCTACTTGGTCTAACTTTAAGAATGCTTCCCTTTCTATTTGCAGTAATAAACAATGTAGTGCAACCTAAGGTGGCTTTATCTGTTAACAATTTAAGTTACATGGATCTTCTGCTTTCTACATCTTAAACTACTGGTAACGTGACATTGAATGTCTTATGCTATTTAAAAGTGCATTTTGTATTCATTTAACTTGAAGGAAATGAAAACATTTAAATAAAATTAACCAAATATAGCTGAATATATTGATAGAATTTAATTAGCCAGTGACAGTTGTTTAGATACTATTTACACTTTAATGCATACTGACATGACAAAATTATATATTATAAATCCTCTTCTGGTTTGTTCATGCAATTGCGATGCAGAGTTGACTAGCTAAAGTGCACATTGCATTACAATTTGCATAGTTTAATGCTGAGGTTGAGGACCTCTGTCAGAATAACAGCTTGGTCCAGGTCAGCAAGGAGAGCAAGAAAGAACAAAAATAATTGAAAAGGTAGTTTGCAACAAAATTAAATTTGTCTCTTTGTCACTTAAGGTTGTTGGCTTGTCTGTCACAGGCAGAAAGGTCATATTTTGAAGCAATGCAAATGAGTAGGAGGGTAAATAACCAAAGGGCAAAGGATAATATTCTTACTTTTAATAAATACAGTTATTGTACTATATATGTTTTAGAAGCACAAGAGCATACCTGAAGGCATGACCTCAACAAAGGACAGTCAATGCCTTTGTCAAGAGAAAATGAGGATGTATACTACATACATACTATGTGTACCAGAAATATATACTGGTGCACAAGAAAATATGGTTTGATTTGCTACACAATGATCCCTCTGTATGCCACATTTTTTCTAACCACCTCTAACAATTGGAATATATAATTATATATATATATATATATAGTAATGATTAAGTTAAACTAGCCTCAATCATGTTTAATGAGCAAAAAAAAACTGCAGCTTGCAATGTGACAAATAGGTAGATGTATAGAAGGTATTTGGGAAAGAAAAAAAAAAACTATTGACCATGCCCATACACCTTAAGATCGATCCATACAATCTCCATTAGATCTACCAACAACTGTGTAGTATAGTGGCCTCCCTGATAGAATACATAGTGATTGGAAGGGTTAGAAAGCTTCTCATATTACATGGTTTTGGTAGAACAAAATTTGATTGTACAGAAATTGTATAGAAAGATTGAAAGGTGTATGGGGGCCTTTAAACAGGTAAAAAGAAAGGTTTAAAATGAGAAAAAGTAAAGGTACCTTTTCTGTTGCAACAAATAACAATAAAAGGGATCTCAGAAAATTTAAAAACCATAGCCTGACTTCAAGTAAGTAAGACACAATGGAAAGCTAAGACTGTGGTAAAATACAAGACAACAACATTTCAAAATTCAAAATCCTATATGCCAGTGGTTCCCAAACTTTCCTTGCAGGGCCCCCCTTTTCTTTTTAGGAACATTATCGAGCCCCCCCCCCCCTATTTATATACAGGTTCAGAATGAGGGCCAGCGCCCCCCAGTAATACCTTCGTGCCCCCTAGTTTGGGAACCTGGGAATTGCTATATGCCGAGCTGAAGTCATTCAAAGCCCTTTATCAGTGAAAAGCCAAGAAGAGTCAGGCTGGGGTTTGCTAAAGTTTAGGCATCGGACTTTGTAGAGGGTGGACAAAAGGCCGTGTTCTCTGATGAGTCAGTTTTCAGCTGTTAGGCTGGCCATACACGGGTCAATTGCCATGAGATCGATGATGGATTGATTTCAACATGGTGACCCAAGTTATGGTTTGGTGACTAAATGTGCACCACTTTTGGCAATTGATCCCTGCCCATTATTTTGGATGGGGATGATTTTTCTATGGAGCAGGATCGATGGCTTAAGGTGGGCTGTGTTTGATTCCCGATCGTCTGATAAACAATCAGCGCAAATGCAATAACATAAGGGGAAAGTGAGTGACAAAGGTTCTTAAAGAGGAACACTCCTTATTTTTAAAACTCTTTAACCTTGATGGCACAAACCTTTTCCCCGTTTCCTGTCCAAGTTCCACTTTCATATTTGCCCAATTGGTAAGAAACCCCAATCAAATGTGAAGTGTTGGCACTGTCGGCCCTTTTGCCTGCCAGGATTCGCATTCCTTGCTTCTAACATAGCCGGTAAGTAAAAAAAAATATTTTTTTTATTATTGGACATATTGTGACTATTTGTTGAATGTTGAGTTTTTTATTACACTGGAATAGACAAATACCTACCAGTCATGTGTATGCTACCATTAGTGAAAAGAAAATGAAGAAACAAATGTGTGACACCAATACTGATGTTGTTATCTTCAGACTGTAGGAACAACATATGGAAATGCAAGATTTGAAACATAACGACAAGATACAGACAAATAGATGTGATGTTGATATTGATGCTTTCCTTTTTATGCTGTAGGAATCTCAAATGTAAGCACCAGCACTTTATTTTGAACTTTGCACTTTGATATGTGTCAGCCTCCTGGGTCCCCTGGGGGGGATGCGGCGCCCTCGGGGTCCCCAGTATGGCTA
>CM070036.1:59704163-59716022 GCA_036250615.1 Ptychadena robeensis | reverse complement strand
TAAATACAATTTTCCAAAGAAGTCAGTGTCCTAGTTTTATTTAGTAGGTTAAGAAGATTGCGGGAACGGGTCAGGAATCCTGGGGTCATGAAATTTTTGCCTATTATCTAAAATTTTCTATAGTGCATTTAGAATGTTTCTTAGCCATTGATCCTTGGGGTTATATGTTTTCTTAAAAGCAATTATGCTTGGCTAGCTAATTAATTAGACAGGTGATTATTACTCGACTAGATCAGGAAATAATAGAATTTAGATAATTAATCACTTGCTTTATTTTAAAGAGATATAATTTTCTTACATGTTACCTAGTTCTTAAATACAGTCAAAAATGTTGTGATGAACATAATTATAAGCTGCATCAGTTAAATCGTAAAGGGAGACTACTCTACATGTTCAAAGTATTTTTTTGCATTATAAAATAAGTAGAACTATAAAATTAGTATGCATTACTTTATTTCTTTTTTATAATTACCATTACATAATTACTATAATCTAATCACCCACATAATTATCATCCAACACATGCTCTGTTATCAGTCCATGTTGTAAAAAACACACCTTTACTACTCTCTCTTGCAGTACTAATCATCTGGACTCTTCATTAACTGAAGACCATGAAATATAAAATGACCTATAAACATAACCATATTCGGGCGGAAAGGATCTGTGTGCCTGCAGCTCTGTAGGAATGCTGCAGGCACACAGAGAGCCAGCGGTTGCGCCTGATTCCGGCACGGGCGCAGTTTGATTCACGATTAGACTGCGCCCGTACTTGCTTCGGGCGTAACGCTAGGGAGGTTAAACCGGCCATAGACGCTATGCTTGGCCGGCGTTTATTGAACAATCGCCCACAGCATGATGAAATCATCAAAAAAAACAAAAAAAAAAAATATTCTGTACCTTTAAATTTCAAATCTCCCGCCCGGGCTGTAATGTCATCAACACACGAGTGCCGATCACGGAAATAGCCGGAGACATCGTCTATTTCCGGAGGCACTCGGGTCCACCGGAGGAGCTAGCTGGATCCACTTTTGAACTGGATTAGAGAAAGACATTTCTCTGATCCAGTCCAAAAGTTAAAAAAAATATATTTAAAAAACGAAAACATTTTTTTGTTTATTTAAGACCGGGTCTGGCCTCCGTGACAACAATCGGGGACCCGGGAAAAGCCGACGAGGATGTCGATGGAGGCGGCAGCCGGACTAGGTAAGCTCCCGCGCTGTGCCTGAACCCAGTTGGGGCGTATGGCTAATTGCAGTGTCCCTTTGCCCAAACTGGGTTCAGGTGTATCGCTAGGGAGGTTAAGTTGCATGTAGGTGCAGCTCCCAATATAAAGGGGGAGTGTGCCCCCCTGTAACAGAAAATAGTGGTGAGACATAATTATATAATTGAATAACGCAAATGATTTATCTAACAAACATGCAACTCAAATAGTGGATAAAAGTAGAACTCTGTTTAGACTTCAATATAAATCACCCAATAAATCAATCAAACACAAATATTCCATGGATTTCATTGTTAGTTCATCAATTCCTTTATATCAAGTCAATTTGACTAATTTTACACCTCTGTTTAATACTTATCTGTACTTTATGTGAAATGTTCTACCAATTAATCAGTTATTTATCCTGATTGTAAACTTAGAATAAAATGTATTTCTTTTTTACCTTAAACTAGCAAAGTTTATTTGCTGATAATTGCTGTGTAAGCAATACTATATTGGTTTGAAAAGCAAACACCTTATATTATCATGTATACCAGTGCTGGACCAGTCCCCACAATAAAATTTTTTCTATACCTTTTAAATGCTGTATGGTACATGAATGGTAAAATGCTCTTTGCAAAATTTACAGAGACAGAGTAAACCCCAGGGTATTGCTTTCCTTCCAACTGATGAAGCATGACCTTTACAAAATTAAATGGGCTAAAGGCCACACTTCAACCCAATAATGTAAAAGCTCCTTTGTGCTTCATATACCACAAAAAGTTACACTGTACATGTCCTCAAAATAAATGTTGTATTTTATTTATTAATTTTAGGTTATAAGGTTCAGGCTGTAAAATGCTACAAACAAAGGACCTGAAATACACTTTCATTATTTATTTAAAAGGTATCAAGAAACCTTTAAATATCCAATAATGTACTTTTCCTACTAAAGTAAAAATTTTCACTGTGGAATTTTGACAGAAAAATAGTATTTTTTATATTTAGTGAAAAATTTGTAAATAAAATGAGTACAGTGATCTTACTGCCCTCTTACTCATTCCTAAAGGGTAATAAATGCATTAATTAAATAAAAAAAGCTATTAAATTAAAAGAGTAAATAGATCATATAAATAAAATAAAGAACATGCTTAGAAACAATGCCCCCTGCTTAAATCCATTCTCCACTGATTCACTTGCTCACAATGCTCATCACCGGCCACAAGTGATGGCTGAACTGTCCGCAGACCAGACAGTTTGGCCGCAAACATAGATGTTCGCACTCCTTCTAGCTGGTGAGCAGTACGGGTGTTCGACCCCATTCGCCGGCGAGAAGGAGCTTACTATTCTTCCTACGGCAGAAAATCCAGTCTTCTAGTGAAAAGCCTGCCATGGAAACCGGAAGTGACGTCACATCAGGCAACCGTAACCAGGAACTATGCATTCCAGGTACCGGATGTGATTTCCCTAATGTCACTTCCAGTTTTCCCAGGTGGACGGTCGGACTTCTTTAAATGTCCAATCCGCCCATTCGCAGATGGACCTGGCCGATGTTCGGCCATCACTACTGGCCATGTTCCATAGCTAACCAGAAACATAGCCTCACGTAACCTGTTGGGCATGTGTAATAGCGTTGGATATTTTTTCCCACACTACTGCCATGTCCACCTCCAGAACCATTTTCTCTCAAACATCTTCTTCGTTATCAGCACCCACCTCCTCTATACCCGGGGTGTCATTCCCTAGCTCTGGGGACAAACTTGGCTCGCCGTGTAATTATATTTGTCCCACAAAATAAAAATAAATTATCTATGAAATGAATCAGATATTCTTATATTTGCTGAAGAGGAGAACAGTTCTTACATTTGCTGAAAAAATATAAAAGTTGTCCCTTTGTGTATTTGAGTTTGACACACCTGCTCTACACCTATATGCTTTTTTACATTTCCCTTCACCTTCACCAACATCTCAAATTTCCATTTGATCCAGCCATGTCTTTAAAAAAGGAACATTTTATCTCATCAGTATGATGTTGCCACTTTTAATCAATTTTATCATATTGTTCTAATGGAATTGCAGCCTAGGTGGTATAGAAAATTATATTTTGTTTCACTTGCAGACTATTTAGAAAGAAAAAAAAGTTCAATTAATGATCTTTGGGTTTATGCTTTTAATTGAATGAATTTAAAAGAAATCGGTGAACACAACAGTAGGGAGTCCAAAGAATATTACTCCTAAACCTAAGAAATTAATTACTGAGACTGATGAAAAATGTTTTGCAAGCTTTAGGTTGGAATTTGCCATAGAAAGAACATCATTTAAAGCTGCCTTTACAAAGGAAAAATATGCAGAAGACTGTCCAGAGCTGAATCATTCATGAATGGGGATACAATTGCCAGTAATTATATTTAATCAATTAACAGCTGCATGATATGACATATATTATACCAATTCTACACCATGTCCAGTTTTTTGTAAAAAAAAACACACATGCTAATTAATAAGAAACACATGAACACATACAAATATGCATGACTAGGCTTTTCATTTCCAATTACAGTTTTCTTGTTTTACAGCTCATTATGTTTTTACAAGTGTTTGTTAAGAAAACTTAAAAGTTTAGTACTCTCCTGCAGTAATCAACTAACAGACTTCTCATCACTTGAATAATAAAACTGGGGTTGGAGGATGACCATGGTACGGTCAGGTTACAGATCTCTCTGTATTTTCATTAGGTTATGCCTTTAAATAAGCCATGGTGGACTGCATCATTACAGACTTATATTTTAGATCTAGCTCCAAGCAGTGCCGATTTACATCTTCTTTAGAATCAAATTTCAGGGTTTCATTCAGGATCAATGCCATAGTTATATAAAATCAAGCACCTATCCATGTAGTCTGTGTCTATAAACATTTGTGGAAGAATAGGTCTTCCTAAAGAGGTCAATCAATAAATAGAATTAATAAAAGGTATACAGGTTTCCATAGAAAACCTTTCACTTTTATCAGGCGAAACGCGGTGGACTATACTTCACAAAAATTATACTCATTGTCTATTTGTAATGTATTGCAGCTCTATAACACAATTATGTCTGCATTATAGGATAGTAGCCATACCGCTGTAAATATACTAAGCCAATTTTAAATACTGTATTTTTGGACCAAAAGACACACTTTTTCACCCCCAAAATTGGTGGGAAGAAGTGCCTGCGTCTTATGGTCCGAATGTGTGACCACCCGCGGCCATTTGGCCGGGGGGTGATTGCAACTTGGCTCCCCGCCAGCTCTCCCGGCAGATGGGAGATCAGCTGTGTAGATCTGCCATCTGCCGGGAGAGCTGAACTGTATTGGCTATATTTGCAGAGCCCCGCAAATATAGCCAATGCAGAGTGTGTGGGGAGAGCTGCACTCACAGGAAGCTTCCTCCGACACACAGCAGAGGGGAGACAAGGAGATCAGTGTGCTAATTCCGCCGTGGAGGACCCCCCTTCCTTCTGTGTGAGGAAGAGATGCTGAAGTGTGCTCTCTAGTGACATTTTTGTGTGGCTGAAAAGGGGTACTGCATGAGACTTTTTCACTAATTCATGTAAACACATGAGATATTTTTTTACTGATTTCCTGCTCTAAAAACTGGGTGCGTCTTATGGTCAGGTGCGTCTTATAGTCCGAAAAATACAGTAGTTATTGTTAGAAGACTTGCCACAAAAGCTTCCTTTTATTAGCAGATGAGCACAGGTGGCTTTGCACCCACATGTTATCATCAGGGTATTGGTCTATTACCTGATTGGGGTTGGCACTAACACAAACTAGATTAGGAGGTCTTAAATTAAATATTGGTTACGATAAACTATAAGTAGTTAGAATGGTAGAACAGTAAAAAAAGTAAGAAAATAAAGCACCTATCTAAAAAAATCATTAAAAGTATTTCACTTAATGTTGCATTTGTTGGCCATGATGTATCTATTAAGCTTTTGCTGTATGAAATGTCTACTAGTTGAGCTGTTTAATTTATGTTCTTGTCAGATTGTAGGTTTTATGTTTAATTTATGCACTGTTAATTAGCATGCTTTTATTAATAGGTGTACCGCTTTCACAGATTTTTTTCCCAGTGTAATCACATATATTCCTGCTGATTTTCTATAAAGAGTAATAAACCTGAAGAGTGTACACAACTAAAAAGCAATAAAAACAACTGTCAATCTAAATAAATGTAACAATATATTGAATGTTGTAATTAAAGCTGTACTTTTCTAGTTCTACTTCTACTTTAAATGATACCGCATTTTTAAGGGCTATAAAATGCATAGAGATGGTTGAATTTTTAGACTTGCTGAATTTGTGAGCTGATTGCAAAGCCTCTAAAAGTGATATAATCACCAATATTGCTGGAGATGTAGAAAAGAGTTGAACGTGGGAACATTTGAAAAAACTGTTTTGCTCTAGCACATGTAGGTTCAAAATCTTTTCATTTTAGAAATTTTTACTCGACTTTGAACTTAATTTGTGCAAAGATAGAGACAAACTTTTGTAATAGTATATAGTGATGAGCAGCATAGGCAATATTCGAATTTGCGATAATTCTCAAATAATTCTATTAATATTCGATATTCGCATTGCAGAAATATATTTGCAATTATATTCACGTTCAAAATTAATCGTCATATGTACTATTTATAATACATGGCTATAAGCATCCCAATGCAGAGTATCTCAAATATACGAAGATATATATTTGCAAATTCGAATATTCGAGCCCAACACTACTAGTATACCCCCAACCTTTCTCTACAACTACAGCAAGTTTGGTGATTATACCATGCTCAGGAGCTTTGCAATTAACTTGAAATCATCAAAATGGTCGCATTTAAAAAAAAACGACCATCTCTACAAATGCACTGTAACATAAAGCACACTGCTATAAACAGCTGTATATTGGTGGTCGGATCTTCCCTCTGATAGATTCCCAACCTCCTGCCACTCAAGCTCAGCCAATAGAGCAGTACTATCAGCCACCTAGCGGGGCTTCAGTTACAATAGACGTATAGACAGGAGAGTTTCCCTGCCTCTGCTGGCCAAATTTAGTGCTTGGCACACTGGCGGGTGGATTGCCAGACTGAAAAACACTTTAAAAACAGATTTTTACCATTTATAGTGGTGTGTTACAGAAATTACATATATATGGTTGAAACACTGTGCCTTCTTAAAAGCCCCAATCTAATAGGCTACACCTACAGCTATGTAACCACCATGGTTTTCCAGAACAGTAGGTCCATGTCTTTATATGGTGTTTTGTCAACATTCAGAACCCATTTAATGACCCCAGAGAACTAGGCAGGGTAGAGATTTAAAAAAAAAAGGCATAAACAGTATTATGGTGCTGATAAAAGTGCTGTAAATGTATTATGCCGACACTTACATTTGATTGAAATTTTTTGGGTTTCAACCTGATAATTATATTTTGTTAAACATACAAAAAATAAAAAACATCATTAAAATAAAACTAGCTGCATCCATGATACTAAGCTCTCAAAACGTGCATCCTAGCCTCCCACTTGTTTAGGGACCAAAAGTAATGGGACAAAAAAATAATCATAAATCAAACTTTCCCTTTTTAGTACTTGGTCGCAAATCCTTTCAAATCCAATACTTTGCAGTCAATTACAGCCTGAAGTCTGGAATGCATAGACATCACCAGACACTGGGTTTCATCCCTGGTGATGCTCTGCCAGGCCTCTACTGCAACTTTCTTCAGTGTCTGCTTGTTCTTGGGGCATTTTCTCTGTCTTGGTGCCTTAACAAGTGGGAGGCACATATGCAAACTGTTGTAATTCCTACACCGTTCGCCTGATATGGATGTAAATACCCTCAAAATAAAGCTGACAGTCCGATGTTAAAGCACATTGCTTGTTTTATTCCAAATCCATTGTGGTGGTGTATAGAGCAAAACATTTTAGAATTGTGTCAATGTCCCAATATTTATGGACCTGACTGTACATTGCTGTAAGCATGTGCTCTCTGTCTGGATCAGCTGCAATTTCCCTGTGGGTTTTTCACACTGCTGTCATTGTGGGCTCATCTTAAAAATGCTCCACAGCCGATCCCAAATCCCCCTAGTAGAGCCTCAGCCTATGTGTCAATGTGATATCCCCCCATCTTTATCACACCTTATAGCTTTTTCAAAGTTCCTCATGGGGCTTCTGTACCTTAAGTTCCCATGCAGTGTCCATCATGGCAGCAGCCTACCCCACCTCCAACTTCACCACAATGGCTACACCATCTGCTTTTAGCACTGCTGCAATGGCAACAAAAATAATGTGGATTTGAATCCCACAACCAAAGTCTTCTATTCTCCTTTCTTAAGTGAATAAGAAGCAGTCACCTCCATTGTCTATAGGGTACTGTAAGTAATTTCCACATGTACACACGGTTATGCACAGTTGGTGAACAATTGAGAAAAGTGTCATGATTGAGGGAAGTACACAATTTGTCTACCTATTTTTAATATTGTCAAACTTTAAAATTTAAAAAAAAAAATGTATGGTCTTTTGAATCAAATGTCTTTAAAATCAATCAAGGACACCACAAAAAAGACAACAGCACATTTTTAAATTGAAAAATATTGTTGTGAATAAACCCCATATTTGGTCATGTTACATTCAATGCTGAAAGAGTTGGAACTGGGGGGGAAATAGACTGGACAAATTGTTATAAAAAATCAGGTCAACTAAAGAGGTTACCTGGCAACAGGTCAGAAACATGATGGAGTATAAACATACCAAATAGAGGCTGATCTACACAGGCAAATAGTGCAACAGCCTAATAATTACTTTTCACAATATTGGAAAAAATTGGGGGTTTTATTCTCTATAATTATACAAAATTTGTCAAAAGTATAAAAACTTATATGAAAATCTTTGGCCATCTCAGATACTATGACATTAAGAAAACAAATACAGTTTTGTAATGGAAGTCATTGGATGCTCTCAGGAACAAATGTGTAAACATTTAAGCTGGGAACAATCTGGCCCAAATCATATGTGGCCATCCCTGTTTTCGAGTTGGATCAATCTATCCCGCTCGAAAACAGGGATATCTGACATGACCGGTCAATGCAGTGCTGTGTCTCCAGCTCCTCGGATAACAGGCAGCAGCGTGATGACGTCATCATGCTGCTGCAGGGAACCTTGAGCGGCTCCAATATCGAGCCGTGTGTTCCCTGCTTAAGTCTGAAAGCAGTTAATTACAGTATATTTCAGTTGGTTTACTACTACTTGTTACATTACTAGCTTGTATCTTTTTATCCTTATGACTTTTCTGCACTGTTCCTGTTCCAATAACATTATTAGAATTGCAATACCTAACATACGCAACTATGGTAGATTTTCTGAGAAAATTTTAAAAGGCAAAAAGCTGAACTATACATGTATTCTTAGGAAACCATGACAGCGTATAATGATTGAACCTTTAATCCCATAGTGGCAGTTATTAACCTCCCTAGCGGTTGAGACGAACCCTGTTCGTTCGCTGAACAGGGTCCTCTCAACCGCAGGGGAAGCCAGAGGTGGGGAGACACTATGCCTCCCCGGAAAGCTGCAGCGATTGTCTTCGCAGCAGCATTTCCGGGTTTGCGCCATAGACCTCCATGTTAATGGAGGAGCGCCGGCTTTCCCTCTAACGCAGCTGTTGTCAGCAATGACAGCAGCTGCGTGAAGAGCTCCAGCGAGATGCCGGAAATGACAGGCAGTGTACTGTGTACACTGCCTCGATCTCCCGTTTAGAACGGCGCGATACGGGCGGTGCGCTCAGAAGGTTAAAAACCTTTTATAATTAAAAGCTTTCATGGTATACAAGTCTTTTAGTCAATTATTTATATACTTACATGCAGCTGGCTAGCCAGGTTCAACCTCATAGTTTGATGTTTCTACAGTTTTAACCATAATGGAGATCCTATAGAGCAGTGGTTCTCAACCTTTTTAGATCCGCGTCCTTGGAAGTGATGTCCTGGGGTCACTTCCGCTATCGGAAATAGCGGAAGTGTCACTCCTTAACGTCACTTCCGGCATGATCAGGTAAGTGTTATGTTCCCTCCCTCCTATTTTCTTACCCAAAAATGAGCTACAACATCTCCTGTTAGCCTAACTTTCCACCCTGCTTGTGGGCATCAGAGCTGCTGCTTGTTAGCTTTTAGTGAATGTAGCAACCCCTGTGAAATGGTTGTTCGACCCACAGGTTGCTTCTATAGTGGAAGACCCATTCTTAGAGTCTTGGGGAACCCTATTTGAACCCTTAAGAAATACTTATGGAAACACATTTGTGTGTACCCGTCCTAAATGTCATTGCCCTCTACCTTCTTTATTCTCCCTTTGTCTTCCCTTTCCCTGCACTGTAGCAAGACAGTGGTAGAACACAAGCTATCCATGTCATGTCATACTGTACATACCTGCCATGGTGTCAGAATCCAAAGTGATCCGAAGTGATGATTCAATGTGTGACTTTAGCATTGTCTACTGTGCTGCTTGAAGTTCTGATCTTGCATCCTTTGTGATGGTACCTACAAAGATACCTACAGTGGATATAAAAAGTCTAAAATGGCAGGTTCCTGTGCTGTACAAAAATAAGACAGTTAAATAATAAGTTAAATCATTTCTGAATTATTAATTTTTCCACCTTTAATGTGACCTTTAAACTGTACCCTTACTGCACACTGCACACCCTTAAACTAATACTTTGTTGAAGCAACTTTTGATTTTATCATGAGTCTATCAGCATGGCACATTTTAACCCTCTGGGCAGTTTGAGGTTTTCGTGCCATTTTTTATGGCACGAAAACCTCATGTCACCAGCAATCGCTAGACGTCGGCTGCGTGTGGAGAGGAGAGCGGCGCCCCCTCCATTAACATGGAGGTTTATGACGCCGCCCTCCCCCCGCCCCCTTCGGCGTCACAGATGACGCCGAAGACACGGGGCCGGAAGGGCTCCATGTGTCGGCGGCTCTTCTACAGAGCCGCTGGCACACAGGGAGACAGCGGTTTTGCCCGATCCCGGTACGGGCACAGTTTGATTGGCAAACCGTTAGGGAGGTTAAGCACTCTTCATTGCAGAAACACTTAAAATCTGTATCCGATTGCTGCAAGGGGATCTCCTGTGCGCAGCCCCCTTCAGATCAGCTGAAGAAGAACAGCCCCAAAGCATGATGCTGTAACCACCATGCTTCACTGTGGGTATGGTGTTCTTTTGGTGATGTGCAGTATTGTATAGTATAGTGCCAAGATCCACTGTAGGTCTTGCTGAACCTTTAACTTCATGCCATGCATGTCCTGTTTGCCAGATTATTGTGCTCTCGTATAACCTTGCTCTTGGTACATTGTGCTTTTTTTTACCACTGTTTACGGAAAGTGGGTTGCTGATAACCCAACTACTCTTCCTCTTGCTACATTTCTAACCTGACACCATTGGCTACTGATCCCGGCTTATGCTTGCTCCCTCTCTGCTACTGCTGTTTGTACACTGATCCTGAAATGCATACACTTGTTCTGCTTGCTGTATCAGCTACTGGACACTGGGTCTGACCCTAGTACCTTGCAAATGGTGTTGGCATGTAAATACATGCACTGATCAGAATCATGGTGCTAAGCAGGAACAGCATCTTTGCTTAGCAACAAGCAAAGTTGTATAGTGCACCACCTTAAGGGCATAAGTTTGTTGCAGGGTTTTTAAAACCTTTTTAAGCAGCTGTCAGGGTGAAACTGTAATTTTTGCTGGTGCTTATTACAAAATCATTCATGTTCTCTTAGGAAAACCAGCTCTTCGTTTGTGTCAAACTGGCCATCCTAGAGAAGCTTCCTAGAAGATACACATGAGAAAGAGGTGAAAGAAGCACATATTATTATTGTTATCTTTTATTTACATAGCGCCAACATATTACGCAGCACTGTACAATAAATTCGAGTTGAGATGCAACACACAGGTTATATGACACAGGAGGAGTAGAGAACCCTGCTTGATCAGGCTTACAATCGAATAGGTTAGGGAACAGAGTATACAACAGGTGGGGGAGAATGGACTATGCAGAGAGCATGCATCAAAGCAACTCTGCCCAGTTGTGCCATTTATGTTCTGAGTCTTTTAACTTGAAGGGAAAAATAAAAGCAAGCCAAAACAGTACTGAAGTACTAACTTCAGTACACCTAGGCATTACCTCTGTTACTACTTATGGATGAGCTAATACAATAGGCATGGATGCCTTGGATTAACTGGACTTGAAAACTGTTTACAAAACCACTTGTTAACAGCCTACCTCATCACTACCATATTGTTTGAATGCCATTCTAGGACATTCTGGGACTTAGCAAGCTCCATAATTCTGTGGCCAGTGCCTTTCACTTGGCTTTGACCTTGACATTAATGTATAGAGAGGAAAGGGTTAAGGACTGCCTGGACCTAGACAATCCACAGTCCACACCCCTAGGCAAAATCTCCCCTACCTTGGTAGGAGACTTAGAGACTTTAACGGTCAGCAGATATAAATCATTCAGGTCAAGCTTATACATTACACTGTATTAACTTCATGGTAAACAAAAAATGCACCAAAAAATATATTTAACCTCCCTAGCGGTTGAGACGAGTCCAGCTCGTCCAGTGCTGACATGCTGAAA
>CM070036.1:59669725-59685846 GCA_036250615.1 Ptychadena robeensis | reverse complement strand
ACCAGTTCAGGTTACTCACCAGCAATGCAAGTGGCACACAGTCAGATTCCCTGCCCCTGCCAAGCAACCCAGAACTGAGTTCTGGGTTTGAATCCCAGCAAGAACCTAACACTCTGCAGTCTCCTCATCTGTGCAGCTGTTCTAGCAACCTTTTCACCCAACAGTCTCAGTTGTAGTAGCAGGTTCTAGTGATGAGCAGCATATTATTCTACTAATATTCCATTCGATATGCATAAATTTGAATATTTGCAAAATCTTCTAAATGAATGGTCACATGCTATGTTTATTTTCACAATACATGGCCATACCGCGAATATTCAAAATCCTGATTATCCGCCGACAGATTCACAAATTCTCAAATTAATGATATTGGCGAAAAAAATTTGAATATTCAAGCTCAACACTAGCAGGTACTACCAGTCATCACCAACAATGCAGGGCCAATACCCCTGCATGGTAGGTAATAATGGACAGGATCCATTCACTGTGCCTACTAGGAGAAAAGGTAGATAGAAGTGCTATTTAAGTACCCCCCAAAAGAACACACTTCTTTGTTGAGGCTACTTCAGCTTCAAGGAAATGTTTAACCTCAAATTCACCTTTTATTGGCTATTTTGTTTTACCATTCTACAAATATGGCTAAACAGCACATACTCCCAACTCTTCTGCTTCTTAAAAATTATCTAATAATTTTGCTTTATAGCACTAGCCTATTGTAATGATTAATCCTTAAAAGCCTTCTTGTTAAATAAGTAATTAGCAAACCTAAGATCCTTATAAAAATTTGCATATTTCCCACTGAGTACAACTTCTGCTATCGGATAATAAAGAGATGGTACAGAACGACCTAAAAACAAGATCAGCAAAATATACTTTTGGCACTTCAGATTTTTTACACTTGTTCATTATCAGGGGAATTAATTAAACATAAATATGCTTATACTGATTGTATATTTATAGAATTGTTTAAATAAACTGAATTGTCTCATTTGTTTGCTAACAGATGTTTAGAAATGTTGAGTCACAAAGATTCACATTCAAATGTGCTGATTTTTATTTTATATCCCAGGCACTGATTAAAAAATAAAACATAAAATCAGCACTAATTAATTTAAAGAAATCAACTACCATTGAAAGATTTAAATAAAGATATTTAATAGTTTTAACAGCACAGGTTGACTAGTGCAGATACAATAGACATCATATAGAAGGGAGGGAAATAAGTTTCCCCCACCCTCCGGATATGTCTGTTAAAATAGCATTGTACTAATTCTTATGGTTGGAATAAGGGATCTAGGGCAGAGGTCCATTTAGGTCCCCTTTAATTTTAAATAATCCTAAACCAATGAGCTGTAAAAAAAATTCTTATAAATTTGTTTCATTGCCCAATGTCCAATCAGGATGTAAAGACTTGACAATGAAACTGAACTGCGGCCCAAGCAGATGAGCATGTTACCTGGTCAGCTGGACAGTTTGACAGTTTTCTGTAATCCCTAACACACATGAACAACAAATGAAAATGTTTTTACAAATTGAAGTGTTAATGTGTAATTTTATAAATGAAAGCAAAGTCAGTGAACAGAAGTCCATCTCATGTTCAATCTTAATAATCAATCTTCTAATCAATCTTAATCAAAGCAACCTTTGGTGTGACCATTCTTGGCCTTTAAAACAGCTTCAGTTCTTTTTGGTACAATTGGACAAATTTTTCTAAGGAACTCTGCACCTTTGAAACTAACCACAGATCTGTTGATGTAGGCTACTTCAAATTCCTTTGTCTCTTTGTGCAATCCTAAATACACTTGATGTTGACAACAGGGCTACTTCCTATTTCTTTACTGCAAATACATTTCTTACTGACATTTTCTGTGTGTTTGTCCTGCTACAGAATACATTTGGGGCCATTTAGAAACTTCCCATATTGAATATTATATCTACATTGAAGACACAGTTAACCCTAAACGTATTCCCAACTTAATTTGCAAAAAATGCAGCACCATACTTGCAGAACCTCCTCCATGCTTTACTTTTGCCTGCAGACCCTCATTACTGTTGCTCTTTCCAGCCCTTTGGTGACCAAACTCCCTTCTGATAAATTTAAACATTTCCATTTTGACTCAGTCCAGAGTATCTGCTGTCAGCATCAGTTCTTCTGTTTTTGTGCATAGTTGAGTTACTTGACCTTGGTTCCAAATCCTATATATGACATTTTGTCCGCAATTCTTTCATGAAACTTCTTCTGACATGACCCAAAATTGGGTCTCACAGATTTTTGCTAGTTCTAAGCTCACAGCTGTATCAATTTCCAATGTAAATAGACCTGGTGTGTCTTACCACATCGTCTACAGTTCTTTACTTTGACTGTATTTTAGAAACCTAGATGAGTGACAGCAGGAAAAAGCCAGTGACTTTTATTCTAGTGGTTTTGCATGGGAGGGATCTTGCTGATTTAGTAATACTACCTTGTGTCTTGTTACTACTCTTAAGGTAGGCATACATGTAGAGATTCTCCCTTCAAAGATGAGGGACAGATGTCATCATGCTGCAGCCAGGCCCTCATAGGATCAGTGGGCACCCTTTGTTCGCCGAACTTTACTTTGGAAAAAGTAAAGGGACCGGCCAGGAATTAACCAACATGTCGGATCACGACATCCGAGATTCCTGGTCAATCTTGCCAGGTTAGGTGGTCGATCTGCCAAAAGATCTGGCTACCTATAGTCTTGCTTTGGTGCATGGTCTGTGTCTTCTACAATCTCACCTTGAGGTGTTCCTCACGCAGATTGAGTTTTACCCTGTTGTGTTTGTTTCTGGTATTGAATATGTTTCAACCTATAAATGAAAACATTGATTATCAGCAACTGTTTAGTATTATTGGTTTATATAATCAATCAACTGACCACAATCCTACAAAATCCTTGACGTAATGCAGCTGTACTTAGAAGAATTGAGGCTTAAGTCAAAATGTAGTAACATCATTGATTTAGATTTTTCTTTGTTTGCTTACTTTGCATCCTAAATTTGATAGATATAAACAATTAGATTTCATAATTGTGAAAGCATTGTTAAATCACAAACACCTGTCAAAAGAATGTTTAATATTACTGTATAGAAAATAAATATAGCTTTGTAGATTTCTACCTACAGTACATTATAATAACAATAATAATTATGTTAATTATCATCAATAACAAAAATAACTCAATCTGGCCTCTTCATTTCAACCTTGGAAAAAGAAAACCGAAAAGAGAGAAATCCCCACAACAATTTTATAATCTTTAACCTGCCTTAGTATACATGTAATGTTGGCTTCATTGGAATTACTCGAAAAAAAGTATAATTGTTTATATTAATTTAATGCTATACTTACTATATATATTTTTTTATACAGAAATAATAAAGGTTATATAATACCAAAATGACTGATGTTGCCATGAGTTATTAGAGTCATAAATGTATCTTTCCATAGTTATTGCCAAGTATTTCCATATAAAGTTTTTGTTACTGTATAAGATTTGCATTACATATTTCTTAATTAAAGTAAATTTCTTAATTAAAATAAAATGTATAACACCATGTTACTCTGTTTCAATACAGTTATTAATTAACATCCAGTTCATGTACAATGTTATGAAGCAGGTAACGTTCTTAAGCATAACATTAGCTTTCCTGTCAAAATAAATTTATCATAACATTTTAGGTCTGCTTTAACACTGGATTTAGTGGCCTTTCATAATCTGAATCCATGATTAGAATTTAACCTACAGGGAAATGCTTCTGACATCAGTAATTAGAACACTGTAGTAACACAGAACTGAAAAAGGCAAACTGAATGGGCATCTAAATTTACATATACAATCAAATTATCATAAAAAACAGAAAAGATATCTTATGATTATAGACTTCTACATAACATGTCCTTGTACTATGTGGAGATCTTTCTATAAATAAAAAAGCTGGTTATCTACCCAATAGCTTGGTATTCTTTATTCACAGTGGCTATACAATGTATTGGGGGTACTGTATAAAATGCACTTCATGTCCTTTGCAGATGAACACCCCATGACGACCTGTCAAAAAAAGTAAAAATATCCTTTTCAGTAATGAAATAATCCCAATTTTCCCTCTCTTGCCCTCTCATGCATACTGTGGAGGAGTACAAATCAGTCACCTCATCATGTCCCCTTTACATACCGACACATTTATGATTTCACCATTGAAATCTAGCCATCTAGTGGTTTGCTACGGAGTATAAAATATGTCGAGAGCGTCAGCCAGTAATGACCCTATTTTTTAGAGCATAAGCCAAGTTTTTCAGCCCAAAAAATTTGCTGTAAAAGCCCCTCTTCGGCTTATACTCAAGTCAGAGACAGGGTCCAACTTACCTGTCCAGTGTTAGGTGGTTGCTAGTTCGCAGGTGCTGCCAGCCTCTGTGAATGCTCCATGTGTTGCTGACATCCGCTGGTGAAATGTAAGCAGAGTTGGAAGTCAGCACCATCTAGTGGATTAATTGTTAATTGTTACTGGGAAAGGTAGAAAACTCAACTACTTATGATTCAAATCTGAAAATAAGTTCCATGACATGTGTTGGATCCAATAATAACAATTAGGCACTAAGATTCATGTGTTTGATTCACCCTTGGCTTTTAGTCGAGTCAAGTTTTCCCCATTTTGTAGATAAAATTAGGTACCTCGGCTTACATTAGGTCCAGCTTATACTCGAGTATATGTGGTATACATATATATATATACAGTACAGGCCAAAAGTTTGGGCACACCTTCTTATTCAACATGCTTTATTTATTTCATGACCATTTACATTGGTAGGTTCTCACTGAAGGCATCAAAACTATGAATGAACACATGTGGAGTTATGTACTTTTGTGGAGTTATGCATTTAGTTGGACAAGGCCAAAGCTGTGTAGGGGCTATTTGGTACTTTGGGCTGTTTGCAGTTCTTACTTTTAATACATGGCCTATAGCATTGTGGGAGGTAAAGTCAGATCAGCCACAGAATGCTGGAGAGATGAGGCTGCAGGAGAGATGGAACAAGGTAAGCAGAAGTGTCCCCCCCACCCCCCCAACCAAAAAACACACATTTATCCTTTTAATGGGAGGGGAACTGAGATGATGCCTTTGGTTTCAAACCAAAATTATTATTGTAAAAATAAGCTTTCATCAGTTTGATTGAGAATAATTACAGATACTGTTTTGATGCTGTCACATCACAGAAAGCCCTCTCTGTACAAATCTCTGTCTAAAGGTTGCCTCGATTTTTAATTTGGTTCCCGAATGATTGATCAGCGTGCATGCTCAATCGTTTGGGAATCGAATGGAGCCCACCTTGAGTAATTCACCCTCCTCCAAGAAAATGTCGATTGAACAGGGATTCAACATGTCGGTATTTCCCTGTTTGATCGTCATTAGTATTGACCAGGGATCAATTCCCCCATTTGGCTCGCATCGATTCCCTGAGTGATTCTTATATCAGCCTGCTGCAATTGATCGCACAATGATTACAGAGGAACTGAGACGTGTATGGCCGGCTTTAGGCCTCTTTCTTCCTGATATAATCTTTCAATACAAACTCTGAATATTATATAGATAACCTAATGTTAACTCTCTAAACAGACTGTACCACAAATTGATTGTCTTTTCTCTTGTAAAATAAATACTTTATTTTAAAATTACAAACAGCACTTACAGCATTTACTTTTGTCTCTGCAGTTTCCTCATTCAGATAAACATGCTCATCTACAGTTGCTCGTACAGCAGTACATAATTAAGCCATAAAAAATCACCACCCTCATTTAATACCAGGCTGAAAATTGCCTAATGTTATCTTGTTTTTCCCAGGTAACCAAATATGAAGCCTGGTATTATCAATCAGCTCTGGTTAAGACCCCACTTGTTCATCTCATTTAGAAACACTGCCTGTACTGTTTAGAACTTCCATCCGGCCTGAACATTTGCAACACTTGCTTTATCCATTTGGTAATCCAGCCCCCCGCCTGCTTGGATTCATCTTTATAAACAGGTGCTGATGTGTTTTCTCACTTGGTTGCAGCTGCTGGGTTAGAATATCAGAATTGGTTTACTTTTATATATACAGGATTCTGATCTTTTCTAGATCAAAATATAACCCTTTTCCCCTCAATATCCATTTCTACACTTTTTTATTTTTATTCCATATGCAAAAAAAAACAAAAAACACATCTAGCCATTACTATGGACACAAGGGATGATCAAGTGATTATTAATAAGTTGTTTTCAAAAAACATATTTTCAGGAGTAGCAAATATAAGGATTTTGATGGGGTGGTATTGCCAGAAGGAGTACCGTATTTTTTGGACTATAAGACGCATCGGACAATAAGACGCACCCAGTTTTTAGGGCAGGAAAACCAGAAAAAAAGATTTAATACATTTTCACATCAATTGGGTTAATGCAATGAATTCAATGAATGCAATATTAAATTTGGTCAGTAGGTGTCACTAGCAGCAGTACACTCTCAGGACAGCGTCATACTCCACACTGATCGGCAGGAGGAAGGGGTGCCAACAGCTTCTCCCTCTCCTCTGCTCTGCCAATCAGCTGTTTCTGTGTCTGTGGGAACTGCAGAGTAATTGTCAGGAGAGAGAGAGAGAGAGATATAGATGCAAGTCCATATATATCTCTATTCATTGCCTATGGCAGAAGGGCTCTGAGCTCTGCTGGCATAGGCAATTACACAGTTCAGATGGGAGAGACGGACACGGGCCGGCATCTCACATCTGACAGCTTCTCCAGCTAGTCTCCGTGCCGGGAAGCCAAGATGCGACCATCGGCGTCCAAGTGGCTGCGGGGGTCGCGTATTGGGACCATAAGACGCAGGCACTTTTTTTCTAAAATTTTAGGGGTGAAAAACTGCGTCTTATGGTCCAAAAAATAAGGTAAGTAGCTTGTAAGCATAGTACATCCTTTTTGGCTTGGCACTTATTGTAAAGAGTAAACATTATGATACAGCATATGGGTATGTGTTCGCTGTAAATCATGGTGTACCATAAAGTTACAGTAACACCTCATTAGAGTGGGACACAGCGCATACCATTTACACACTGTGTCCCAGCCTAATGAAAGGTGTTAATCTGGCCCTGTGCCCCCACACCATTTTTTCTGCAGGTTCTTGTATCACAGTACCCTCTCCAATAACAGGAATGTCCACAGCAGTAGTGCATTTTCAAATAAATTGAGGTACTTTATTTGTAATCCAAATAATGGGGAAAAGCACGTTTTCACTGTAGCCCAAGAGGGAATTAAAGGGAAAAGTTCCTGGTATTATCAATCAAAAGGCCACTCACTGAGCCAGCCAATGTGGGAGTTGCACTGCCACATTGGCTGGCTCCCACGCCTTCCAGGGTGAGATGAAGATCACATGCCCAGACAGGTCCTCTTTCCTGCAGGCTGGTAAGTCTGTCCCATGAGGCGATAGTACATACTGACAGCTGGAACTGCAACAGTCATTGATGATTCTAGAAGGAGAAGAAGAAGATCAGAATCTCTTTTGAAACTTCCCTTTTTATAAACTAACCGTCAGGCTGGCAACTCTTACCTAGTCTGGTCCATTTTATCATGCAAAAGATTCCAGAAGAGTCTGGAATCATCTCTGACCTTTAAGCTAGCCATACATGTTCCGATTCCATGGCCAACCATCAACCATCCGATCGATTCCGTGATGCCAGAGGGAATCGGATGTCCGATCGATGGCCCAATTAAGCCTGTCCCTACCACCTTGGGCCACCGATTCCTGGACGATTCTGTGCCCGATCGATCACTTCACACATGGCAACTCCCTCTGATGTGTGCTGAATCGGATCAGAAAGACCAACATATTGGTTCTCTGGCAGATCCGATTCTCGGCCCCCGATCGATCGGACGCGATCGATCGGGCAAGGTGGGCTTCACGCGATTCCGGGACGATCAATTAGCGTGCACGCGCCCGGAATCGATCGTCCCGGAATCCCTTGGGAATCGGACCCGTGTATGGGGACCTTTAAATAGATACAAAAAACATCCTGAGGTGCACAAAACAAAGGGATCAGGTTACATCAGTGCACACCACTACAGACAGAGCATGCTTAACCCTTTCCTGCATCTCTAACATATTTACAGCTCAATTCCCAGGGGAGGACAGGGCATGCGTATGCAATACGCAATGCAATTTAGGCCATATATCATGGCACCCTGCTACATCACTTGCTATACAGAGTCTATAAATAGTGTAGAAGGGAATTTCCCTGTGTTGTGCTGCCAGTGTGTGTGGAGATTTGTCTTATGGGAGCAGAGAAGCTTGCCTGCCGGATTGGAGGGACCAGATGCAAGATGTAAGTTGGAGAGATCCCCTTCTCAAAGCTGGGGTGAAGGGTAACTGGTAAGTCCTGGCATCGCTAGGAAGGCCTATAAAGAAGAGTGGGTCCAACCACACAGCCACTTGGACTTAGCACAGGCTTAGACTGTTATCCTTGAAATCTATATTTTAAATGATTACCCTGCTTCCTGGGCTCAGAAAGCAGAGAAAGCCTGTAAATTCTGACCACGCAGTTCCATACTATACTTATTGTATTAGGAGTTACACATAAAGAGGCAGAGACATTTAGAATTATATAAAATAATTGTTGTGATTGTATGCATTGGCACGCACTACAGTGGTATTGGTTCTATCAGCATGCAATTTTAAAGACTAATAAAGGTGGGTTCACACGTGTAGATTTTTTGTTCAATCAACTGCTGATTACATTTTTTTATAGATTTTTTTGTCGAACATCATTCGCCCATTTATCGAATGTAACATAAGATTTTTTTGTTTGTTCATCCCGATATCGAATGAAAATACATTCAGAATTACTATGACCGATAAAAATTTACCAACATGTTCGATGACCTTTTGAATGATTTTTTGTTCAAGATCGAACAAAATTTATCCATCGAACAAAATGGACATTTTAGATTTTTGTTCAATCAACCAAAAAATCGTTCGTTCTTCATTGATTGGACAAAAAAATCTACAGGTGTAAACCTGTTACAACGCCACTGTAAGTGTAAATGGTGCCAACTTGTGTGTGCCACTGTATATCAAGGAACTGGATCTGGATCAGCTACTGACTATCCTTCCCCCAGCCCTATTATTGGGTGGCACTAAAGCCAGTGCAACAAAAAAAAAACCTGTAGAAACACTCCAACGAATGACATGCCCTTTCACAAACCCTACCATGTCACTGCTTTGGCATTAGATGACTTTAAGACATGTATTTGAAAGTACAAAAACACATACTTTGTCATTCCCAAGAAGGCATTCTTAATTCTTGATAAGAAAACTTGAGTGACCCATATTTTTTGTGAAAACATACAGATGGTTTTGTAGTTCTGCAGCCCTTGTTTTACAAGCCACCATTCCTGTGTTGGCTGTGGCACGTAAAGACACAATCCATAATTTGTTTCATGTTGCACAGTGAAAGTGATTGTTACCGACAAATTTCAGACATATGGTTTTCCAGCAGCATGAATTACTGGACTCTTGAGTAGCTCATGTAAAACAAGGTGCTCACAATAAACTGACAGAGATAGACCGTATTTTATTTTTGGAAAGAAGCCCTAAGCTATAATGAGTCTGGCTGTTTGACATATTTGTATTGCTATTTCAGTTGAGAATTTTAACTGAAAAATGTAACTAACCTGAGGCCTGGAAATCTCAGTTAAAATTTTAATAAGTTGTCAATGTAAGGTTTTGGCTTATTCATTTAAATTTTTATTCATGTTTTCTTATCAGTATATAACATGTATTTATTGTTCATTTTTTTAAAGCCCCATAGCTATTTTATTTTAGCTGAAATATATCCATATTTTTCACTCTGTTCCTACAAAACCACTCTTTATTAGTAGTGATAAAAAATAAATATTTAATGTTATCATATTTAATAGAACATAGTATTCACAGGTTTACTGCCCATGTACTGTTTTTTTTTGTCCTTGCCAGACCTTATATTATGCAGGTAAATGCCTCACAGCAACCATTAAAATGCAGCTTCTAACTGTGGGGAAGATCACTAGGTGTCTTGTATCTCTGTTACCTGTATTTTATTATCAATTAGCACATATTGCAGGGTAGCCTTGGTCAAGCTGGGTCTTGGATCAGTGCCCATCCAAGATTGAGTGTAAAATGTGTGACTCCCAGTATGCAGCCTTGATTCGTTGGCAAATCTATAAAAAGATTAGTTAAGACATTTGAGAACAATGCTCTTTTTCTTGTGATATTATCGGATATAGAATATATGTATAATACCTAAATATATAGTTGGCCACAGAGGACACGGCAAATACTAAAATCTTATAATTTTTGGCTTTTCTATAGAACATAGCATATTGGACCTGACCAATGATGATTCCTTCTCCTACTACAAATATACTACAATCCATACACGCTTCAATTTGCAGCTGATTACGCTGGAGATCAACCGCCATGGTCAGGGTGATCGATCTACCTCAAAATCGGCCGCAAATCGAATGCTTAAACTTTAAATTCGACCATAAATCGGTTGCCAAATTGATCTTATACAGTACAGACGCATCCATAATTTTTAGCATCCCCATCTAAAGTAAGTGCCGGCACACGAAGGGTGTGTAACTGATTCTCGGCACAACCAACCACGTGTAATCACGTCATTATGCGTGGTCGATCTGCCCCAAAATCAAAAAGGGAATCTAAACGTGTATGGGGGACTTAAAGCGGACCTACCACCAGAAATCTATATTTTCATAAATGGGGAGGATTGCAATAAAAAAACTTACCTGTAATGAGCAATTCAAGAAGATAATTCTGCAGCCCTCCCTAACTTCTGGGTTCTAGTCTCTGCAAGGCAACATGTCACTAGAGCGCTTTGTTTGCTGGGTAAACTTGTGATCACGTAATTGTATTGAGGCAAATTGCCAAAGAAGACCATTGAACGCCCCCAGTGGCCACCCACAATATTGCATCCCAGTTCAATGATCTTCTATGGCAATTTGCCTCAATATAATTACGTGATCACGTTTGCCTAGAAAACAAATCGCTCTTGTGACGTGTTGTCTTGCCTTGCAGAGACCACAACTCGGAAGTAAGGGAGAGCTGCGGGATTAACTTCTTCAATTGCTCATTACAGGTAGGTTTTTTTTTCTTTATTGCAATCCTCCCTATTATTGGCACTTCTAGTGCCATTCATGAAAATATAGAGTTATGGTGAAAAGAATCAGAAATGTACCCTCGTTTCCAAGACTTTAAATTGGAGCAATATGTGGAGACAACATTCAAAGGGTAGATATCAAATCTCTTATACAAAAAATATTTATTTTATTAAATAAGATACAAAAGACAAAACACATAAAAACTACAAAATCAATGTTTTATATCCTCCATCTTGGAAGTGATCTTGTCAGGACCTTGGGACGCTGGTGCCAGCACTCACAGGCGCGCACCTGCTCCCACCTTTCCTTTTGTCCCCAACAAGGAAAACTGCATCAACATAACCTTTGTTGTCACCCATCACCCCAGCTTCTGTATCATAATTCATGCCATCCATGTTTTTGTGCCCATCTTCTGAAGGCATGGGGAAATCTAGAGGACATTCACAGGTGGTACTGCACCTATTATTAGGACTCTAGCACTTCTTTCCCTTAACAAACCTAGATGGTGCATGGCTGCCCTGCCCTTGATAGCTTCAGTTTACCTGGACTGCTGGGTTTCTTGTTTTGTTAGTGCTCTGTTTGTTGTATTGAATCGTTGTGTATGTCCCCTGCTTTTAAACCTCATAGATACCATGTATGTTAAGCAGCGCATACACGGGTCAGATTTTCAATCAAACGATACATTTTTTAGTCGATTGATTGAGAATTGAGTTTTGCCCACCTGGTAAAATCGACTTAATCCGATCAAAATTGAGTGAAAATTCAGTCGTTTTTTGATCGGACTGGATGGTAAATTTTGATCGGACGATTGAAAATTGGTTCGGTATTTTGAGAACCAAGTGTGGTCAACCGTTTTTTGATCGATTTATTTCTACCTATTCTACCTCACTTCTGATTGAAATTTTAATCTGACTATTTTGGATCGATTGTTTTGTGGATTGAAAAAAAAAATCGATCAAAAATCTTGTATTACATATGGCCCATGATACAATCGACATACAATTTTATACTGATCGTTTTAAGGCCCCCATACACGGGTCCGTTTCCCATCGGATTCCGGGACGATCGATTGCGGGCGCGTGCATGCGAAACGATCGCCCCGGAATCGCGTGAAGCCCACCTTGTCCGTCCGATCACGTCCGATCGTTCAGGGGCCCAGAATCGGATCCGACAGAGAACCAACATGTTGGTCTTTCTGATCTGATTCTGCACACATCAGGGGGAGTTGCCATTCGGGAAGTAAGCGATCGGACACGGAATCGTCCAGGAATCCGTGGGACAAGGTGGTATGCAGCGATCGGACAGACTTAATTGGCCGATCGATCGGACCTCCGATTCCCACTGAGATCGCCGGAATCGATCGGATAAGTGATCGATCGGCCATGGAATCCGACATGGAATTTTATGCTCCGCAGGGGGGTACTCCACACTGTTTGTGGTCCTTTTTTTCCCATAGCTTTCCAGATCCAATGCCAGCTCAGAGTCTGGTAGGCTCTGGGTTGGACCCCCATGTCATTTGTTGCCCCCTTTTTCCAGAGTTTACCAGACCTTATTTCAACAGGGGATCTGATTTGCTCTGAGGGGGACCCCATGCTGTTTGTGGTCCCCCTTTTCTAGACCATACCAGACCCTATGCTCAGACCTAACGGTTTGAGAATTCCGCCTGCCGTACACCTTCAATGCCGTACACCGCAAACATGCAAATCACTGGTATTTGCGGAAGTGTTTGCAGGATGTCTACAAATGGCCGATGTTTGTCCATCATTAACTTCCTGGGTGTTTGGCCCAAGTTAACTCGGGCTGAGTTTCATGCCTCATAAAACTCAGCCCGAGTTAAGTAGTGAGATACTCACCTGTCCGCCGGATTCCCCCTTCCGTGTTAGCCCCCGACCACGTCACCAGTGATGCGAAGGGGGCCGGGGTAGGTGGAGCCATAGACCTCCATGTAAATGGAGGGGTGTCGCCTTTTTTCATCATACCTGAACCTTCGGCCGCGCAGGCAATCACGGCGGAGCGTATCGTGCTTTGCAGCGATTGCCCGTGGCACAGTTTAAAAAAAAAACGTACCATATGTGCAACGCCCAGAAGGTTAATATCCACTGTGATGATCAACTGTCAGCAGGGACTATGTCAAGAACTAAAGGGATTACTGTTGAAAACAATATGATAGTTCAATAATTAAGTGATGTAAAATAGTTGGAATGTTCTCTACTTTCTATCAAAACTCAAATGATGCAAAAAATATATTATAGCTGTTCAATCGGTATTGGCAGTGGCGTAGGAACCACTATAGCAGCCATAGCAGTGCTATGGGGCCCATATTCACGAGGGGGCCCACCACACCTGGAAGGGCAGGGATTGAAGTGACAGTTTGGGATGGGGGGGGGCATGAACCTTTTTGCTATGGGGCCCAGTCATTTCTAGCTACGCCTCTGGGTATTGGGTTTCAGTATTTACAAATTTGGATCACCCCATAGAGGTAGTGTGCTTTAATCTTCTATAGAACACAATACCAAACTCTGATCACATTATATTGTCTCAAATGATCTGACTTATCCATTACTTTTGCATCAGCTATGCATATTAGTGGAAGTTAACTCAAATGTATATCTGTATAAGAAAAGAGAACATGGGAGGTCACAGACATATCTTAAACTGGCCATACACCTTTAGATCTCTCTGTCAGATATCCTTTAGATCTACCAACAACTATGTAGTATAGGGTCCTCTGTGATTGAACACAGGTAGACTTTAATGTTTAGAAAGTCCCTCATGTTACATGGTTTTGGTAAAACAAAAGGAGATCTAAAGAATATCTGACAGAGAAATCTAAAGGTGTGCGGGCAGAGAACTACATGAGGAGAGGCAGCCAGCATGGCCCTCCCTATCCTCACACACAGAGCTGTGACAGGCCCCACCCCCTTGCTGTACAGAGGTGGTTTCCAGAACATGCTGGAACATTCTACGCAGTTCAATGTAACTTAAATGTATGTACCGCTTCTATATTTTAGCTTTTTCTGATCCTTATCTTACCATTGTGTTCATACTGACAGGCTGCAATGCTCCTCAAAGCATTGTAAATTGCATTTACATGGGTGGCTAAGCCTCCATCGGACTGCCTATTGTAGCAGCCCGCATCAGGAGGCGTTCACCGGACTGTTTTCACCCAATAGGTGGTGATTATCACCGAAACAGGGCATGATCATGGGGGAATTATCTCAGCGCAATTATCTTCATTACACAAATCAGCACTTGAACATGTGCACACAATGCACAGAATGTATGTGTACTGATGTAAAAAAATTTAATATTCTGGATCACAAAATGTAGCACTTTATTGCAGATCTTTGCAAATCCTCAAAGTGCCAATATCCGCAATAAAAAATTGTGATTCAAATTTTCAAAAACAAGCATGCAAGCACCCACATGCAGGGGCAGGCTGTTGTTTTCATAATCAGCAGTAGCCCGTAAAACTGTCCATGTCAATGAAGCAGAGGCTGCCTTCTTTTTGTACAGGGCAGTGAGACCTAATGTATATTCTAGAGATGTGCCTCAGTATGATACAAGGACATTGTGGTGATGAGTTGGGATTCATGCTATAATAAGACCAGCAAATTGCATTAAACTCTGTGGACAACCCTTTGACAATCAAATGCCTTTGTAATGCTTGTCTCTCTACAACCCATAGCCATAAGTTTCAGCAATCAAAATAAATTCCAAGAACCACCATAATAAAAGAGGACCAAATGAAAGATTATTAAATAAATGTAACATTTTAAAACATATGTTTACATTTAAACTTACTAGTCTTTAGCATTACTAAGGGCTGACATTATAATGTAAACTATAAAAAGGCCTAATTCACCAAGGCCATTTACTTCTTGGCATTCAGGGGACAGGCCACTGACTTGAAAGTATAAATTTAGTAGTTGAATCAGGTCACTGTGCTCTTATGAAATCTTCAGAAGCTATGGCATTACCTGCTGGCAGAGATAACTGATGCAATTTTTCCTAGCTTGGCATGACTGGAGCTAAGATGAAATCCTATTAAAGTTAAAATGCATGTAGGACTTTTTTAGAATTCTGTCAAAGTGACAACCTAAAGCAATTTTGCAATAAATAACTGGAAATGTTACATATATTGTAATTAAAACATATGAAGCAGAGTAAAAGGTCAGCACATATTCATCTGTTCATTTATAACGATGTACAGAATTCTGTGTGTTATCTCTACCAGTAGGACATGGATACATATGCAGTTTTGTTTTTGTATGGGATTAGTCCTCTGAAGATTATAAATCTATTTAACAAAAAGCTTTAATTGCATCAATCTAATCTCAAAGGATCCATTCAAATCAGAAAGGCAATTGTTGCTAATTTAATATGCACAATACCACACATTGTGTTACATGTTATGTATGTTTTATGAAGACAGCCTATAATTTTTCTTTCAAATGTTGATTTTGGGTGCAAACCAGAAGGCATCTCTCACATGTACTGATGAAGTGGCTTTTAAATTAAAAGTTTTAATAAAGAGTGTGATTTCTTGTTAAGACCAAATAAAACTTTGCTGAAACCCTAACAAAAATTTGGGTACCTCAGCAAGACATTTTTTTCAGTTGTTTACTTGACATGACTACCGAGCTGAGAGCAACCAGCAGGGTCTCCCCACAGTTGTAACCTGACAGGAAAAAGCGTGTAACCACCAGTGGGTACCACACCGTTTCTTCCCTTAAGCTCACCAAGGACCAAGATTGTCAAGTAGACCACAATCCAATGGAACCATGTAAGGAATTTTTTACACCATCAGTTCATGTCTACAGAACGCTTTTATGTCAATATAAACAGTACTACATTCAGGATCATTCTTGGGTTTTTCATTTGTGTCTCTTTTTCCTGAAACCATAAGGCAGTGGGGGGGGGGGGGG
>CM070036.1:59648244-59669625 GCA_036250615.1 Ptychadena robeensis | reverse complement strand
CCATTCTTCATGGGCAAAAGCCTCCAGTTCAGTCACATTCTTAGGCTTGCACGCTGCAACGCTGCTTCTTCAAGTCCCACTAGAGGTTCTCAATCGGATTTAAGTCTGGTGACTGAGATGGCCACTCCAAAATGTTCCAGCCTTTAATCTGCAACCATGCTCTAGTGGACTTGTAGGTATGCTTGGGATCATTGTCCTGTTAAAAGGTCCAACGTCTCCCAAGCCCCAGATTTGTGACAGACATTTCATTCCAATATCTCCTGGAACTGAAGAAAATTCATGGTGCCTTGCACACGCTGAAGCTTCCCTGTACCTGCAGAAGCACAACAGCCCCAAAGCATGATCAACCCCCGCCATGCTTCACAGTAGGCAAGGTGTTCTTTTCTTCGCAGGCCTTGTTCTTCCTCCTCCAAACATAGCGTTGATCCATGGGCCCAAACAGTTCTAATTTTGTTTCATCAGTCCACAGAACACTATCCCAAAACGTTTGTGGTTTGTCCACATGACTTTTGGCATACTGCAGTCGACTCTTCTTATTCTTTGGAGACAGCAAGGGGGTGTGCCTGGGAGTTCTGGCATGGATGCCTTCATTACGCAGTGTGCGCCTTATTGTCTGAGCTGAAACTTCAGTACCCGCATCTGACAAATCTTTTTTCAGTTCCTCTCAGTTCCTCAGCTACCAGGTAGCGTTTCAACAGTGCCCTTTGCCTTGAATTTTTGAATGATGCTTCCTATGGTGTCTCTTGTTATGTTTAACATCTTTGCAATCTTCTTATAGCCATTGCCCTTACTGTGAAGAGAAATCACCTCTTCTCTTGTTCTCCTGGACAATTCTCTTGACTTTACCATGTTTGTAAACTCACCAGTAAATGTCTAGAAGGAGCTGAGTATCACAGTCATTTTAAATCAGCCTAATTGGTGCTTATTATGCTTGGTTGCTGTTTGTTGACATCACAGGTGTTTTCAATACCTGATCGAAAACACTTGAATGAAACTCTGTTCTTAAGTGTGGTAGTCTTCAAGGGGTTGAATAATTGTGTCAATGAAGAAATCACAAAAAAACATTTTATACTGTATTACAAAAACAATTGATGCCATTTTAGTTGCATTTGGTTCTTTAAAAAGTCCTTGTAAGATTTCATTCTGAACACAATTACAAATGTACACAGAATTCCCTAAAACCCTTTACGGCATTGGGGGTTGAATAATTTTTAACACAACTGTAGCTCTTACACCATAAAGGACATTCTAATACCTCAATGTTGACAATATTACACATACTACATGGAATCTAAGTCAAGGGAACGTGTGATTTCCATGAAGCTCCCCTCTGAAGAAATAGAATCCAATGCCGTACCATGTGTTGAGGTTATTTGCAAATATGAATTCGTATTATACTGTGAGTGGCCACAAATGATATCAAAGGAATTGTGGTTATTTCCAAGATATCTGGAATGTATATGGTATGTAAATGTATTAATATATATTTTCACAAATAAATCTAAAACTTTTATAGGTGGATTATTTAAACGTTAAATTGGAAGAACTGATACAATTTTTAAAAAATCCCCCTTTGTTTTTTTGAGACATGCAAATCCAAAAAATATGATATGGAATCAAGATAAAGACTTCATGCTACATCTTACATATATATGAATACAATTGACTGTTATGTCAGGATCACTGGAGCGTTGCCCAGGGTAACTCACTGGAGCCACCAGGTCCTTTTCAGATTTTAGGATGCCCATGCTCAAATCACACATGTCCTACACGTCTCTCACACAGTAAACGATTGTCCATGCCAGCTGGTAGGGGTTAACTTTTTACTACAGGGAGCATATACAGTCACATAAATCGCCCACAAAGTAGGGATGAGGTTCAAGCATAGGGACTTAATTCCTTACAGTCTACCAGCTGCTAAGAAGTGGAAGGGGGCTCATGGCTCTTACCAAGGATAAGTAGAACAGGTGGTCCAGTTTAAGTAGAGAGGGGAGGTATGCTTCTTCTCACCCTGGCTGATATGGCACCACCCACTCGGGAAAGATGAGGGAGAGGCTGCCCTGGTCCAAAGAGGATCTCTGTAATTCGCGGTGGATAGTCAGCCCGCGGCACTAGCTAGGTGGATGGCAGCAGGGGACCCAGAGAGAAGGGACCTTGCTTCAAGCACCTGCAAACAGCCCAGGAAAAAGACCCAGGAAAACTGTTAACTACATCGTTATAAAAACCTCTGCCCAGAGGAGGGGTTTAGGAGTTGCTGGGCAGATAACTAAATCAAAAAAGAGAGGGAAAAGAGCAATGACCTTTGGGAGTCTCAACAGCTGCAGTAACACAGTAACACTTTCTTTAAGCAACATACACATAAATATACACCCTGTCATGGTCAGTAAACAAAATACATACATATATACACAGAATATACACATGGAAGTGTAAAACTGCTTCACTAGTTATACTTTTGTTTAAAAACAGATCGAAAAGTTTTGAACATAAGGGAAAGTTGAATTATAGCCTAACAAGTAAGCATCGCTGACAGAATGTAATATCCTAAATGTACACTAAACTGGACATTGGTGTATATTCTTAACATGCACTAATGTCAGGGTGAACTCACTCAAACTGGACTGCTTAAGACCGGGTTAACATATCAGTAGTGGAGTAAGAACTGAATGAAGGTACAAACTAGCCATACACTAGTTAACTCTTGCACAATCGATCTTAGATCCGATAGTGTTGTGCGATTTTACAATCGTGCTCAAGTCTAACATCAATCGCACCACCACTTGTGTGATTGATTTAAACACGATCGGCTTACAATCATACTATGGAGTGCATTCTTACAACCGTAAATCTAATCATAAACAAATCAATCAAGAAGTACCTTCAGATATTTGTCGACAGGCAAAATTTACTTGTGTCCGATCACTCTATTTTACATTTGATTATTCATTTTTTGTCAAACCAGGTGTGCTTGAAATTATTTACAATCCGATTGGCTTAAAAATCAATACTTTTAAGTTGATCGAACAGAAATATCAAACCGTGTATGGCGACTTTAAGTATACTCATTTATTGATTGGGTTTATATCTGATTTAAATGGTTGCAACTACAAAATTCAGACATGCAATATATTTTTTGCTTGCATATCTGTTTGTTTCTAGAGAACACCTTTAAAGCTAGCCATACACGTGTCGGATTCCATGTCCGCTCGATCACCCATCCGATCGATTCCGGCGATCTCAGCGGGACTCGGAGCTCCGATCGAGCGGCCAATTAAGTGATCCGATCGCTGCATACCACCTTGTCCAGCTGATTCCGGGACGGATCCGAGCCCGATTGTCCACCTCGCAAATGGCAACTCCCCCTGATTTGTGCAGAATCAATCTGATGGAACCAACATGTTGGTTCTCTGTCGGATCCGATTCTGAGCCCCGGAACGGACGGACCTGATCGATCGGACAAGGTGGGCTGCACGCGATTCCGGCACGATCGTTTGGCGTGCACGCGCCCGGAATCGATCGGCCCGGAATCAGACAGGAATCTGACCCGTGTATGGGGGCCTTAAGGTTTCACATTAGCAGACTTTGTTTCTGTTATTGAACGCTCCTAATGTTTGTAAAGCACAGACTGTGCCCTTTAAGGGAAATTGATACAGGTATAGGATTTCTAACAAGAAGAAAACACTTTCACTGTAATCAAGTACGCTGTTAAACTGTTATACTGTTATCAAGAGAAGAGGTAAAGATCCCTCAGGATACAATGATACAATTCATATTACCAGACAGTCTAGTCTAGAAATAACTTGATGATGTAACTGTTGTCTGTTGCTAGGCGGAATTTATAAGGAAAGACAAAATACTGTATCGCAGCAACAGAGGTTCCTTGAGTTTGATCTATTTTTAAGTCTTCTTTCAGAACCTGTAACTGTGCAAAAAAAAGGTAGACATCATAGATATCTCAGCAGCTAAAAATTCATTCAATGCTCTCCAAGAAACAAAAGGGAGGTTAACACTATGTATGCAGTCAAACCACAACGCAACAACAACTGTGGTGATTTTGAAGCGCACGCTATTTGGCAGCATGTATTTTTGGCTGAGCCTGCGTTTTGAACTAAAGTCATTGGAAGCGCAATATAAAATGCATACTGCAGTTTGTTTACATGACTAAAACGCACCACACAATGCAGTGCATTAGTGCGAAAATTAGCACAGATTTCCTGGACATTGCTGAAAGTACAATACATCTACCATATAAACTCAAATATAAAAGGAAATTTTCAGCTTCAGCTCAGCTGATACTGCAGAGATCGCTGACTAAAATAAACAAAACTGATTCTGACAGCTGGAGGGGTGTCTTTTTAGAGACAGCCCCTCCCACTGTATTACATTTCGCCTAGGCAGGACGTAATAAGCTGCAGGGCTTACTGGGAATTCTCTCCCACAAGCCCCTGTGTCTCACAGATGTGACGTCAGTGTCACGTCTGTGAGACTTTGTGAAGAGAGGAGAGAGAAGCCTCTCTTCACACGTTCTAGCTGAGTGTCCCCCCTCCTCCCCCACACCGGAGCTGAAGAAGTCTCTGTCTGTGAAGGAGTGTGGGGGGGTGTTGTTAGCTGCTGCACGGAGAGGATGGATCAGGAAGTGGCTTCTCTGCCCTCAATCAACATGTTCCCATCATCAGATAAAGCATGAAGAAGGTAAGTTATTTTATTTGTTTTTGTGTAGTAGTTTTCCAGGATCTGAAAGTTATGTGCTTAATTCATGTATCAGTTTTTTTTTTGTTTTAGTTCAAAACCGCTTTAAATTAAAACTTAATTTCAAGCAAACCACATTTTCATCCTCCTGTTTGGCTAATATGCTGCCTATAATTGATTTATTTCCCCAGTATCGCTACATTCACAATTCAGTACAAAGCAAAATATTCTGCTTTCAGTTATGGTGGATCACTCTCTCTCCCCACAATGATAGGTGCACATCCTTGTTCACACATAAGACATTAATGAAAAAACAAACAAGATTTTGTTGTATGGAGTTGGAAGGTGGAAGGAGAAGCAGATGACACCATGCTACAATATTACCTATAGAAAATATTGGGGACAAGTTAGTTGCTTGGTGTACTATCCTGGCAAATCTCTCAATGACAGACCCTGATTAGTGATGGACCGAACTGTTCGCCGGCGAATTATTCGCAGCGAACATCGCATGTTCGCGTCCACCTCATGTTCGCGAACAAATGGCGAGTTCGACCCGCCCCCTATATTTTTACATTGCACAAACTTTGACCCTGTGAGTCACAGTCAGCAGACATAATCCAGCCAATCAGCACCCCCCACCTCACAGACCATCCCACCCCTATAACATAGCAAGTACAGGACGTCATTTCACATGCTGCTGGAGAGAGTGGAGGGAGTTAGAACATAGAGCTGCTGCTGCTGAGCTGCCAGCATAGGCAACCATTAACTAGGCAGTGTTCTTCTACAGTGTACTCTTCTTCATTGCTCTTAGTCTGCTGTCAGGACAGAGTCCTGAAAAGACCCCAAAAGCCCTTTTTAGGGCTATTTTTTTGCTACCCTGTTGCCTGCTGGCTGACATGCCAGGCTGCTGCCAGTGATCCTGCAAGCCACATATTGCACAGTGCCTACTGCCAGTGCTCATATCTGGTGGCACTTTGTTACCCCAGGGGATTTTTTTTCACCCTATTGTAGGGTATTAATTAATATTGCACAGCTTTCCGTCCATTACAGCCTTGTGCCAACTGTTATCTGGTGGCAGGGTAATACCCAGCAATTTTTTTTCACCCTATAGGTATGACTAAACTGTCACCTTTCCACTCCATTACAAGCCTTGTCGGCCAGCTCGTCCAATCTCACCACAGTCTGTCTGCCATACTGACCATGACCACAGTGTCCCCCAAACTGACCATCACCACCAGTGTCCCTATCTGACCATCACCACCAGTGCCTCCAACGACCATCTCCCCCCGTCCTCCACACTGAACCATCTCCCCCCAGTGTCCTCCACACTGTCCATCTGCAACCAGTGTCCCTCCACACTGACCCATCTCCCCCAGTGGCCCTCCACACTGACCACGCTCCCCCCAGTGTCTGCCACACTGACCATCTCCCCCAGTGGTCCGCCACACTGTCCTCCCCCAGTTCCTCCACACGTCCATCACCACCAGTGCCCCATACTGACCATCTCCCCCAGTGTCTCCACACTGACCACTCACCACCAGTGATCCTGCATACGCACCCTTCTCCCCCATGTCTTCCATACGTGACACCATTCACCCACCACATTTGTCGCCACACTGACCATCCCCCACCACCAGTGTCCTCACCCAACTAACCATCACCCACCAGTGTCCTCCACGACTACCCATCTACCCACCATGCCTCCACCTGACCACACCACCAGTATGCCTCCCAACTGTACCCATCAACCCCCATGTCATCCATACTGACCACTCTCCCCCCAGTGTCCTACACACACCTCTCCCTCCACCACCAGTTCTGCCATCTGACCATCTCCCCCAGTCTGTCCCTCCATACTGACCATCACCACCATGGCTGCCACACTGTCCATCTCCCACCATGCCCTCCATAAAATTAATTCCCTTGAAGCGTAGGCAACGTGGAAAGCCGATCTTCACAGGTTGTTTCAGGTGAACACACAAAGGCATTTACCAACCTGTTGTAGTTCCCCGCTCAAATCCCATGACTCTTGAGAAATCCTCGTGCGGATTTATCGCGTGAAAGTTTGCCAGGATCCCCCTGTCTGTCATTGTCCGGTTTTTCGCCCCCTTAAACAACTTTCCCCCAACACTATGTGGCCAGAAAGGGTCCCTTTGTTTTTTAAATTCGCGCCCCGCATTGAAGTCAAGGCGGGTTCGCCGCGTCGGACCTGTTGCGAAGTTCGCGTTCGCCGTTCGCGAACATCAAATTCCGGGTTCGCGCCATCACTAATCCTGATACTAGATATGGTTACAATAGAATGTCTTGGGCAAAAGATGTACAAGCCTAACGACCTTGAGGCGAGTGGTAGACCCTACCTCATTGTTTAGACCATATAAGTTTACGATTTACAAAGGGCCTTTTTTTGAAGATCACCCCACCTGACTATTGTGCTCCGGTGACAACCCACCTGACTATTGTGCTCTGGTGACAACCCTTGCTTTCAGTCCTGATAACAGTGGTCTAAGGAATCAATAAAGAAAGGAAATCCATCAAAAAGGAACACACTTTGCCAAAAAAAAAAAAACGGGAGACTTAGCTCCTCATATGGCTTGATGTACACCTTGAATTGGAAATGTTCCTAGGAATCAGTGTACAGGATGTGCCTTAGAACATGTGTCAGTAGTTGTTTAAAAGGACATATGACCTACTTCTACACCAACATAGTTAGGGGGAGCTGACCTGCCCAGAATTATACAATTTAGTGAACTCTCTATACAGAAACAATGTTCAGTTTTGCCAAGTGTGGTGCAAAGCATCATGATACCACATATATAAATCATATACTGGAAGGCTCAGATAGACTTTAAATACCGTATATACTCGAGTATAAGCCGACCCGAATATAAGCCAAGGTACCTAATTTTATCTAGGAAAACTTACTGACTTGAGTATAAGCCGGGGTGGGAAATGCAAAGTCAGTTAGTGGAGTTTTCTAAATGATAACAAAGCACCATTGCCCTAGGAATTAATCAAACAGGGGAATCTTAGTGCCACAACCTCAAGAAAGTTAAGAGAATACAGGTTATTGTTATGACAGGTTATTGTTATGACAGGAGGGGTTTTCAAGGCACTTCTTATGATTCAAACATGAAAATAAGTTTCAATTTAAAAAAGTTATTATTATTGGGACCAATACATGCAATGGAAACTTATTTTGATGTTTGGATCATAAGTAGTGAAGTTTCCAATCCCCGAAACACATTGGAGCATTCACAGAGGCTGCCAGGACCTGTGAACCAGCAAACAACCAGGACAAGTATAAGCCGAAGGGGGCTTTTTCAGCACATTTGTTGGGCTGAAAAACTCAACTTATACTCAAGTATATACATATGTTGATCTACACTTGCCCTTAAAGTCCATTTTCCAACTATAACTATCCGGCACATCAGCAATACCAGGCTTTGCACTTCTCTCATAACAAGTATCTATTGAAGTGTTGGATTTGTTGTTTTATTAAATTATGTTTGTAGGAAAGTAGGTTAGCCATTTGTCTTCTTATGTAGCTTTTTATTGATGATCATCATGACACCAGCTAAAAGATAATTAACTAAAAGTTTCAATTATTTAAACAACAGAATCCAATTACACCTATCTCAATGCCAAATAAAAAAATACAATTTGATGGATTTAATCTGTTATACTGTACGTTACCAACTGGGATTTGTCTTCTTAATATAGGAAGGATTTGATACCTATATCCATAGCCATACTTACTGATGAACAGAAGCAATATGCAGTTTAGCTCATAAACTTGAAAATTTTTAATTAAACCCAATAATATTTCACCAGCTGCTTGTCTTACGAATATTGCCAAAGTTTTTTTTTCTTTTCATTAAGTCAATTTCAAAGGCTAATTGCATCTTTTTTTAATATTGTCTTTCATATCAGAGCAAAAAAAAGGAATATTAATAGTGAACAGCGTTTTTACACCTATTACGCTTAAATACAAACGCACATCTCTGATATCACTTTGAAGGAGCACTTCGTTAATAGTTAATTTTCTTTTAATTAGTTTTAATGTACTTATACTCTGAATGATTATAAAATGGCAATAATCTAATCTGCACACTGAGAATTACATTATTCTGTACTTAAAAACATTTTCCCGGTCACTTTGTTAATTTGTCCCTCAGTGTAACCCTCTGTTCTCATTACCAAGCACCCAGTAATGGCCTTCTCTGTAATTGCTACTAATTTTAGTGTCTCTATGCTTGTTCCTTGGATGGTATATCTGTAACACAATTTTAAAGCCGAGCAGCATTACCTTTCGTCTTACACTCCTCATGATATTCTGTACTGAAATCACTTATTCTGATTTACCTGCACACTGTGGACTCCCGCAATATGTGTAAAAACCTACAGCAACCTAGATAGATTGACCATCATTTACTGCCTGGAGGGTATCTGGCATTTTTTATACTTTTTTTTTTCCACACTTATGTTAGTATCACACAAACATTCATCAACCATCATGTGGGCATCCCCTTCTGTCTGTGGGCATTTTTCAGACATTTTTCATTTGTACAAAAAAACACCTACCGTATTTCTCGGACTATAATACATACCTGACCATTAACTGCACCCAGTTTTAAGAGCTGAAAAAACAGGAAAAAAAAGTTTGAAGCGTTCAAAAAAAATCCCCTGCAGTACCAAAATTCACTAGAGAGCACACTTCATAACACATCATCATCTTCCTCACAAATGGGGAAGAGGGGGTCAGCCATGGGTGAAGCAGCTTGTATGTCTCCCCTCTAGGCTGTGTAGAAGCTGCACCGTAAGTGCAGCTCACACACAGGCAGACAAAGATGGGAGAGATGCTGGCTGACATCTTTCATCTCTCTGCTGTATTGCTTATATCAGCAGGGCTCTGATAATATAAATAATACAGTACAGATGGAAGATCCAGCCATGGGCAGATCTACCATCTGACAGCTCCTCCAACTCACTGGCTAATCTTCTTGCTTGGAAGCGAGGATGCTGGTGGGGAGCCAAGGCGCGACCATAGACGGCCGAGTGGCCACATGTAGTTGCGCATTTGGACCAAAAGACGCAGGCACCCCCCCCCCTGATTTGGGGGGTGAAAAGCATGTTTTATAGTAAAAAAAATACAGTATATAAAAAATCTTGGAAGTGTTTCTGTCTAGGAAAACAGAAATTGTCAGTATGCTGGATGTCTCCATATACAAAAATAACTGGAGTGACCTGACATCTGGTTTCAGTGTTTTTACTGACATATGCAGTTAGCGCTACATTGACTAGTAGTTTTCAAAAATAAGGAAGTCACATGTTGACAACCCTATGGTTTCTTCTAGTAATACTAGACTGGGTCCTAGTGGGGACTTTTGAGATGCTGAGTCTAGAAACTGCACAGGTTTGTTAAATTGATCACCACAATTTATTGTAAAGCACAGTAAGGCTATACAGAAAATTATAAACATGCTTAACCAGTCCACTGGCTGCTAGAGAGTAGCGATGAGCAGCATAGGCAGTATTGTATTAAAAAAATATTGATGTTCTCAGTAAATTCGTAAATTCATGATCTCCAGACATTACCTTTATTGTGACAATTGGCACTTTTACATGCAAATATTCGAATACAATGTGTGTTGTGTGATACGAGTCTGATTAGATTGTGTGAGTGACTGTACATATAGCAAGATAGCTAATATATGTATAGTATAGATAGGTAGTAATGGCTGTGAGTTCAATGATCTCTCATGAGACACTGGAACATTAGGTTTTTCTCGGTCAGAATAACAAGTACATAACAAAATATGTGTCCTTGGTCTTTGTCTGTTATTGTCTAAACGTGAACAATGCTTCCTGGGAAAGAGGAATGGCGCATGCGTCAAATACCTCAGGTATCTAACTTGGCAGAGTGACAGCGTGTAACCATAAGCGCGCACAAACACAACTTAACTAGGGCGAGTTGGACACATGCACAGTTTGGACGATTGCCTGCCAATCACGGAGGGACACGCAGACTCAGCAAGACTGCGCTTTCCCATAATGCTAAGAACTATTGGGAGGAATGTTCCCCATACTATAATTCCCTACTATAAAAGATGGGAAAATACCTTAGGGAGTTAGGGACTTTCCACTGCAGACGTGCTGTGTGATGCTGAGACGCTGTTTTGCGCTGCCTCCTTCTGGCTGATGTCCCCCAGTCATGGATTGATGATGCAATATCCAGTAATGTATTGATTCTTTATCTCTTTGATTCCTATGTAACTACTGCTATTGTAAGTTATAAATGAAACAGTTGTATGCTATGTCGTAGTCCGGTCTTGATTTGTATGTCAGAAAGCGCTGAGGGAGTGATTAAATCTATCTTTCCTTGACTAGCAATACAGTTGTCACAGTGAAATCTAGTGGCAGAATGTGAAAAAGCAGCTGCAGTGTAATCACCATGAGTCAACACTCATAGAAGTAATTTAAGCACTTGTAATTTATTGTAACATGGGCACATGCAGGATTTGCCATACCAAATGTAATTCTAAAATCAGACTTTATTATAATGCTGAGGTCCTTTTTATATACAGTTTTTGCCAGTCACTTTATTTTATGAATCTTTATCTCAAATAAATGATGAACAGGTCAATCAGCTGTTCGCTGTTTGTAATTGTGACCAAGGCAAAAATCTGCACACTTTTTTATAGACATATGGGCAAGCAAAGCGTACTTAAGGGTTCGCAAATGTTTTTCTTACAATTGTATCCGTTGTCTCTAAGTTACATATGTTTCTTAATGTGTTTTCTGACAGCCAGACATTTATTATTTTAAACCTCTTGCCTTAAAGACAAATGCATATTCTAATGCACTGACTACCGGAATCATGTGTTTTATAATGCAAGTATTAGAAGACATTTGTATATTGTATGAACTATTTGGTATACAGACATTTTTCCCAGCATTGGATGTGTTTAGATGCATTGACTGCACAAATGTATTCCTGGATGTAATGCTTGCTCTATATATGTCACATTAGAGAAACAAGGCATGACCAGATCTAGAAGGCCCGTAATAGGACAGAATGCAAAAAAAACCTTACCTTTAATGAGTAAATTACGAATGTCCTTCGCAGCCCTTCTTCTCTTCCTCTCTCTGATGACACAGAGGACAGAACATATCTGAGAACAGTGACAGCCAGGAAAGTGACCAATCATGGTTCTGTATTGATATAAACAGTGGCCACTCACCATATTGCATGGAAATAATGTCCCGGAAGCCAGGGTTGCCGGAAGCTTAGCAGATAAATATGAAAGCTCTCATAAGTTAAGTATATTTTTTTAGAATTATGGAATGCTAGGCCACCAATGTGCAAGCCCAGAGGTAAGTCAAAGTTAAATATTTCATATATTTTTTTTTTATTTCATATGAATTTTAGGTAATATTAAAAAAAAGAAGTATGGCCTGAAACTTATTTATACTACTGGGAGTATTGTGATTTGTGGTGGTTATACTTCTTACACTGTAACACAATGGGAAGGAAATTATTTAACTGACCTCTACTTAAAATATAGTGTCTTATGAATGAAATGTTTTATGTGTGTGGCTTCTGAAAAATGTGTATCAAGAGGGTGGCAAATGGGTATACATGAAATGTTAAATTGTCAAAGTGAACTAACAGCTTAGAAACTAATGTAATGCTTATATTACAGGGCTGATAGACTGTTGATTGCACAGAAAAATTTCATTTTCATATCCAATTGTGATGGTAAAAATTTGGAAAATAAAAAGTTCCACTGGCTGATGGATGTTGAAGAATGCACATACTGATCCTTGCCCTTAGAAGCCCAGAAGAACTTGGATTTTGGATTAATATTTTAGATGTGGCTTCCAAATGGGGGATTCAACATGTTCTAATGTTACTCTGATATCTCAACTGCAAAAAAAGTAAAGTAGTATAGTGAACAACATATTTCTGTAAAGTGAACTTTGATCAGCTTGGTTCTGAATTAAGCAGCCATACTTGTGCTTGCACCATATAAGAGAAATACACAGTTAATTAAGAATTCCTTATCATACACATACACTTCTACTACATTTTTGGGAGTTATGTTTTACAATAGATTATTTGTATTGATGTTTATTCGACAGTTATCCACATAGTTTGGTGGGTTTACTAAAGGATTATATTAAATTTGTGAAATATGCTGTTTATTTAAAAAAGGAATTACAGCTTATAAAACTCAAACTGTGAAATGTCCTCTTTGCAGTTTATCATCTAAATGGTGCAATTCTGTCTGTTACATTTCAAGAATCAGTGATATAAAATATCAATATACAACAAAGAAATGCTTTCTAAAAGATAAAATGCAAACATGGAGTAAGATAATTAAACACATATAATGTATCTAACCATGACAATAAATCTTAATTAGGTGCACTATACAGTAATTTTTCACAATATCATTGATTCTTGACATGTATTTAGTGATAATTTTGCTTCCCATTCATATAACATATAAATCATTGTAATACTGTATTGCCTATATAGAACACTTAATGAACCAACCACTATTGAAAGGTCTTTATACATTGCTCCATTGTGGAAATAATTACATAGCAGATTTTTTATATCAAAAAGGTCATCTGTAAACGCCTGTTCTCTGAGCCAGTTTGAACATACTTTAATCTGTATTAATATAAATATCCACCTAAAGCTTTTTGCACATTTGCATTGGGTGTGAACTATTCGAACTCTACCAAGTTTCTTTTGATTTCAGGGTTCCATCAAAAAAAAAGATAAGATAAGAGTTTCAGATAAACTGCCCAATTTGTATTGTTTATGCTGACATGACCATCAAAGGTCAACTGCCAATTAGTGATGAGCGACTAGGCAATATTCGAATTTGCGTAATTTCGCGAATATCCGCCATAATATTCGATTCCATATTCGTAATCTCGAATATCCGCACTTACGACATGAATTGCGATCTGAAAATCGCAATTACGATCACATATGCGCAATACATGCTAGTCAAATTTCCGTTTTAAAAAATCGCATTGCGATTATAGAATCGCGATCCCATTCATTGAATTGCGATCGCGTCCGATATCCGATGATATATTCGCAAATATTCGCCAATTGGCGAAATAGCGATATTCAAGCTAAATATTCGAAATTCGAATATTCAAGCTCAACACTACTGCCAATAAGTACATAGGGTATAAAGCAGGGTACAGACGGCTCGATTGTCGAGCCGTCCGATGTACCCTGCAGCAGTGTGATGACGTCATCAAGCTGCTTGCAGATATCGAAGAAGCCGGGTAGAGCAGAACTGCCTCTCCCCGGCTCCTCCTCTTCAGCTGAGCTTTGCCTGGAAACCCAGGCAAAGCATCGGACATCGCCGTATCAGACAACGGTCATGTCTGATAAGGCTGTTTTCGAGCGGGATTGATTTGTCCTGCTCAAAAACAGCTATAGGGGCAGATTATATGGGTCATGGCGCTCGAAATGGCCATCAATTTGACCCATATCTCCACGTCTGTACCCTGCTTTAGGCAAAGGCCTTTCCACCATTGTAGTTGTTGAGAACAAATATCTTATCCAAATTAAAAAAACAAAAGTGTAGTAGATGTAAATCTAATTGTCATAATGAAAAGAAAAGTACAATAAAATTGTAATAAAACCAGGAGAGATGGTCGAAATAAAGTAAATTTGATTGGACATAAATTTTAATTTTCCCAATATAATTTCGTTTTGATTGCGAATATTCGACTTCTCATGCAAATTTTTGATTTTCTTATTCGAAATTTTGACTTATCAATTTCAAAATTAGTCATAAGTTTTCATATGATAATGTTAATTGTGAATATTCTAATTGTGAATTTTTATTGTGAATATCGAAACAAAATATTGAGAATCCTTTAACTATTATTCGCAATAAAAATTTGATTGATTGAAAAGATGATAATATTTGCAATCAACATAACAACATATTTTTAAGTAGAAATTTAGATTTTAATCATAATTTTTGGTCAAGTTTTTAGTTGAAATGGGCCAGTCAAAATTCGACAATGCATCACAAAATTTGTAATTTTTACTTAAAATTTTTCATTGCAAATTTTTTGACCATCCCTGAAAACCAGCATAGTATCCGCCAAATAGAGCATATGCCAATAAGTAGTCATTGAATCATTTGGGGGGCATATGTTTACGTTTAAAGAAAAATATAGTGATGTGCCTATACATTTTGCAATGTATCATTTAGATAAGACCAAGAACTGTTTTTGTACATTGGTGGTAGAAACAATGGAAAAAATTTGTACATTTATATTGGCCAGTTCTAATAAAGTTGAACAATAAATCAATAACTTTATAATATACAAATAAATAATTCCTATAAATCACCAGTTTAACCCTTTTTTGTATTGGGTTTTGATTTTGGAGGATGTCCAATAGTCTGTGTTTTCTGAATGTTGTAAATGAAGTCTGAATCTGCATTGTGTCTTCAAAGAAAAAGAAAACTCCATACAAACAGCTCATTTTATTTAGAAACAAATGTAGATTTGTGTGAATCAACAGCTGACAGACAGAAGCCAAATTCTGTGTTGAGCTTGAAATAAAGCTGATCTCATATTTGATTAAGATTGTTATTATCAAACAGTAGTTGTACTTAGTCCATGCCAGACTTATTTAGGCCTTGGATTCTTTTCAGCCTTAGAAAAGGAACACTTGAGCTCTACTGAATGGAGTGCGGCATCTGCTGCGAACTGAGGAGAAGGTTGGGGGCTGCTCTTGATTTTAATAAAGCGTGCCAGATTAATTGTCTTTAGTAATCCTGTTTGTCATGGTAGATGTGCAATGAAGTATTCGTGGCACAACCTGACATATGGGCAAGCCTGCTGCTCAATTATTCACTCACCCCAGAATATACTCTTCACAGTTGGCCTAGTTCCCAAAGCCATTTTTTCCAGGGGACTGGACCTCTGCACAGATAGAATCCCTAATCTTCAGGCCTGAATGATCAGTTGAAATGAGATGCATTTAAGAAAGAGGCAAAAAAAGGAATAAACTACTTTATAAACAGAACCAATACAAAGTATACAAATTTTAATACTCATGTTGCCTCCAAGGTTTCAGTCTAACACCTGAGACCTATGTAAATCCCACAGCTAAGATGTATGGTATACAAGTTATGAAAAACTGATAAGTGTATATAAAGATTAAAGTTGTGTGTTCTCTGGACTACTGGTAAAAAATATTAGCTTGTCATGAAAACAAAATTCCAATATCAGAATAAATATTTCAATACATTACGAGGAACATGTTAACTGTTTGATGACTTTTAATATACACAACAACAAAATGTGCTTTAATAAATGGTTGTTAGCATTCCATTCAATATCAAAGAAAAAAAATAAGCTGTTTGAATGTATTGAATGTTATTTTCCCAGTTCAGCTTCAAATGAATGCCCCCCTATTTACCCTAGCCAAGGACAAACTTTCTATGGTAAATACAGAGACCAACAAAGGCATTTATGTGTAATTTTGGTTCCAGAGACTACTGTAATGTCACCTGGGAATCCCCGACCATTTCTGATTGCAGGCACATGCATCACCCCAGACCAATCTCAGAATTTAAACTCCACTAGCAGGGCACCTGCCGGATCAACCAGATTCTTTAGTGTGCATGTACTTTGCTCAAAACACACTGTCATAGACACAGCTTTTTTCAGGCCAGGGATGGGGTGCAAGCTTAGGATCTAAGTTACAGTCACTTAATCCAGTTGCTGGAAGGCTGATTCTCTTACCCAGTGTTTATGAGGAGTGAAGTCAGATCAATAAGGGGGGCAGGCAAACAGTCTATAAGTGCAGCCCAGCTATCTAAAGGTGGAGTGCCTTCTTCTCAGCCCCTAGCCTTTTCAGATGACTTCTGGGTTCTGTCATTGCCCAGGCCTGTGGAATATGCCTGCTCCCATGGAGATTACTTGAATAGTAGAGATGGCCGAATGTTTTGACAACTTGACTTTGTGAGCTGATTGCAAAGCATCAGAAAATTATATCATCACCAAAATTGCTGGAAATGTAGAAAAGGGTTGTGGTAACATTTTGAGTTTATTTCAAAGCCCCTGAGCATGGTATCATCACCAAACTTGGTGGAGATGTAGAGAAGGGTTGGGGGTATACTACAAAAAACTTTGAACCTAATTTATGCAAAAACTATTTTCCTCCCTCCCTCAGGGGATTTGCAAATCGTTGGAATGATCGAATTTGACCATCTCTATTGAAGAGGTGGCTGCCAATCACCTCCAGCCATATTCTGTCAAACAATCCCAATGCGGCATCCAAGGCTAGACAGGAAGTTTCTCTCACGTATCATATCTTTAGCCTCTGACTTGTGGGGTGCACATCACTGGTTGCTGGATAGAACTGATAATATGAACAAGATATTCTAGAGCCTTCCAGCAACTTCTAAGGTTTACAAAACAGATTTAAAGGCATATAAACAAGATATATACAAAACCATTGCCAGCTTAACCTCCCTAGCGGTTGAGACGAACCCTGTTTGTTCGCTGAACAGGGTCCTCTCAACCGCAGGGGAAGCGGCGGGGAGACCCTATGCCTCCCTATGCCTCCCCGGAAAGCTGCATCGATTGTCTTCATCGCTGCAGCATTTCCGGGTTTGCGGCACCGCCCCGATCGCGTCACGGTGACGTGAAAGGGGGCGGGGGGGGGGGGCGACGCCATAGACCTCCATGTTAATGGAGGAACGCCGGCTTTCCCTCTCACGCAGCTGTTGTCAGTAATGACAACAGCTGCGTGAAGAGCTCCGGCGAGATGCCGGAAATGACAGGCAGTGTACTGTGTACACTGCCTCGATCGCCCGTATCGCACCGTTGTTAATATACAATATATACATTTTCCATTACACTACTCATCTAGTCTAGAGGGGTAAGATAAATATGAAAAAGGTTAAAATAATTCTATCCATCCATGAAAGATTATGTAAGAAGCCTCACTGAACTGTTACTAGGTACAATTTTTCATGATCATTCACAGCAACAAAAGACGAAATGAAAAAGTACTGTAAAAGCAGCAAGGGAAGTAAAAGAAGGATGAAGAGAAATAGGTCTTCACCTTTGTCTCAATAATTATTCCTCCGTATAAAACAAGCTCCTTCTTTTAGAGGTGTCTTTTAGCAGAGTAATATAGACTTTGACCTGATTATCACAAATAATAATCAACCTTCCAGCATCTGTATAGAGCTTAACAGTGGCTGTATGTTAAACTGTGGTTGTATGTTTTTTGGTGTGGGAAAAGGTTAATGTTTCAAGTGAGAGACCACTAAGATGGAAGCATAACATTCTGATTTAAAATGCGGAAATTGTTGCTGATCACATTTTTATATAAACAGGCTCAAATCAGTGTAATGTTGATAACCTTTAGATTTTGGCATGTTTTGCCAAAAGAGCCTCAATGAAATGGCATTGCAGAGCTCCTAAATATGACCGGTTATTCCTCAATTGTTCCTCATTGTTTTTTTTCTTTTTAGAAAACATTACTTTTACAAGCTATATTTTATACCAATCAATTGTTTTTTTTATAAGCATTGAGAGCTACATTCCTACAGTAAATCTCTAATCTCATTTGTATTCTAATTTTTGGTACTGGATCACTGTGGGACAAATTCAGTTTGAAATAAGTACGTTTAGAGAACCAGAATTTTCTATCCCTATTGCTATAATTTAATTACAGGAATTTAACTTAGGGTACTAAGAGTAGCATAGCCTATACTTTTCATGGCTATTCAACTGTACTCTGGCCATAAATTTTCTTACATTTTGCTTGAATTTTATTTAAATTTGGCTTTTTAAATCAGTTAAAAATGTGTTTCTCTAATTTCCTAGATTACAATTCCATAAATTTGCTTCACTATTTGCTTCGATGCATATTAACTAATTCAATATTTTACAATGATAATATGTTTTAAAGGGATTGTGCAGTGATTTCAACTTAACCATTGGAATATTTTAGATTGAAATGTACACAACACAACAAAACCAGAGCTAGAAACGACTTTGGGACAATGTCTAATAGTATTGTAGTGTGCACAGCTCTTTCCCCAATGCTACATGTTACCATGCTTACTGGTGATCCCTCTAGGCAACATGTGCAATGGTGTACAAATCATTTGTAGCATTAAAAAGTGTTACACAGTCACATATTGTATGTGAGATCACACTCAGTTTTACAAAAGTGAGAATTTAACAATAAGGTGTTCTCAGCTCAGAGTTACATTTACCAGGCTAAAAATATGGATCAATATATACATAAAAAATATGTTTGTGAACAGATCTGAGATCTAAGATATACAGTGAGGAACATAAGTAGTAAGTAATTCCCTCCAAAGATTTTCTGTTCGATTTAGGACTGGAGACTGAATAGGCCACTCCAGAACCTTGATATGCCTCATTTCGGAGTCACTGCTTGGTTATCTTGGCTGTGTGCTTCAGTCATTGTCATGTTGGAAGACAAAGCCCTGACCCATCTTCAATGCTCTGAGGGAAGGAGGTTGTTGCTCAAAATTGCACAATACATGGAACTACCATCCTCTCCTTGATACAGTGCAATCATCCTGTCCTCTTTGCAGAAAATCTTGATGCTACCACCCCCATGCTTTACAGTAGGGATGGTGTTCTTGAGATGCAAATCATCCTCCTTTTTCCTCCAAACACAGCGAGTAAAGTTTAGACCAAAAAGTTATATTATGGTCTCATCTGACCACATGACTTCCTCCCATGCCTCCTCTGGATCATCCAGATGGTCATTGACAAACTTCAGATGGGCCTGGACATGTGATGTCTTGAGCAGGGGAACCTTCTGTGCAATGCATGATTTGAAACCATGGCAGCAACTGACTTGTGAAACTGTGGTCCCAGCTCTCTTCATGTCATTGACCAGCCCTTTCTGTGTACTTCTGGCCTGATTCCTCTGGCCTTATTCCTCTTATCATCAGTGATGCCCTATGAGGCATGATGCCCCAATCCGAGGGAGACTGACAGTCATCTTTTTACTCTTCCATTTTCTAACAATTGCTCCAACAGTTTATTTATTTTCACCATGTTGCTTGGCAATTGCCCCGTAGCCCTTTCCAGCCTTGTGGAGGTCAACAATTCTGTCTTTGATGTCATTTGACAGCTCTTTGATCTTGCCCTTGATAGTAGTTGGAATCTGACTGACTGTGGGATGGACAGGTGTCTTTAAAGAGCTCAGACAGATGCTGCTAATTTAGATTAATGAGTGGAGTAGAGGTAGATTTTTTAAAGGCAGAGGGACAGGTCTTTGAGAGACAGAATTCTTGCTGTTTGGCAGGTGTTCAAATACTTATATGTAGCAGAGCAGGGCACTGAATTTTTGTTTTAAATGCTGTCTCTCACAGTGGTAATGCGAATTTACACCCCCCCCCCCTGATTTCTAAGTAGTGTTGAGTTCGAATATTTGAATTGCAAATATTTTTGACAAATATCAGGTATTCGCGAATTTGCGAATTCCTTGAATATGGTGACAGATATTCACAATTTAGAATATTCAAGATATTATGCACTGACAAGCTTATGGCCATGCATTGTGATAATAGAATTGCAATGCACTAATAACTACCAAATGTGAAGATTTGTGATAAGTGAGCATGCTGGGAGCATCTCTTATGCTTGGAGTCTGTGGCCCGCACATTTTGCAGGTTGTAGATTGGCTGGCCGGAACACGTCAAGTCGTGTTATCTACCACCCGATGCCGCATGTTTGGCTCAGACAGTCAGGGAGAGGCAAGAACATATTTATTTTGCAATGTAATCATTCCAAAATAGTGATTACATGTCAAAATAAATATACATTCACCCCTGAAGTCCGCCCTATGGATGGATAGAGGTCTCTGTGATATGTGGCATTTACAAAAATGCCTTTTGTACATCGTCTTATTATCTTTTGGGAGACACTTGTTTGTTTGTTTATTATTATAGTATTTTAGCGTTAGGATTTGGGGTTTAAGTGAATTACACGGTAGTTTCTTTGACATAGTGTGGGTTATTGGTTTTTGGGATTTGAAGGATCTTGTCATTTTAATGGTTTATTTATAGTAAAAATGCATTATTTCTTGTTTTGTCAGGTTTAGTAAATTGTAGTTTGCTTTGTGATGTGAGTGGAGGCATTTTACACTGCAGCTTACAGTCGGACCCCTTTGTGGATAGATTTGGACCTGAAGAAGACAATTTTTGCTAAAAAAAAGTTTTTTTTTCAAGACTCAGCATCTTACTGCTACTGAGCAAGGTAGGTTAGAAAATATCCCAACCTTGCTCCTTGCTTTGTGCTTTTGTATGGGGGCTGCATTGTATGTATGCATGTGTGTGGGGGGGCTGCTTTGTACATATGGATATGTGGGTGCATGTGTGTGGGGGGGGGGTTAATTGTATGTATGTATGTATGTATATGCGGGTGTATGTGTGTGTGGGGGAGCTACATTGTATGTGATGCTAGGCCATGTATGTTTAAGCAGACAGTGTGTAAAGCTAGGAACACACAGCTCAATGTAAGTGTACAATCGATGTAAATAGATGAATATTTACACCGATTGTGCCAAAATCATGAGATGTATACAGTGGAGGAAATAATTATTTGACCCCTCACTGATTTTGTAAGTTTGTC
>CM070036.1:59613024-59637462 GCA_036250615.1 Ptychadena robeensis | reverse complement strand
TCTCCCATTAGGGGGGCTCTGGGGGAAAACCCTTGGTGACCTAGACTCCCTGCTCCCGGGAAACCCAGCGCTAACCCTGGTTGGTGTCCATCGGTGGTAATAATGATATGGTTGGGTACTGGTAATGTATCTGTTGGACAATAATAGAATTGTCAGGCTACATCAGTAAAATAAGGTCCCCAAGTGCCGCTGTTCACTGCATTGTTTATTGCTCTCTCAGACGCCCTCTTGTAGCTTGAAGGGTTAATTCATGTTTATTAGGCGTTTATACCTGGCATTTATACAATAATGTAAATGTTTAAAGTATGACAGTGGAGGGGTAGCAAAGTATTTAGGGCGGGGTGGGCAAACTTTTTTACTCATGGGCCACAATGGGTTTTTAAATTTCACAAAGGTGTCAGAACAAGAGAAGAAATCACAAAAGTACTAACACGGCAAAAACACATCTCCTGCAAAGGGATGCGCTTAATGTATTTTCAATTGATGTATTTGAGCGCACTACTGCTTAGAAATGCAGCGAGCCACCCAAAAAAGCTTTATTGTGTTTCATTATTTATTTATTTATTTATTTATTATATAATAGATGACTTGCTGGGCATTCATTATTTGAGATGGTCAAATTTTTTTTCTAAAATACAACCATTTCGATGATTTCAAGTTAATTGCAAAGCCCCTGAACATGATATCATCACCAAACTTGCTGGAGATGTACAGAAGGGTTGGGGGTATACTACAAAAAAATATGGCTCTAACACAAATAGTTTTTGCATAAATAAAGTTCAAAGTCAAATTAAAATTTAGAAAATCAAAATCTCGACTTTGATTTTGAACTTAATAATGCAAATTTTTTTTTCAAATGTTCCCTTTTCTACATCTCCAGCTATTTTGGTGATGCTATTATTTTCAGAGGCTTTCAATCAGCTCACAAAGTCAGCAAGTCGAAAAATTTAACCATCTCTAGGGCCTTAGCTACTGCATCTCCCACCATACATACCTTGGTTCAAATTTGAGTATATATGCCATATAAAATTATAACAAATACAGAGAGATACATGCAGGACACTACTTTCAAATATGATAAAAACACATTACCAGAAAGCTAAGAAGTTTGGGTATATTGTAGATGAGACTTTTTACCATGTATGTTATATTTACCTAGTATTAAGCTCTCTTACAGCTCCAGGTTCCTCTGTTTGGATCATTCTTTGGCAAACTCTCCTCTACCAGCTTTGCTCCAGCCTATTAGGCCTACCAGGCCCCATAAATAATCTCTAGATTGATAGAAAATGTCTTCTCACACAGCCTCCCACATGAAACTGTCCCTAAAACAAAAAAACTTCTCAGAGGTTCATTTTATTTTATAATAAGGTTCAATGTGTTACAAATTACATCCCCGCATGACCAAATGAAAGAGTGTTAGGCTATGTTTCTACAGCATCAAAACACATAACAGAGGGATGATTACGCATTACAATCAATTAGCATGTTTCTACATGCGTTGATGTAATATGTTGAGCTTCATTGCGCTAAAATCGACATTAACACGATGGAGCCCAATGCAAGTATGGGGGCACTGACGCAACCATAGACAATGAATTGGATCTATTACCAGCAGATGGGTCTCCGCTGGTAGCTGGTAGCGGATAGTGTTGAACAGCATATGGTATACTCAAGTTTGCATATTTTCACGAATATATTCAGGAAAATTCGTAAAATTCGATTTGACTGTATTACATTGCACATATCTGTTCGCAATTATTCACAAAGATTTGCGACGCTTCTCTTCATCATTCTGTGATCTTAGCCAGTACAAGCACTGTGTATATTGCACTAATCAATTAGCAATGTGCACAAATATGTGCAATGTATGCCAGTAAACAATGTGGAAGCATAATATGATGAATATCTGCCATTGCGAATATCTGAGTGCACATTCGCGAAATATTGCCAATTCTCGAATGACGGATATTCGTAGAATATATTCGAATTTCAAATATTCTTGCTCAACACTAGTAACGGACCGTTTACCCTTAAAAAAATACTTCCAGTCATTTATGGTCTTTCACAAATATCACTTCTGGGACTAGGAAGGAGCAGAAGAATGGGCAGATATGTCCCTCTGTCTGTAATGCATGCCCTAACGCAGGATGTCCACGAATGTCCTAATGCATCTATGACGGAGGGACACATCTATGACGGTTAGGACGGAGGGATCTTGGTGGATTCACGGAGACCGTGGCAACATTACTTGTCAACTGGCCCATGTTGAGAAATGTGAGTCAGGGAAAATTGACTAGACAACCCAGCTGTTCCAACCCTAGGTTCTTTAATAGTGTTTTCTTTTGTTAATCTTCCAGAGACTTAGAGAAGAGGAAAAGCTACTAAAATATTCAAAGAAAAAAGATATACAGGACCCACTTATTTCCATACATACACATTTGTAAATATTCCAACCATAACCCCAAATCTTACATCCTTGTGGTGTGATATTCAATCCTAACAGTGCATTAGTATGATGCACACCTGGAAAACAGAACATATACTTTGATGATATTCCTTTCCTGATTCATCTTTAACCCCCTTGGTGTTCTTCCCAAAGTCAGTTCGGGCGCAGTTTGATCGTGAATCAAACTGTACCCTGTGCCGGGATCGGGCACAAACGCCAATTCTCTGTGTGCCTGCAGCTCTTCTACAGAGCTGCAGACACACTGAGCCTTTCCGGCCCCGTGTCTCTATCTGTGACGCCGAAGGGGGTGGGGGGGCGTCGCCATAGAACTCCATGTTAATGCAGGGGCGCTGCTTTTCTCCCCACACACCGCCTGCGTCTTCTCTACACCGGCAGTGTGGAGGGCTGTACTCCGCAGCGATTGCCGGCTCTCTCCCCAGCCCTCTTTACACCGCCGGTGTCAAATAGATGCCAGTGGTGTGTGGGGAAATGGCTGGGGAAATGGCTTTTCATGCCATAAAAAATGGCGTGAAAAGCATGTAACGCCCAGAGGGTTAAGCAGCATATATATATTTCCACCCCAGCTTTTTTGTAAAACATGTGGCTGCCTTCATGTTGGCATTTGTTAATTACCAGTGCTTCAGGGTTAAGGTGGTGGAACATAGCCAATTTTATACTTCCATGAAGATGCACCATGAAAGGAAATTTACCATTATTAGATGAGTACACTTTTCCATTGAGTGTAACATTGAAGTAACGTCTATTGTTAAATTACTGCTTGATTTCTTTTCAAATTCCCCAAGTGGCAGCGTTGCGTGAATTGTGAACAGAATTTGTGCAGGTATAATTCAAAGATTGATTTGGCTCAGTTCATATACCTCCAACCTTCTTGACGGGTTACAACCATAATCAATACAGTTACACTGCAGGTAATTACTCATTAGGGGAGCTCTGTCTTTCCTTAGACTTGTGTACACCAATTTATCTTTTCATTTTTAAACATGTCAAATAGGTAGCTTTACTTTTGTAAAGCATCATTTTCAAAGACAAGGTTAATACTTATTTAATTTGCTTACACAGAGATCCAAATGAAATACCTCCATGAGAATGAGGACTCAAACAGACTTGTGATTAAATATAGAGACTAAAGCTGCTTTATCAGCAAAACATCCGACTGTGATGGATAGTAATGCTTGATTTTGTTGTTCATCATTGCTTTGTTAATTGAACAATTAAAGTCTGCGGTAAATGGGAATCATTTCTAAAAGTAAAAAAATCTACACGTTGACTAATAGAGGAACTGCCAAATACATACTGTACAAAAGTAACATGGCAATGGTAAAATGGCTGATCACTTACCTTTGACACAAGGTACAGAACAGAATGTCATCACATCAGAACAGAATGCAACCACATCTTCATTACAGCCAATGTGGACCCCAGTCTCACTACTTGAATGCAGAATGATAGTGCCGCACTAGGATGTTAAATTCTATAAAAAAGATTATGTATTTTCCGGCGTATAAGATGACTGGGTGTTTAAGACGACCACCAACTTTCCCAGTTAAAATATAGAGTTTGGGATATACTCGCCGTTGTAGGGAGAAGACTACCCCTTTTCCAACGCACACAAAAATTTTTTAGTTCAAATACTTATGACATAGGTAACCTGCCTGCAAGTCACAGGAAATCCACCAGCAAATGTGCCAGCAGGGCACTGGAAACAGTAGTTGACACATGGCCTTACATATGCCTACAATACATGTTGCCCCAGATTGCTCTTCAACAAGCACCACACCGGTGGAGTTGATGGAAAAAGGATTTTGAGGCAGACATTTTGGTAAGCAATAGTATCCCCTCATATTGACAGGTGTTTGTTGTTCCCTTACATCACGAAATGCATCAACAGTTTTTCTGCATTGATACCTTACTACAGTGGACTTTTTGAATTATGTTCTTACACCAAGAACTTAATAATCCGTTAGTGTGATTGTATTCAACCCTCCTTTTTTTCGTAACTTTTTGCCCTCAACTACACCAGTGTGGTGCTTGTTGAAGAGCAATATGGTGCAACTTTGGTATAAGGGCTTCTTAATCTTCGGCTAACATATGCCTACTCTGACTTTCAGATGTAGGAAGGGGTTGAAGGAACATTTTCAGAAAAAGTATTTCTCTAGCACATGTACTTTTTGCAAAATTTCTACTTGATTTTGAGTTTAACTCAAAAATATTTCCTAAAATGTTCCCACAATCCTTTCATCACTAACAATTTTGGTGATGATAATATGTTTAAAGGCTTTGCAATTAACTTATCAAGTCAGTTAGTTTTAATTTTACAAAACATTTCACAACCATCTGAAAGCAGACCTATCACCTAATTTTCTGCCTTCTATTATCGGTACCAGAAGTACCAATTAGTGTTGAGCTTGAATATTTATATTGCAAATATATGCAATGAATATCGGCAATTTGATTATACGCAAATTTTGGGAATATTGTGGCGGATATTTACAATTTTGAATATTCAAGACATTATGCACTGGAAAGCTTATGGCCACGCAATGTGAAAATAAATACCAAATGTGATGATTCATTTTGAAGATAATCGCGATTATAATTGAGAATATATTTTTGCAATGAATGGCCATACACTCAAAGTTTTTTACGAATATCGAATATTAGTATAATTATTCACAAAATATTGCAAATTTAGAATATTGCCCATGCCGTTCATCACTAGTGCCGATAATAGGACAAATCTGGGGTTAAAGAAAACCAAGCTGGGTGAAAATCCTACAAATCGGGTGACCAGAGCCATGCGGGTTCTGGGCACAAGGAGACTTGGGAAGGTAGAAGTCAACAGTGATGTCTTCCTTTTCTAAGTCTCCTTTCACCCTGCAGCCTGGAGTAGAGTGTCTCAATAAAAACACAAAAAAATTACAGCTAACAACATAAAACTGTCCTTTAACCTGGAAGCATGGAACTCCAAAAATGCTGATGAACTTTTAACCAGAGTAACCAAGTTAGTAAGTAAGAAATGAATTGATGACACAGAGGAGTTGGTGGGCCCACACCATTGATTATAGGCTCTCTGGTCTTCACATCCCTGGCATCATCAATAAAGATGTAAAATAGGAGGGAGAGCAGGCAGGAAATCAAGGCAGGCCATAATGTAATCTGCTTATCCATATCCGATTTTTAAAAAAAAGGCAGACCACTAGAGGATTAATAGAAGGCTTTCTGGCTTTCAGGAAAACACAATTGAGCTAATAGCCTCCCCCCTCTTAATATACATGCCATGAGAATGAGTGGTTGCACTGCTATAAAGGGCCTGCTGGTTTCATGATTAATTTTGCTTACCCAATGCATCGTAGAAATTTGCATCCTCCATAGGAAGTGTAGTAAGGCATGCTAGGTCCATTATGGTGGCAACGTCTAGAGTCATTATTTTCATTATGCTTGAGTGAATAAAGCTATTGCAGCCTATTATTATGGAGTGTTATTTACTTGGGTAGCAACCATTCTATTGAATGGCCTCACTGACAACTCTAACAAATTGACCAACCATATTGAGTGTCATGTCACTGGCCTCTGGAACGTCTTGTTAGGTAGATGTAATGTGTCTAATGTGAGGATATTGAGCCGTTTGAGTTTCCCTGCAGCAGTGTGATGACGTCATCACTCACAGTGTGATGACGACCTCACATCGGAGGAGCTGGAGACACAGCACTGTGGTTTACGGTCATGTCCGATATCCCTGTTTTCGAGTGGGATTGATTGGTCCAGCTCGAAAACAGGGATGGCTGCATATGATATGGGCCAGATAGAAGGCCATGAGCGTGGACGGCGCTCAATCTGGCCCATATCTATACATGTGTTCCCAGCTTAAGATTTCTCTGTGAGATTTGCTTTAGATCTCCTTTTTTTTACCAAAACCATGTAATATGAGGGACTTTCTAAACAATCAAGGCTACCTGTGTTTAATCGCAGAGTACCCTATACTACATAGTTGTTGGTAGATCTGAAGGATTAATAGGATTACCCCCTATTGTAAGTGTTAATTACCTTCTGATTTTCTAGAATGGCTGCCGGTCTCTTTCAAGAACTCTCCTCCTGCTCCCTGAGAGCTGGCCATACAACTTTAGATCTCTCTGTCAGATATCCTTTAGATCTACCAACAACTTTGTAGTATAGGGTCCTCTGTGATTGAACACAGGTAGATTTGATTGTTTAGAAAGTCCATCATATTACATGGATTTGGTAAAAAAAGGAGATCTAAAGGAAATCTGACAGAGAAATCTAAAGGTATATGGGGACCCTAAAGCAGGGCACATACATGTAGATATGGTCCAGATTGATGGCCGCTTCGAGAACCGAGCGCGCATCTATCCATCCATCCATCACAGCCATCTATCTGGCCCATATAATATGCGGCCATCGCTGTTTTCGAGCGGGACCAATCAATCCAGACAAATCAAAACAGCCGTATCGGACATGACCGTTAATCACGGCCGATGTCCGTTTTTTTGCATGGAAACCGGGGGTCTCTATGCAAAGCATCGGCTGAGCTGGAGAGAGAGCAGAGCTCTCTTCAGCTCTGCTGATATCTGACAGAAGCGTGATGATGTCATCTCTCTGCTGCAGGGAACATCAAACGGCTCAAATATCGAGGCATCTGTACCCTGCTTAACGTTCTGAGCGTTCTGCCCCAGTTAACTCATGCATCATGAAACTCAGCCCCAGTTAACTAGAGCCACGCTCTAGGTATCGCCGTCTTCCTAGGGCGGTCGGGAGCACCGGCATGTATGCCGATGCTTCCGGGTCCGCCCCCGATCGTGTCGCCAGTGACGCGAAGGGGGCGGGGGTAGGCGGCGCCATAGACCTCTGTCAAACTGGAGGTGCGTCGCTTTTCATCAGCATAAGTCCGGCGTCTACAGTGATGCCGGGCTTATGTTAATGACCTCCAGCTGAGCAGGCAATCGCGGCGGAGCATATTGTGCTCCGCCGCGATTGCCCGTGGCACGGTTATGAAAACACCGTGCCACGTGGGAAACGCTCAGAGGGTTAAGGAAGGTGCTGGGATCTCACTGCAAGAATAAAAAGAGGTGAATCTTTTCACAGCAATGAAAGAGAGGACAATGCGGGTACCACAGGATCCAATAATTATTACTTATTTTTGCCACCCAAAGACCTAAACCAACGCATTTTTTGTATATTTTTAGTTTTAGTTTTAATGCATGATATTTTTGGCCAACTAAAGTGATTTCCTAAATCAAGCTTCTAGATACAAACAACACATATATTATCAGGAATCATTCTCTCTATTGCACCTTTAATTAAATAAGCAATAGATTCAGAGTTGACTTATAAATAGGTATGAAATGAATTGTTAGGATGGCAGACCTGCATTGCAGGCACTTGTTCAGTCATGTAGACAAGTGAAAAAAATACTCACATCAGCTTATACAATTTATCCATATAATCAAAAGCAAATATCTAACTTCCATTTAGCCCAAAGGCCCACATCTTTCAATTTGATCACTGCTCACAGAAAAAAATTCAAGCAGTGCATGAGTGATGTGATGCCTTCAGTATGAAAAGAAAGGCAAATATAAATTTTAGAATTAATGTGCACTATCAATTGTACGCTTTTCATACAGAAAAAAATCAATTGAGAGACAATTTTATATCATGACTTTGTATTTAAGATCAGAGTGGAAAATTAGGAACTTGTAATGAATGGAGAATTCATTCCTACTCATGGAGTGATCTGTTGCGATAATGTGTATATTTTCAACTTTGTAATACTGCATTTTTTTTATATAATAGATAAGTTCAGCTCTTGCTGTACTTCTGGGCTGTACACATGTAAGAACTGCTACTCTAACTATGTGCGCACTTTCAGTTTTGGTTGCTAGTAAAAATGATTGTTGATTATTAGAGATGGTCAAATTTTTTCGACTAACTGATTTTGTGAGTTGATTGCAAAGCCCCTGAACATGCTATCCTCACTAAAACTTCTAAAAATATAGTTCTAAAAAAAAAAAGTATCGCTTTAGCATATGTAGTTTTTGGCTAAATTAAATTCAAATCAGAGTCAAGTTTTTTGAAATTTCGACTTTGATCTTAATTTATGCAACAACCATTTGAGCGATACTTTATTTTTTTTAGCATACCCTGGACCCTTCTTTGGTGATTATACCATGATCAGGGGCTTTGCAATTATGAATTGCATTATTAAATATGTATATGTATATATATATATATATATATAGGGGGGACTAGTGTATGGCCTCACTACTGTATGACATAATTTCACATCAAGTGCAGTGGTCATTGGGCACAACAGATTAATGATTAACCTCACCAACATATTCTGTTGAGACCATTCAAATATATAATTTGAATTGCTTTTTATCTGTTGTGTATACAGGGCTTTATAGAACCCAGGTAATTCTTCCACCTTCCTCTCCTACTAGTCACAAAAAAAACAATGTGAATAGACATGAGAGAGAGAAAGGTTGACTCACTCCTGGCTTCAATTAGCTCTTGGAGAAGTAATTAGGCTAGGGGTTCGCAAACTTTTTCCACCCTGCACTGTGAATGTTTACATGTTATGTTCAATAAAAACATGAAAACATATAATGTTTGTGTAGTATTACAGTCTGTGTTTTTCTATTGGGGTGACTTAGATGAAGTTTAGAGCACATTTTATGACCAATTCATGCAAAACTCCACATAATCCCAAAGGGTTCACATATTATTTAAGTCACACTGTATGTGTTTGTTAAGTAAATTCCAGTGTGTTTGTATTAATTACAAAGAAAGTTTAGCCAATTGTTAGTTTCTAACCTTGTGTATCAGATTGGGAAAATTCATTTTGTCTGTTCCAGCATTGTAGTTTAATGTATTTTGTGAACTGGCGTGCTCAGTGCAGAGCCTTGAACCCAACCTTCACCGAACACCATAGGTGTCAGGATTCGAATGCTCAGATATCAGTACAAAAGTGTTGGGATGGAACTCAAACTGTGACCCAGGTTTTTCAATTCAGCATAAACTCCTCACAAATGTTCACTTTTCTAAATGGACACAGATTCTAACAAACATTGTAATACAGTGATGGAGAACCTTTTAGAGACCGAATGCCCAATCTGAAACCCAAACCACACTTATTTATCTTAAAGTGCCGACATGGCAATATAGCTTGAATTACACAACTCATATGCACACACAAAACATGTAAATACACACACTCTACTTTCTAATAAGATAGAATAGGAGAGAGTATGGGTAGCTGTGTGAAATCAGAATAGGCGGAAGAGAACAGACAACATTAAGGGCCCTTTCACACTATATGCATTGCGTTGCATGTTTTTTTACCGCACGCGTTTTTTTACTGTGCACGTTTTTACAAAGACAACCAATGTTACTATTCACACTGCATGTGTTGCATTTTTTAAATGCCCTGCTTTAATTGATTTGTTCACAAACGCCAACACAGTTGTAATGTGAAAAACACATGTGTTTTTATATATATGCAGAAACGCATGCCTAAAAAAATGCATGCCTAAAAAAATGCATATAGTCTGAAAGGGCCCTGAGAGCCAATAGGCTGCAGTTCTTTCCTCTGTGCTGGCTGACAGCTCGCATGCCCATAAAGAGGGCTCCGAGAGCCACCTCTGGCACCTGTGCCATAGGTTGGCCATCACTGTTCTAAAAAGTTGTGGAAAGTCATCCAAGACTGAAGGCATCAGCTGTGGACCAACTTCATATTATTGGACATAGTTTTAGCGTGAGTCTGTGACAAAACGATTAAAATCAGCTAAGATCAGCCAATGTAAGAACCTGAATTTGGGCAATCATATATACAGCAGAGAAGCAGGGCTGCGATCTAGGGATGGTATATTGTACACAAATGCTAAAAGGAAAAGAGCACGAAAGAATTATGGTTATCATTCTATAGTAAGAATGCTGAAAGTTGAGTAAGCACTTTGCAGTATTACTTACTTATCCTTCATATGTGTGACCCCATTATTAATAGTAGCCTCTCTGCTGATCACTGAGCTTTTGATGTTTGAATCTAGAAAGGAGTAAGTGGTCAAATGGGTGGGCTTAATATTGAAATAGACAACCTACATACCATGTGCTCCTCCGATTCAAATAATGTGGAAAATCTAGGGTTACTTTAGGATAAAGACTAATAAACTGAATTATTTTTAATAAATTGAGAAAAATGTGTATGCTCAAATTTCCCAGCAGGCAATTTATGCTGTTTATTATGGCCATAATACACATTTATTTAAAAATAAAAGCACAATGAAATAGCTTTTTTTCATTCTACTGAGATTGAATTCATTTTACTCATTTCATTGTAAGCTTTTGCAAATTATATATAAACAAGCAATAAGAGAACATTTCCATATGCTCGATTCTCTGAGAATATTAATGCTTTTATGCGGTGAGTTGGGGTAAGCGAGTAGAGTTACAGCTGCATGCTTTGAAAACTTTAAATGGCTTTGGGACCAGTGGGTTCAGCTTAGTAAAGTATTCATGAAGTAGCTGCATTTGCCTGTGTTCCTGTATGATTTTCTGTGCCTGAAGCTTTCTTTCTGCATCAAATCTGGCCTCTATAACTGTTGAAATTGATCTATACTTGTGATCTCAGCTTTAGGCACTAAGTTTGAATCCAAAGTTGATGACCAGCCTTCGAGTAACAACAGTGCTTGTCTCTCAAACTGATGAGTTCAAGCCCTGCTAAAGAAAAAGTGAACGGTAAGAAGTGAAAACAAAATGTAGTCATTAATTATTAAAGAAAAATTGCATCAACCTCAGACAACAGCATCATGCAGAGTGAACACAATGAGAACAAGAGACTGAAAATATGTAGTTTTTCTGTAACATTACACATAAATAAGTGTTTAACTGAATAGTAAACATATTTATCAGTCAATTGTGAAAGTGAAGTTTGCAATTGTGAAAGTGATTTTAAAAAGTGGGTTTAGGTGTATAGTGTTCATTTAGTGTATGTGGGTAGTTATAGCGTCATAGACTGAGTGCATGTTTGTGTTTATCATCCAGACTATCTGTATTTTGTTATGTTTGTGTGTAAAGGCCAGCGCTGTGAGTATGAATTTTAATATTGAAATATGATACAAGGGGGTGTGTTTGTACACATGGTGCAGAACAGGGATGTTTGTGTGTGTGGTATTGGGCTGTGTATATGTTTGTTTGTATGGTGCAGGTAAGTGTACATATTTTGGTGTATGTTTGTGTGTATGGTAATGAACTATGGATAGCTTTGTGTGCATGGTGCAGGTATGTGTGAATGGAGTATTCAGTGCAGATTAGGTACACGTATACAATGAAGCATAATACTTATAGTTTGTTGCAAAGGACAGGAGTCATTCAAAGTTTTGTTTGGGAGGACCACTCATTTATAGTGTAGAGATGAGTTACAGCCAGAGGTAAGTGACAGGAGTGCACACGCTTCTTAAGGGGACACCTTCATCCCTTATGCCCTGAGCAATGTGATCACTCACAATCCTGCAATGTAAGTGTTACCAATGTACCAGTAAAAACAGTTGGCCCTAACTCTTGCTGAGGGTTATTATTCTCTACACCAAAAGTAGAAGTCATTTAATTCCACAATGTTTTGAGTGTACCTCCTGGACATATTTTGTCCAAACCATAGTTTAGTGAAGAAGTAAATGTGGGCGATCACAAACAACAACCCTTTAATAATTACTTTCAAGAATTTAAAAACCCCATTAAAAAGCCTTTCACAAAAGTTTTTGAACTAGCTCTACTGTGAACTAAATGAGGAGATACAGTGGGGTGAGTTTGGGCAACTTTGTCAATGTTCATGGTTTTCCTGTATTAACAGAGTCAGAGTCAACCCACAAACCAGCACCAAAGGCCTACAACATAATCTTGCTGCAGACGGAGTCACTATTCGGCGCAATTATATGAGGAGATGTTGTATGCGAGCGTGGTGCAGAAAAAGATTTTACTCCACCCACAGCACAAACCTCGCCGCTTGAGGTATACTAAAGCGCATTTGGACAGCTTCATTTTGGAATAAAGTGCTGTGAACTGATGAAACTAAAATAGAGTTATTTGGTAGTGTTGAGATCGAATATTCGATTTTCGAATATTTAGCTCGAATATCGCTATTTCGCCATTTCGCGAATATTCGCGAATATATCATCGGATATCCGACGCGATCGCGATTTTTCACGATTTATTGCGCTTTTATAATCGTAATTTTATAATTGCGATCCATTGCAATGAATGGGATTGCGATTATATAATCGCAATGCGATTTTTTAAAACGGAAATGACGGATATTCTCCCAGTCGAATATCCGAGCTCCATTGACTTGCATGCATTGCGCATATATGATCGCAATTGCGATGTTTAGATCGCAATTCATGTCGTAAGTGCGGATATTCGAGATTACGAATATGGAATCAAATATTATGGTGGATATTCACAAAATTACGCGAATTCGAATATTGCCTAGTCGCTCATCACTATTATTTGGGCATAACAAGGGGCGTTATGCATGGAAGAAAAAGAACACCATTCCAAGAAAAACACCTGCCACCTACAGTGAAATATGGTGGTGGGTCCATCATGCTGAGGGACTGTGTGGCCAGTGCAGGGACTGGGAATCTTGTCAAAGTTGAGGGACGCATGGATTCCACTCAATATCAGCAGATTCTGGAGACCAATGTCAAGGATTCAGTGACAAAGCTGAAGCTGTGCCAGGGCTGGATCTTTCAACAAGACAACAACCCTAAACACTGCTCAAAATCTACTAAGGCATTCATGCAGAGGAACAAGTACAACGTTCTGGAATGGCCATCATTGAAGATTTGTGGTGTGAGTTAAAGAGGGCTGTCCAAGCTCGGAAGCCATCAAACCTGAATGAACTACGAGATGTTTTATAAAGAGGAATGGTCCAAAATACCTTCAACCAGAATCCAGACTCTCATTTAAAGCTATAGGAAGCGTTTAGAGGCATAATTTCTGCAAAAGGAGGTTCTACTAAATATTGAGCTAATTCCTTTTTGTGGTGCCCAAACCTATGCACCTACCTAATTTTGTTTAAATAATTATTGCACACTTTCTGTAAATCCTATAAACTTTGTTTCACTTCTCAAATATCACTGTGTGTGTCTCCTATATGATATAGTTAATTGAACAATTTATCGTAACAACCAACGATTTATACAGGAAAATCATAAACATTGACAAGGTTGCCCAAACTTACGCAACCCACTGTACTTATCCAAATAGCAGTAAATCTTCAATTCAATGTAACTAAACTTAGTAAATGTGATAAAGCTGTTACGTCAGTCATCCATTAATGTACTGACAATATTCAGTACATGGCAGTATTCAGACTGGACACATTAAACTCTTTAAATAAACATTGTAACAAACTTCCTCATTAAGATACTTTACTATATGGACCATATTAATGGGTCAATTTAACAGCCTCAAATACTCTAGCAAGACAGATTAAAAAGGAAAACTACCAAACAGTAGCATCAGTTTAGGTGTTAGATGTTCAGAATACATTTACCCAATATTTGACCATTATTTCCTGTAAGAACTTATGATTAATGGGCGGCAGGCTGATGGGGCTGAACTACCCTTATCCGGAGAAGATCGTTTATTTTAGCAGAATGTCCTTTTTAGATTACAAATATGTGCTTTTTAGCCCAGTTAGAAGGTAATGAATCTTACTGGCATTCTCCCTTGAAGAACACATTTAGCGATGTTTTATTTTGGCTCATCCACTGTATTTTACACACACACAAAAAACAAATCACGCAATCATTCACTTGCCCACTCCTTATGGGGCTTTGCAAGGCTCCATACTGTGCTTAATTACCATTTTTCTTTCCAGTCTACTTCCTTTATTTCCATCTCACTGTCTCATGTTCTTTTTTTACCATGATTATTTTCTGTACTGTGTAGTACATTTATTTTTCTGAGTTTGATAGGAATGTTCTGTAGTCTCTAAGGGCCGTTATGGACATTTACAATGATTAGCAGGTTTTAGGCAGTAATGACTTGCTGTCTTTTTTTTACTGCTATGGCTTTTTTCCTTTTTTCATCAGCATATATTATTTTTTTTGCATTATTTTCTTCTTGGCTAACAAAACTATTCTCTGTTCACTTTACATAAACATTCTGCATAATTATGTACCGAATGCCAACCAGAAAGTATAATTGAATCTACCAACTGAGGAGGAGGAAGAAAGCACTACAATTATGTGTGCACGTTCTTTCAGGAGCTTACCTGCATTATATTTTAAGTTTTGCAGTTGAATAATAGAATTTTTAAAGGAAAAGAGTGGAAATAAATGAATTAAAACATGCAATTGTCTGCCTAGATGGATAGACGTATAGTGAAAACCAATGAAAGCAGCCACTTAAAATGGCTTCAAGCAACAGTGTTTTATGTGTAATTACTGTTTATTAAAAAAAATGTCCTTCACATATGAAGGTCATTTCGTAAATTTTGTTTAAAGATGCGTGAAGAACGCTTACTTGCTTTGTGAGAAACAAACATGCTATTCTATTAAAATTCTTCATCCTGTCTGAGGTTGGAAATGCTTTTGAAATTCTTTTGAACTAATACTGTACATTTCATTTCAAAGCCTATTATACTGGGAAAAAGGAATGCATGTTTAGTTTATTTATTACAGAGATATATACCAAAGCTACTTCTATAGCTTGTGAAGTCCATGTACTTCTGTTGTTCAAATTGAATTAATTGATGTATTTAATTGGGGATGAGATTAGAATTAAATCCAGAGAAACAACCAAATAAGTTGGGTTTTGGATCATAGATATTTTTGGACTTCATTAATAAATTAAAATACAGAAAACTTCAACTAATTAGAAACCTATTGTTCATAATGTTCTAAACTGCTGAGTAACCTATTTTGTTTGGTCTCTAAAGCCATACCCACATGTGAGGTCTGTAGTGGTAAAGGCCCTGCTTCCCAATTGTTAGCAACTGCTCTCATGACTACTATTAAAGTACTACTATTACTATTAAAGCCCCCCATACACGTATAGATTGTGACCCAATATTTTGGCCGATCGACCACGCGTGATGACGTCATCATGCGTGCTCAATCGGCCGAAACATCGTGTCACAATCGGCCCAGGCACCCTTTGTGTGCCAGCGCTGTCCGGCAGACCCGGCAGACAGCATGACACAAAGGGAGAGGGAAGGGAGCTGCTAGCACCTTCCCACCCCCTTCCCCCCTCAGAAGCAGGCAGACAGCTGTTTCCTCAGCCCCGATGGATCTTAGATCCCTCAAGGCTGAAGAGACATACCCATACTTTAGATGGGGACATTGTGTCCCCATCTAAAGTATCAGACCGATCTAAGAATTATGGACATTGGCTTAGATCAATTTGGCTGCTGATTTAGGCTCTTTAAGCTTAAGATCAGCAACCGATTTGTCATCCAAAAAATTTAAGCGTATATGGGGGGCTTTAATAGGAGTTTTAGGGGGAAGTTAATGACTGCTTGCTGAGTATCTATCAAAGCCATTTAAACGCTCATTATTTCCAAGTGTTGCATCTCAGCTTCTCAGGCACCTTTGTGTAACCTCCGTGTAACCATAGCCTAAACCTGGGCGCACTTTGTATGTCATTATAGTTATTTTGACCCAAGTCACAACTTAGGGAAAAAAGGTTTACCATATTCAAATAAAATATGCAAACTGGTAAAATACATCTTGAAGACGACAGCATAATGTTGTTAGATTGTATTTAATTAAAATGTCTTTTAAATAAAATGGCTAATATTTCAGCAGATAAGTGTTGAACTTTAAGGCCAAGACTCTGCTACAGTTTGGCAAAACTGTGGTGGTCACGTGTTTGCTATTCCCCCATTAATTTGTCAATGGGCACATCCCCATGTTTTCTGCGTTGAAAAATGTGCAGACATGCCCATTAAAATAAATTGGGGCATGCCAAAAACATGACCATTATGGTTTTGCAGCCTTTTGGCAGACTCTTTTTTTACCCTTTGAATCAATGACCCAAAATGAGGGTTCAGCTCAGGAGTTTAATTACATTAGTAAATCAGATGTTGTACATTTGACTTTAGAATGAAAATTGCATGCAGTCTAAATTGAGCCAATCAAATTCTGCAGCTCTTGCATGCAATTTGCAAGCTAATATTAAATGTTTGGCATCTCATTAGGCATCTTAAGTGTTAACTTAATTGCAGCTCAAATTGTGCAGCAATTGACTACATGCTTGTTTCAGATGTGTGACTACAACTACTGAATAGTGTTAAGCATGAATATTTGAATTGCAAATTTTAAAAATATTGGCACTTAGAGAATCCGTGGAGATCTCAAATATAGTGCAATATCTGGAATATTTGAGATTCTGAGTAGTGCCATGCATTGCGTTCACAATATTCGCATGTACAAGTGTTGATCTTTGCAAAGAATTCTTGTGTTGTCTGATGTGGTGAGAACACTGTAGTGTCGATGATTGCAAAAAGTAAATCACAGTAGATTATTTTTAATTTTCCAATTTACTAAGAATATTAGGAAAATTATTTGTGAAATGTCGCTAATTTCAATTTTGCCTATGCTGCTCATCACTACTGAAGCCCCAAAAAATATGCTTTACATACAGGCTCTTAATGTATTTTAGGTTAAATTCAGCAATGTCAGCAATGTAAGATATACACATGATTTACACATTTTCCTGACTTGATTATAATAAATCCAAGGTGAACATTGTGTGAATGATGCATAAAAGGGTACACAGACCCCTATGAGTGATTTTGATGTATTTAGATAAGCTGTTAGTTTATTGGGTTTTAAGAAGTTTATCTTCAGGCATCCTACATGAATTGTACTGTAGTATAGTGCCACTGACAATGCATTTTAAAAGAAAAATTTCTGGACTATGATCCTTCTGGGTTCCTGGGGTATTGCCACCTGCAGCAGCTCAGCAGGAAGGAGTCTGATGGAGTGGAAGTAACTGGGCATGGGAACCATCGGAGACTATATAACTTGGTCTGGCGTGCGTGTGGCAGTTGGAGAGCAAAATAGCATGCACTGTTTCTGAAAGCCCCAGTTATGTGGTTGTCTCCCTATGACTACGCAAGAAATGGTCAGTTCTGGCCTTACTTCCCTTGGGACCACGTGGGTGCAGCGGACTGAACTATTTGGGTACCCCGGGACTCTGGGGTCACCCTTGAGTGTTGAACTTTATATCTGTTTGCCTGAAATTTTTACTTGTGCTCCCCTTGTTGGGTCGCTGTGAATAAAGTTTTGTCTGTTAACAGCTGGCTCCTGTTGTCGTTGATTTCTGAACCTTACATTACTTATTTTGACTCTGAATGAGAGAAGTATAAAGCATGACATCTTCGGAAAATGAAAGACGACTGCCTGTGTCTGACTTAAGTATTTTAGCCTGAGTCTGAGAACAAGAGATGCTTTATATGCTCAGCTTTTGTCTGCATGCAATTTGCACATTAATGTAAAAATTTGGCATCTTTTTAACCATCTCTACTGAGAGCAAGTATGTTGTACATGAAACAAGAGAGTTCAGTAGGATCATCCAGAACTGCAAGCAGTTAGATGGAATGGGTCTTGACCAGAGGCTGCAATATTTTAAAGTAAAGCCAATGGGCAGCAAGTCCCTTTTTGGGTTACAAATTAGTACATTTTTATACAGTGGTATTGAGAGGTATCTATATGATTTTTTCATAAATTCATACAGATTACCAAGCATTCTGTGTAAATCTGCTGCCAGCTCTGTCTGCCCCACTGTCATTTCCTGTGTCATCAATGACATAGTGGATATGAGGACTTAAGACACTGTTCCCTGTATTGCAATACAGGTGAATGGAGAGGGCATACCCCACATCCCTGATGTTATGATTGAGGATAATGGATTGAGGAAGAAGAGAGGAGGTCACAATGGCTGGAGAACACTGCCAGCTCACCTGGAACAGGTAAGCAATCACAAGTTTTGCTTACCTGTTAACTGAGTTTTGCTCAGTTGCTGATTTTGGTAATTAAAATCACACAGAGCCACACAGTTTGGGAAATTTTAATCTCATTCAACCTGTTATTGAAAGATCTGCAACAATTTACATCACAGTCTTGATTTGTCAGACACACAGCATAATAGTGTTAGAACTGACAAGACAGAAATGTAGTAGTTGAAAGTTTTATTACTTGGCGACCCAGAATTTAAAATGGGTCTGTGGGTATTTTTGCCAATTCACCCAAAAGAGCATTCATGAGTTAATGATCATGATGAGGTCAAGCCTAGTATTGAATGTTCATTCTAGTTCATCACAAAGCCGTTTGATGAATTCACAGTTAGGTTTATTTGCATTCCAGTCAAATTTTCCACACCAAACTGAACCTAGTCAGCTATGTTTTTATAGAACTTGATTGTACCTTGTACACTGGAGTCATGCTGAAACAGATGAGGGTCTTTCCCCGACTGTTCCCACATAAGTTGGAAGTGAAGAATTGTGCAGAATGTCTTAGTATGCTAAAGCATGAAAATTACCCAATACTGGCAAGTCCATATAGCATTATAGCCCCCCACTAAACTTTAGAGTTTGTAAAATATAATCAGAGACTTAAAATTCTCCTGGCACCAGTCAGGGTTTAGTGGCAAATAGGAACAAGGACACGAGGCACACAACCTAGTACAACAAAGTAAGGTGCTGTAAATGGTAAAATAAAAAGAAACAAAACAAAATAAAACAAGACAATATACTCACATTAAAGGAGGTTTGAAAGGATTGATCTCTCAGGGCTGTGTGCTTTCCAGGATGATGTCACTAACTGGTAAGTGATGAGATCACTTCCTGCTTACAGTTGCCGGAGACAGGAAAAATGGAGCGCATTTCGAGCGGAAGCTCTTTGTCAACCATAGGGGGAAGGGGAAGTTAGTCTCTATATATATGCACACACAGAGAGGAGTGCCCTCCCCTTCATTTACATGCCTAAGCTGAGCTAGGCACAGCTGTAAGTAAGAAGGGGGAGGAAACTAGAGAGACCAAAGAAGCTCTATAGAGAGAGTACTGAGCAAATGCTTAAACAAGGACTAGGAAAATAAAGAAATGATAACTAAACAGTACACCTCTATGTGGAGACAAAAGTAAAGCATGAATGCAAGTTCAGAATACAATGGAGAATAATAATAACAAATGGGAAACAAAAAATACACACACATATGAATAGATATATACCCCCACACACAAATATATAGAAAACATTAGTAGAGACAGACATGAATATACGCACATCCACAAACATGGGGCAAGGAGACAAATGGAGCCGGGGTTAACCTTAGCAAACACAATTTGGTAATTGGAATGGAGGAAGTGGAGACTAGTGGTGGGGCTGATTATTTTATGATGGTATTAATGTCCAATTCCTTATTTAAGCCAAGGGGGGTTAGTGTATTGAGAGCATAGTGTAAGGATCCAGGACAGAGGAGGCAACCAGGCAAATTGCACACACTGACATCCAGACAATGGTATGGGGTATCAAAAAAGGTTGGACAAAACAGGAACAAAAGGTGCAAAAGTCCAGGAGTGTCCAGGGTTCAGACTCCGCAGGTGCAAAAAGTCCAGGAGTGTCCAGGGTGCAGAGTCAGACAGGATAGAAGCAGGAAATCAGATGAAATGCTCAGCAGCACAATGCGGTTGAAGCACACTTATATATCCCTCTAACGAGGCAGGTGTGCTCCAACCCACACCACACTTACAGGAAGCCACCTGCTGGTGACTAGGTAACCTAACCATGGAAAGCGCTAGCACATCGCCACCAGCAGGTGGTACATGGGACAGCTGAGGCCCCAACACATATATCCAATACATATATATACATTTCTTGGGAGCACAGCTTATTACATTTTTCATTAAGGGGTAGACTTGCATCAATAGACTCAATAATAAAAGCCTTGAAGTATTATATATCATATATTACATGGTCTGAAAAGCAGTTGAGAAATAGGCGAATGGGTTTTACCAGACCTGTCTGTGAACTGTTTATGACCATGGAGGATGAAAGGATCATACTCTTTTTCTGCATTGAAGGACCCCTTTAAGATCATTAATGCTGGTGTTGCAAGGTTTTAAGTAGCTGCTTTTGCTTGAAGCAATCTTGCACCTGATGCATGGGTCTTTTTTAAATACTTCTCAAGGTGTTTGTGGTAGAGAAACCTTTAAATGGGGGTCTTGAAGAAGGATTTTCCAATTGTTTCCCAGGGCCTTCTGTATGGGTTTGTATTCATTATTAAATTGGGTGATGAACTTGATGCTTCGTTGGTTGTCCATTAGTGTGGGGGCTGGGGGGTTGGGAGGATTAAAGAGGTTTTGAAGGGTGGAGTCTAATGAGAAGCAACAGTGACCTTTATTAAGAGATTTTTTGAGTAGGTTTGAGAACCTACGTAACCTAGTAAACTGGCTTTTCAGAATGTTTTCCAGCCACTTTAGGTGATGGCAGCTAGTTCTTTGTGAGTAGGAGTTGCCAGCTGTGGGTTTGAAATGGGTTTTAGTGGTGAAGTCCTGAGAGGAAAGTTCCAGATCAAGGAAGATAAGTGATGAGGGGCTGACCACATGGGTGAAAGATATGCTGAAGGTGTTCTGATTACAGTATTCTACAAAGGAGCTGACCATTTCCAGGTCCCCACTCCAGTTGATAATAATATCATCAATGTAGCAACTGTAAAACACCAGGTGTGAGGCAAAAGGGTTATTGGCCCACATCATACAGTCTTCCTGGAAAGCACACTCCCTGAGAGATCAATTCTTGCAATCCTCCTTTAATGTAAGTATATTGTTTTATTTTATTTCATTTTATTTTACCATTTTCAGTACCTTACTTTGTTGTACTAGGTTGTGTGCCTTGTGCCCTTGTTTCTATTTGTCTGTTACAGGGGGGCCACACTCCCCCTTCATACTGACCCAATTTTACTCTGTATTCTTTGCCCATGCCCTATTCACCTACTGAGGGCCTTGCTGGCCACTGATATTACTGTAACTGTGTAATCACTGCTGAAGGTTGTGCATTGACATTGTGATTGGCCATATAAAGCTTTTACTCAGCTGCTTTTCTGTGGAAATAATTTTTACATTTTTGCGATAAGGTTAATGACAAAGTTAGTTTAAAACTCTTTAGTCAACAGAACATTCAAGAATTTTATGAACTTTCATGTGTCTTATGTGTCCACCTTATGTCTGAGTTCTGTTGTTACTAAATTCTTCTACTTTGCAATAATGCCAATTACAGCTTAACATTAGATATCTAGTGGGGATGACATTTTCCAAAATGGCTTGTTGCAAAGCTGCTATCCTATGGCAGTGTTACATTAAATTAATTTCTTATATTTTTCCATTTAGAATTAGAATTTTTTCCACTTAAACTAAGCAAGGTGAAACATATGTTCTATATAGTCCGAATGCATGATTCACACCTATCACACCATCACTATCTGCCCCCCAGCCAAGCTCAAACTGTTCAGCTGATACCTACGCATCGGCCACCAACCAGGACCAGGAGGCTGCCTCTGCCAGCTTCCCCACCTTCTTTAATTCTTGCTCTGCTGGTTTGAGCATGAAGCTCAGACCAGCAGCACATCCAGTTCCCACAGTTTTTTTTTTTGCTGATTAGACGCTCTGAGGTATAAGGTGCATCTTATATGTCAGAGCGTCTAGTAGTCCGAAATATCAGTAGAGATGGTCATATTATTTTTTTTATTCAACTAGTTCAAGTTTGTGAGTTAATTGCAAAGCCTCTGAGCATGATATAATTGCTCTATCACAAATAGTTTTTGCATAAATTAAGTTCAAAATTAAGTAAAAATTTTGGCTTAAAGTTTGAACTTTATGAATGCAAAAACTACATATGCTAGAGCAATAAATATTTTTTTCACATGTTCCCACCTTCATTATATATTCAGCAATTTAGGTGATGAAGCCATGTTCAGGGGCTTGGCAATCAACTAACAAAGTCAGCTAGTCAGAAAATTCGGCCATCTCCACAAATGTTTGTAAATGAAGACTGCTTCACTACCTGCTTGACTTTATAAACATGTGACAATAGATTTGAATGAATCACATTTATTTAATGTCAAGATTTATGTCCATATATTGCATCCTATAAAAAAAACATAATATAAGGGATACTGTCAACACAATTAAAAGGTTAGAACCATTAAATTTTTTTGTCGATTTCAAGTTATTTCTTTCCTTTATAAGTGATGAATAATACACTTTTTTTGCACAAAAATCGTCTCACAATACCATATAGAGTGCCATCATCCCAACAACATAAAGAAACCAAAAAACAATTATACGTCCCTTCTCCTTCACGATAGTGGAGAGATAGGTCTAGGGACTATAGTGAAGGAGTAGGGATGTATAATTGTTCTTTGGTTTCTTTAATACATTTTATTCAAATAGTAAATACATTTGAATGTTGCCTATGCTACACATCACTAGCGATCAATAAAGATCATGTCATGGTTATAATATATATTCCTCTCAGATATGTTTTATGGTATGGAACTACCCCTTTGATCTTGCATTGATTGAATGAGCCCACAGAATTTTATACAATAGCATATCAGCAACAATAAATAAATAAATACATGTTTAGTCAAATAAAGTTAGGTTAATGTTTAGTTCAAGTCATGCTGCTATGAACATAAAAGTAGATTAAAATGGAAACGATTCTTTTAAAATGAAATCATAATGGTGCTAATAAAGATTATGCTTTAATTTTGTTAAAAATTTTTGGTAAATATAATGTAAGTAACAATTTCAAATGCTTAAGTTATTCAAAATTAATTGTATAGTCATGTATTTTAGATTGTGGTAAATTATTTAAAAAAAAAATAATTCTATTTTTAAACTGGTCCAGATCAGAATGCTCCAAGATGTTATCATATGCTAAAGAATTTAGATGTTCCATCACTGGAATGTCCCCATTAACCCTTCTCAATGAAATTTGCAGTTGATAATATGCGGTCAGGCATGTAACATTCTTCTGGCACCTACCAAGCATGGGAGAATTGGCACTCCACAGTGACACAGTTACATTTCCACGGCCTCCAGTGGCACAATGCTTTACACCATATGATCTTCCACTTGCCATGGATATAAAGCTTTCATGCAGCTACTTGGCCATGGATACATTCTACAGAGGTCCTGGTGCACAGTTTTTGCTTAGGGTAATAACAGAATAAGTTTGAGATATTGAGTCCTAGAGTTGAGTTCAGTTTAAGTCAAATCAAAGATTCTTTTTATTCCTGTTTAATGATTCCCAGCTTCTTATAAATAATTTGTAATGGTACTATACTAATGAAAATATGCCTAAAATTGAACTACAGCAGGCCTGCTACTGCAAAAGTAGCTACTGCAAAAGTATACGGATATCCCCGTTCTGGTAGCGGGGTACAGCTAGTGACTGAGGTCATGCCCTCATCCGCGGCTGTGCCGGGGGCTATCTCTCGTCCCGGCTCCCTTGGAGGCGGACGGACCAACCATCCACACGTCACAGTGTGATGGGAGCGGTCCGCTCGGTAACCATGGACGCCGGTATCTCTGCACGCCCGCACAGGTGCCTCCCAGCTCCTGTTTATGCGGGCTCCCAACTTCCGGCTTTGGCGGCTACATTAGCCGCGCGCAGGTAGTGCAGCCCCCATCCACTGCACGCGGAGGCTCCCGGACTATTGACGGTTACCACGGAGGGAGTCCATACTTGGAGTTACACAGACCGTTCGCTTCTACATCTATCAGAGGTACAAACTTTAACGATATTTGTCCACCATCCACGTGATTCATCTATTTTTTATTGACATATCCGGCTCAATCTTGACCATTATCATTGTTGGTGGGCTCTTTTGTTCGCAACGAATTGACTCAAGTTTGACACATAGGCCCTTAGCCTCTTAATAGACAT
>CM070036.1:59593943-59604465 GCA_036250615.1 Ptychadena robeensis | reverse complement strand
TTGGTGTTTAACTGTAAAAATGTAGAGCAGTTCAGTTGTGATCTGATATGAGATCTGCTTTATAAATATGCTCGTGTTTCAGCAATGAATGGCAAATACTTTATACACAAAGAAAAAACAGATTTATTTAAGAACAAATAATCAACATATGTGAAGTATTCTTTGTTTTTGTTCTAAAAGTACATATCTTGGCCAGCTTATGGCAAACATGATATATGGATCAATTCATCCCCTCTGAGCAGAACACATGCTTTGTTCTCTTATGAAAAAAGTGTAATAGCATGATGTAGCCACCACTGTGCTTGACACCGAGCACTCTGTTGTTTGAGTAATGAGTTGCATGAGACATTTTTATACATGGAGCTTTGAGATTTAGGATTTCTTCATGCTAAATCTATATGGGCTTGCATATTTTTCCTGTGAGCTATGGCCACCAGTTTGCTATAACACCAGCATATGATGTGATACACAAAATACTTGTGATGCTCCACTTCCTTCTCTTCCCTGTTTAAATAATTCTATTTGTTCACCATGAACTTTGCATTGTCTGTTTTCTCATACAATATACCTTTTATATTCGATCAAATAACAGTAAAGAGTGAAAGATATTTTATTGTATCTGTCTTTATTGATTTCATGCTTTTTTAATGTTTTATTAAACCTGATGATCCTGTCAGCAATATCTTGTGTGCCCTTGGGAGTAAATGCTTAAAGCTGACCTGCCACCTCACTGGGCACTGCTGTTAATTAGGCAATCGCTGCTCAAAATGTAATAAAAATCCTTCCTTACAGCAGGAGAGTTGATTTTCGGGCTCTCCCCTCCCACTGTGTGACGTACCTGCAGCGGCATGGTTGTAAACAATCACAGTAGGGGCATCTGGGATGAAGTCCATAGTCTCGTGTGAATTGGAATGCAGGTTCACTTCTGCAGAATCTAATGTGATTAATTAAAGCTCCATCTAGTGGCCGTTTTATAGAATTACAGCTCCCTAGTCAGAATTAAGTATTCCTGAACTGTTGGCGGAACTGCTTCTCTCTGCCCTTAATAAATATGATTTCTCCAGGAATGAGGAGGTGAGGAAGGTAAGTAAGTTTTTTCAAAATTATGTAGCAGTTTTCGCAGATGTACACTGCTGACAGGTGAGTATTATGTCAATGTAATGAGAACCTCAGATGTAGAAATCCATCTTGGCATATTGCTAATTGCCTGATCTGCCCAAAGCTTGTTTTTTTTTTTAAGGGGAGGATTTTGCAAGGAGAACCCTCCTTCACAACCTCTGCCACCCAATTTCAAAATTGGATTGAAATTGGGATTTGGCCGCGAAAGTTGCATTAAAAAACATGATGGTTGACAAGTATGACTGTATGCCCTCTGTTCATACTATAACAGAAAGTTATTCAGTAAACTTTGATCTCATTTTAAAAAAATTCTGCCTAAAAATTAGCAGGGCTACACATTAGTGGTACGCAAATGGGGGCAAAAACTAGCTTACCTTAATGCAAAACTACATTGTTCTTACTAAGCGCATCTGCATACTAACACCTAACTGTCAGCCATAGAGGAGAGAGCCTGCAGCATCCTCCTCTGCTCCACTTTTAAGATGTTTGAGAAAGAAGGCAAGTGCTCACTAGAGGCAACTTATGGCTAATTATGGTATTGCAGGGAGATTGAGCTTAAAGCTCAAACACATTACATAGCTGTACAACAACTTCACTTTATCATGTATACAATATAATTTTTAGATTGCCAAATTCTTTCAGTTTTTATTGTTGAATGTATACAATATAAGTTACTTGGATAAGGGAAACAATAATAACTATGAAATGTTTCAGTTAGGGTGTGAAATTGGCAATGTAAATTACTAATCCAAAAAAAGATGTTAAAAATCTCGGATTTGAAAGTCAGAGTAGGCATATGTAAGATCTGACAAAAGAAAGCACTGTTAAAAATTTTGATAGTTGGAATATGACTATGAAAAGTTGGGATTAGGACTGTAGGTGGTCTAACAGTTTAGTTACTAAGCCAGAATTTTTATTTTTTATAAAATGTCTTTTTTTTATTCTTTTTATACCTGGTAAAACATTTTGCATTGGTATATCCATATGAATTCCAGTTACACTTTAGAACAAGTTTTATACATAATACAATTATACAAATATATTCAGTAATAAATAGACTTTAACTGTTTCCCCGAGCATCCTCTACACTACCAACAAAGAATTAAAAAAAACGTTTTACACCATACAAAAACATAACCGTGTAGCAATACGGGACAAACACACCTGTTATCTAAAATAAAAAGGGCAAAAATCACATTCCCGATGGTTATATTGCAAATAAACTAGGAAGGCTAGTAAGATGTGAGTGGGGCAAGGATCAGCGACTGCACCTGTACTTAACAAACTTATCAACTCTCCGCCCCAGAAACTGCAGCCACCCAAAATCGGAAGGAAAGAAATTAGGTAAGTAAAAAGCAATAACAGGAGGGCAGGGCAGACAGGTACAAACACAGATACAAAACAAAAAAAAGGGGAAGCGAAAAAGAAGTAGAAAAGAAGAAAGAAGAGGGAAACAAAGAGTAGAGAAAACACTAAGGGGGAGAGGAGGTAGGGAGAGGAGGTGAAAAATGTCAGCGTTGCACTACTGAGGTTTGAGATCTGGGGGTTCAAACAGTGTTGTACTCTGGGAGTTACATATGACCCTAAGCCAACGGTTGACCTGTGGATGAAGATCGAAGCTCAATCAGGAACAGGGAGGTCTATTTGCAGCAGAATCTACCATGCAGGAAGCTGAAGCAGAGGGCAGTGAGGTAGACAGTAAGGTAGACTGCACCTTTTAAAACCACACACCATCTCCTGGTACTCATCTGAGTTGTACTACTCACTAAAACCATTATGTGCACCCCTGCCTATTAGTGTTGAGCTTAAATATTCTAATTGTGAATATATTCAGTGAATATCAGCTACTCGAAAATTTGCGAATTTTGCGAATATGGCAGCGGATATTGGCAATTTCCAATATCTGAGTTAGTCTGCATTGGGATGCTTATGGGCCATGGATTGCAAATATATATTCGCAATGCGAAAATAAATAGCATGTGACCATTCATTTTAAAGGTAATTTGTATTAGTATAATTATTCACAGAATATTGCCAATTTGATATCGTCATTAACTTGACACCTTTTGATTGTGTTTTATCTTTATTTATTTGTCAATTGTCTTGCTGCATTCAAAATAATTCAGTTGTTATAAATCCTATATAGTGTTTTATAATATTTCAGTGCAAACACTATCTAAGCAAAGCTTCAGACATATGACAAGGTTTACAATAGAATACACTGAGAGAATACACAAACATTAAATGTGTTTATTCAAGCAAAACTATAATTTACCGCGGCCATATGGACTGTTACATATAATCCTGAGTAATGTTGCAATGTTGGCACTGGAAGGTTGTATCAGCATAGTAGCCTCAATTTTACCCATCCATTTTTTTTAAAGCCTGACATCCATAGGTATATATACTGATACATCCACATTCATGTGCTGTAATATAAAGCTGTATTGTCTATAATCTTACTGAAGAGATGTATCCATCTGTACTGGTGGATTGTATACATTTACCCAGAAGTGATGGTAAATATGTTTTCCGTTTCATAGCCCCAGCTATGAGGAACAGCTGATTATCCTGCCTTATGCCAATGCCACATTTCCAGTGGCGTGGCATGCAGAACAGACCAGTTGGTGCAGGCCTGATGACCAGTTGGGGTCTTGCCATTGTATGGAGACCACCGTTTATTACCCCACATTCCCAGGATACACAAGTACCAGCCCTATGTGGCCATACTTTTCCTGGCAGCAAATAGGCACAGTTATTGAAGTGATTAATTGCTCCTCAGTTGTAGCCGGATTTCCCTGCCTCTGTATTAATCTCTGCTGTAGTTTTTGTATCCCTGTTTGAGAGCAGTACCAATCAATCACGCTCAAAAACAGGGATATTGGACATGACTGTAATCCCCAGTCGATGTCCATTGCTTTGCATGGAGACCACATGACGTCATTGCGCTGCTGCCGGGAACCTCGAACGGCTCCAATATCAAGCTGTGTGTTCCCTGCAATATCATGGGGATGGTTGCCAGGAAAAGAAAGCTGGCTGCACAATGTGTGCACCTTCTGCACACAGGAGCACAATTTCTAAATTCAACCATGTAAATCCAACCTTAACATTGTACTGGGGTCACATGCCTATGAGGAGAATTCACAAGAAGAGATTTCTTTAAAATTCCTGTTGTCTCTGGGACAGGGAGGGCAAAAAGTAAACAGATGGCATTATGAGGAGAATTCACAAGAAGAGATTTCTTTAAACTTCCTGTTGTCTCTGGGACAGGGAGGGCAAAGAGTAAACAGATGGCATTTCAGGTTTACACCTTTTACAATGATATCCCAAACTAAATGAAAACATTCTAGGAATTAATAATTGTAACTCTGTGCACATTATGTTATTGTAAGATAGCAAGCATCTTGTAACTGAGTTCTCCCTAGTAGACATACGGCAATCATGTAATCTCTGAAATAGCATCCAATTGTTCGCTTGCCAAGCCAGAACTAACATTTTCCATAGTCTCATGTTAGATAATTATGTTATTTTCACACACAGACATATTGTCTTTAGCGCATATCTGTTGCAGAGCACATTGTGATTATACACCAATCAAGCTGCCATATTTCAGTAGACCTTAATTGCTACCTTACAGACATATTACGGGGAGATCTATCACATCAGTAAAGTGCTAACAGCAGAAAAAATAATTCCACCATACTCTTTAAACCACATTTACCAAAATAATATGCTCCACTGCATGATTGAGTGTGGTACTGTGTGTGACATCAAGGCATTCACTTGGGAAGTGATCTGTTCAGTCTTTGTGTTCTCTTCTTATATATATATGGTTTGTGGACTTCTTAGTTCAAAGTCGAGCAGTAGAAACAGATCCAGCAGATCAATGTTTTCTTCTTTATAAGGTTTTTATTAATAGAAAATTTAAAAGCAAACAACAAAGCATACAGAATGAACCAGCAAGCCAGCAACACTAAATTACCAAAAGTATTGAGACACCTACATTTACTTACACATTGACTTTAATGACATCCCATTCTTAATATATAGGCTGTAATATAGAGTTTGCCCACATTTTGCAGATATAACAACTCTTATAAAAACTCTTCTGGGGAAACTTTCAACAAGGTTAAGAAGTGTATTCATAAAAAAGATTTGGGCAGAACTACGAATGCAATAAAAAGAGTAAAGAGATGATGGCCACTATCCCCATCACAATACATACTAGGGGAGGAAAGTTAACCTTGAAGGGGTTAACATACTGACGAGGAATCTTGACACGATACCGTCTTGTTGTTAAATAAGCAATAACTTTTATTATCACATGTGATGAGAACAATACATGGCAATCGTTGTGCCAGTTTGCGGAAATACATGAGTTTTTATAGACATTGAATATTAGCATATACAGGAAAAGAACTCCTACTGTGGGAAGTGATTGGGAGTTATCAATATAAAGATTAACCAATCATCATAGGATAAACCTCCTGGACAACTGAGAGTTAACAGTATTTTTTAGAGATTTTAACATATTATTATGCCCTCTTGGATGACCTTTCGAAGTCATCAAGTAGCCAGACAGTGGTCTACAAAAGAGGAACTTATAAATCAGACAATTCGAAGGCCCATGCCCATATATAGTTTCTTTATGAGACAAGCCTATTGAGGTGTCAACACAAGATATATATATTTTAAAATTCAGTAAGTAGAAAGAAACATGAGTTGTTTGAAAAGTCCATAAAAGGTCATTTAAGGATCCATATGACATGTCCTAGTTCATATAAGATGGCCTAGTTCACATGAGATGTCCTTATATCAGGATTTATAAGAATTAAGAAATTCAAAGTCCTTACTGGAGCAGTTGTGCTTCCAGTACAAAACCAAGAGGTGGCAAGCCTCTGGGGATTTTTCGTGGCCAGAAATTTCAGCCCTCTAAAGTTGGTCTCCTCAGGAGAGGAGGGAAACCCCACTTAAGGTGGATGGTGCAGTGGTAAAAGAGTCTAGATAAATGATCTGGATAGATAAAACAGCAAATCAGTTGCTACTGTAGAAAGTTAAATATAAATCCCCAGGCTCGCATACGATCTCATTGCCATGGAGCAAGTACCTGCATGGTTACTTTATGTACAATATAGTATCGAAGTCATACTTACCATGGATGCAGGGCCCACCAATCATTGTCAGGTAATGTCCAAGCTTTCAGACCATGTCCATGGCCCATGTGCTGTGTTCCCACTTTCCCCATATGGCAGTAGGTAGAAACTGGTAGGTAAAAAGTGATGGGGAAAGTGTCAGACTGCTCACTGAAAATGGGGGTACACATGGCCAAGTAACCCAGGTGGAGTGTAAGGGGTTCTATTACAGGGTTAATATGTCCGTTTGTCAGTGACAGGACCATATGTGTACAGAAGGAGACCTAAACTACAGGTTGAGAACCACTATCCTAACCTATTAACTAGTATCTAAGTCAGGCAAAAGTAAAACAGATTAAATGCACTGACTTGGGCTTGCAGAGCTTTTAAAAACCTTGCACTGATGGCTAATCAGTAATTTGTGTCAACGAGCAGTTGGACAGGTGTGCCTAATAAAGTGGGCAGTGAGTGTGTGTATATATATATATATTCGAAGAATTTAGAGTGTGCCTGAAAAAAAGCTTTAAATATGTCCCAGCTTCAGAAAAGTCAGTAATTAGTGTAAGCAAGTCAGAACAGTTATCATAACGAAGAGGTTTGCAAGATTTTTCTCAGCTTATTTATATTCAGCATGTAAGCTGGCTTTGTGTTCCACATCTCTAGGAGTCACAGAAGATAAGGCACAGAGCAAATGCTGTGGACTCTGCGCAGAAATAGAGGCAGACCAAAAAAACATGAAGCGATAAGAGAATATACATTTACAATCTGTAGCTCACAATGTACAAATGAAGACAGACAATGAAAGAGAAGATAAATTAACCTATTCTTTAGTTTAGCCGTAGAGAATAATAGTCCTTATATATTTAACAACGACAATTGATATTGATCAATTGTCTTTATTATACATATGAGAACTATTATTCTCTACACATATATACACATACATATCTTCTTTTTTTTTGAGAAGCATGCAAGCAAGTTAATGTCTTTAGTTGTTTATTTATGGACTCTTGTGTTTCCTAACTGTGCCTGTGATGATGTCATCATGACTAGTTGACTCAATATTAGTGACTAGTGACTCGACTTTTTTTAAGTTGTTAATGTCGTAGCATGAAGTTCACTAGTGCTTTAGAGGTTGCCACTGGAATCCTTCTCTACTCCTCCATGACAACATCACACAGCTGGTGGGTGTTAGAGACCGTACATTCCTCCACCTTCCATTTGAGAATGCCCAAAGATTCTCAATATGGTTTAGGTCTAGAGACATGCTTGGCCAGTTCGCACCTTATTCCTCAGTTTATTTAGCAAGGCAGTGGTCACCTTGGAGCTGTGTTTGGGGTTGTTATCATGTTGGAATATTGTCCTGGTGCCCAGTTTATAAAGCATCATTGTATAAAAAAAAATATAAAACAAAGTGTGCATTAGTGTGACATCTATTGTCTACAGGAAAATACATTTATCACATCAATAGTTTCTTGTCTAGATAATTGGTTTACCTAGAAATAGGTTCAAAGTTGTAAATAAATTCAATAAAAAACTTGGAAAATGCTGTAATAAGAACCAGTAGTATGCTTTACATTAAAATGATTTTAAGGCAAACTGCAGAGTTTGCAAGAATAAAAAAGCGAAAGAGACAAAGTAAACAACAAAAGGTTTAGGGTTGATTTCCACAGTGGACTAGTTCATCACACAAGAAAACATGTAAATTAACAGTAACCGCTGAATCATCATAAAAGAGCCACATAATAGCAACACAAGAGCAAAAGGAAATCACAAAAGAATTTCATCAGCTGAAGAGGAATGAAGCGGTTAACATTGTAAAAGAGAAACATTTGAACTGTATCCACGTCTGGCACTGTTGTCTTGGCCACAAGAATCCTGAAATAATGAAGACGCTAGCTCAAGACCAGCATGCCATTGGCATAAATATTGACTCATGCAGTCAAATAATGAAATGTGCCAGCTGTATTAAAGAACTATTGACAAGGAAACCTGGGCTTAATGTATTCATATCTATGTGGCTTCGTGAAAGATTAAACTCTAGAAAAGAAAAGGTATTTCCTCATTCATGTTATGCTAATCAAGGTACACTGCACTCTACCTGCTACAAAGATAAAGTTACAGAATCTTCAATATTAGCAATCATTTTTACTAAAATATCGAAATACTTCTTTCAGATATTTTTACAGAATACTCAAGTGGCAAAATCAATCTGAGTAATTATATTACAGACTATTGCACCATGAAATGTAAAACAAACTTGTTAATGAGAAAATGGCACAAGCATACTTTTTAATATAGATAGGCTTACAATTTACTGGAAAAAGCAGCTATGCCGCCTGCCATTAGGAATGTGCAAAGGTCTGGAGGCTTGATTTGGCCAATTTTTGGCAAAAATAATTCTATTGCAAATCTACATTGCCAGCGACAAATTATACTCCCTGGCGCTCATGTGAGGTCCAGATTCCTGCACCAAAAGTGCACCATAGACTTGTTTTTTTAACGTTGTAGGCCTGTAACTTACCAAATATATCCATACAAGGGTCAAGTAGACATCCTGAATATAATAATGTTTGAAACACACACATTATGTTAAAAAATTACATTTAAAAAAACTGATTTTTGTGGGGGGGGGTTTTACTTTGTATCCAGTACAATTTCTGTTGTCACCAGGTCCATCACACCAGGGGAGAGAGGGTTAACTTCAAAGGGGCACATCTGGGGAATCACACTGAAAACAGTTTTCACCATAGATTTACTTTCAAATCTCCCAATGCCGCTCGATGTGACATCATCACGTCACTCCACGAGGGAGGGTCGGTTCATTAGATCAGAGCCACCGGAGCAGCGCAGATTGGTAAGTTTGCGCTGCCGGGGGGCGTCCAGTGCAAGACTAACAGGTCATCACTGGTCAGCCTTGTTTCGGCAGGAATGCCAGGAGGTTAATTAAGTTGGAACTGCTAAGAACAAAATGCTATTTAAAAGTAAGTACAGTCAAGTGTGTCAAGATAAAACAGTTGTTTTTGTTAAAATATTTGTGTCCTTGTAATTTTGTGTATAAATGTGAGTCTTTATTGTATCAGTTATATTTATAGTGTAGTGTAATGAAATTGTGTATATAGTGTGGTTTATCTGGTAATGACACCGCAATGTATATTTGGTGTATATGCCTTCTAATATATCAAACAATTTGTAAAATAGTCCAGCATGTCTGGCTAGACATGTTGGGGTTTTCCCCTAGCTGTCTAATCTGCACAGTAATAGGGGAGTTGTGATGGGTCACTGAGTCTATATGTATATAGTATGACTAATGGGATGCGCCCAGGTTCTCCTGAAAGCTGCCTGTTAGGAAGAGAGCCAGGACTCTGTGCATCTCCAGTATCTTCCCATGGGAATGGACCTCCTTCACCTGGCCTAAAGGAACAATAGGAACCAGCTACAAGATGTGAATGGAGCTGTAAATACCTCCTGTAGCTCCTGTAGTGTAGTAAAAATTATCCCCAAATCCAGCAGTGTGACCTTCTTCTTACTTTCTGAACTGCGTGCATGGATTAGACTGCGACATCAGCAATGAACAGTCTTGTCTAAAGGACCAGGTTGATTCTGGGGCACCCACAGCCAAAATAAGTGATTAACTAGAAGCCTGAGGTAAGACAACTTCTGCAGTCAGAAATAGTGATGAGCGGCATAGGCAATATTCGAATTTGCGACATTTCGCCAATAATTCTACTAATATTTGATTCTATATTAGCGAATATTCGCAATCGCGCGCGGGAATGCGCGAGATTGCAAATCTAGATTGAATGAATGGTCACATGTGCTATTTATTCGCAATCCATGCCCATAAGCATCCCAATGCGAATATTCGAAATTGCGAATATCCGCCGCCATATTCGCGACATTTGCTAATTCTCGAATAGCCGATATTTGCCGAATATATTCGAAATTTGAATATTGGAGCTCAACACTAGTCAGAAACTGCTGATGACTCCAGGGTGACCCCGGACAACACTACAATAGCTGCAGAGAAAATTGTACAAGTAATTCTGAACTGACAAAACCAGTAAAAATAAACTGGCAAAACATCTTCAAGAAAATGTTGACAAGACCAATTTATTTTACTTTTACTCATATTTTACTCATGCTCATTCATTATTTTACTGCAAATAATGAATGAGCATGATGATTGAGAATCTTCACAGAAGATAGTTAGTAAAGCTGACAACGTCATTAGTGATGAGCAGCATTGGCAATATTTAAATCTAAAATCG
>CM070036.1:59552304-59562371 GCA_036250615.1 Ptychadena robeensis | reverse complement strand
ACAAGAGGCACCCTAATGAAGGGTATGGGTTGACAGCCAGGATTGCCTACCTCAGGCGGGGGATTCCAGGGTGTCCCTTGTGTACTTCAGAGAGGGGGGAATGGGCGGATAATAATCCTCCAGGTCTGGCGTCACTGAACGATAGAAGGGGGGGAGGGGGGGGGGAGGAAAAATTAGGGTGGATATGAGAAAATAAAATGAGACCAGGGGCTGTATAAAATGTGCCAGGGTGGTGGAAATGAGAGGATATATATGGATCCAAAGAAGGGTGTATAGGAAAGCCTAGTCCCCAGAATGAGAAAATTAGCACCATGATTAGTGTGTAGAGGAACAGGGGGTCGGTAGCGAAATAAAGACACTCACCATTTTTTTTTCCAATACTTGATACAATATTATTTTTTATTAACTGTGTCTTTTCACAGTATAACTCAATACAAAATACTCTGAAATGTAATGTTATAAAATAAATAAACGATAATAAAAATAAAACTTTATAAGCGATATTCAGCCATAACCTGAATGTGGCACCTTGATTCATACACCCGGAGACTCACAGTTACTCTATGAATGAATTTGCATGATGTTTTCCGCTGAAAAAGCACTTTGGTTTATAAAATGAATAAAACGTCTGGCCGTTTTCAGCTTGTAAAGTCTATAAGGTTAAAACAAATAAGAAATGTAAAGCAAAATATCTATTGCTTGTATGTATATGAATACTACATCAATTATTATAATATGTAGAAAAAGTATTTACCAACTTTTTAACTGGGAAAATGCTTGCACCATCAACAACTTACATTAAAAATTAAAGAGCAGATTTAGTAAGGAGATTATTTTCACCCTAGCTTACGTGTATTTAAAATGCGCCATGTTGTTGTGTGAATAAAAAAAAGAATATACAAATTCCTAACTGAATATTTGTACAGACAATAATATTTTTTCTTCTTTATTGTAGTTTAAGTTCAAGCCTACCCGGCCACCAATTTCTTGTCAATAGGTATTTTCATGCTCTGCATTGGTCATAATGGGGATAGGTACCCACATCAATGGAAGATAAAACAGATATCCAACATTAACTCATTGGATATAATGTGCATGCCTTCAACATGAGTTACCCAATCATATAAAAAAAAGGTATTACAGTGGATATAAAAAGTCTACATAGTTAGGAACTATGTTTTATATACATGTTTTGTACATGTTATGCACCATTACCTTTGTTGAATCTCTATATATATATATATATATGTGTGTATTATAATTGTATTCTGAATTTTTGGAAGGTACACAACAATGTTTGATGTCACTATATGTCTGTGGGCTTCCTGTTAAGGCTCAATAAATGTTTAACTTTTATCTAATAGTATACTGAATACATTTAGAATACCTATCTCTAAACTTGTGGCCCTTAAAAGTCCCCTCGCCCTTGAACCTAACTAGGAGGGGTTAACCAGTTGGTTCACCCCCTATTTCTATAGAAATTATTATTTTGGGATGTGGGCAACTTTACCGAGGGTTTTTAGAAGGGGGAGGGGGGAACTAACCCTCAGGGGTGGCCAGCCCCAACGGACTTTTGAGGTGAATGGATTGAAAAAGGTTCCAGTCAAGGCACTTTACCGAGGGAGTCACAATCCTCTATGTATTACAAGAAGAAGACAAGGTGAAAATGTTGGTCTGGAAGTTAATGAATTTGACAGTGAGTATAGTTCCACTTCCATGTTCATGAATGTACTTGAAATCCATACAATAAACTGTAGAATGCTGAACTTCAGCCTGCTAATTATACAATTATATGTTTTGTGTCACAAGTTCCAGAGGTTTAAAAACTCTGACCCTACCAGAAAGTTTTTGAGTAAGATCTCTGTGGCTGAAGTTACATTATTACCTTAAAGTGAAAGAAATCGAATGCCATTGTCACATCTACTTGTATATATTTTATTCTGGATCTTGGTTCTAGTTATTCTTTAAAATTAATTTTAAAATAATGCCTTTTGACCATGGATACAGTACCATATGAAGCAAACACCATTGTTTTAAAGTGGTCACTTGCGGGCAGAGCTCAATAAACAATAAAAACAAAAAAAAACTTTCCCTCTAGAAAAAGAAAGCAGGCAGCAGTGGCTGTTACTAAGACAGAGATCTTAACAAATACACCAAACACACCCATATATACACACTATATACACAATATCAGTAGTGATGGCCGAACTTCGGCCAGGTCCTTCCGTGAACAGGTGGATCAGACATTTAAAATAGTCCAAAGTCCGCCTGTTTGCAGGCAGATTCAAATTCCCCGCCTGCTGACATCACTTCCGGTTTAAGGAGACGTTTTGTTCACTGGAAGACCGGGTTCTCCACCAGGTCTTCAGTGAAAAGATTTTTCCTCCGGGGGATCTTAATGCTCCTGTGGCCTTCCGTGCAGCTGGAAGGTACCCTGGTAATTGTCAGGAACTGGGCGTTTCCAGGAGCCAAGGCCCGGTCCAGACGGCTGTGTCAGCTCCCTGCATGCTCCACATGCCTTCCTCGCAAGACTGGGGTATCTTACTCCCCTCCACAGAAGCCATCACCTTCACACTCCCTGGGTCTCTTTCATCTCCTCTGTCCTAGAGCTCCCCCTAGTGGGTTCTTCCCTTACAACCGGGCTTCCAATTGCCTGGGTCACCTTCCCACATATACTACATGCACATAAGATGCTAAAAGAGTTGCATGGATCAGTAGAATCTCATATATAGTATACCATGTGACACTAAAAACTACTGTTTTCATAAATGTTCTGTGAATATTATAAAGTAACATACTGCAAATTTCATCCGGCTTTTGAGACTTGACCCCACAAGCCACATACAATATAGGAGGTCATGAAACACGTGCCTTGGTCAGAAGCTTTGAGGACCAAAGCTGAGCATTACCGTTCTGTCTTTTGAACAATTCTTTTTTGCTAGAATGCATTGTGAGCATACTTGTGCCACTTCAATGGCCATAAAAGTGAAAGTTTCGACTTGAAAATAAAGTGGATCAGTGAGAGGCAAAAGGAAATAATATGGAGCCACATCACAGATACAAGTGGATTCCAAAAGGAAATTATTTTTTTTACAGTGAATTTTCCTCAAATCAAGCCTGCTGCCCAGTTAGAATTTAAATTGATTGATTTTGCTATTGACCCCTGCGGAATGTCAAATTTCACATTTATATGGAAATAGTGTAGCTCACAGGTGCTTGTTATGAGCATTTTATCACAGTGAGAGAATACAGTGTTATTTTTTCCCATATTTTCTCCTTTGCACTAGATCTGTCAGAGTCTATTATTTCCGCCAAAGCCTGACAGCTGAGGTTAATACAGATGCCGAATTAGACTTAAGGAAAGGATATCCAGTTTTAAATTAACACAAACCATGCCCTTGTGCTAAAACTAAAAAAAAAATTGAAACCAGTATTTCTTTAAAATTAGAATATTTAATTCAATGGCTTAATCAGGAAAATGGAAGTATTGCCATATCCCAAAAGGCACAATCAGTAAGACTGCCTACTGCATAAATTCAAACAACCATTAAGGTTTATCATGCTTTGCAGCATTAAAAGAATGGTGCTACATAGAAAGGATCCTTGCTGCTTACCAAACAGCTGGAACCCTTTCTTTTTCAATTGAGGTTTGATTGCTACTGTTGATGCACTTTCTTTTTAGCTTAGCCTAATAATGGCTTTTTATGAAGGCTGGTATTTTTTTGGGTGATAAAAATGTACACACTCTCCAAAAAAAAAAAAGATTTTTGGGGGAATTGCATTCACCACATCCTAATACTGAATTAAGCTGCAATAAAAAGGTTGATGTTAATGTCGAGGCAAGCAAAGCAGGTAAATAAGTTGGAGCCTCTTTTTGTTTAAAAGGCACCACATGCTATATGTTAATTACAATGAAATTATTGTAATTTTTAGTGCAATTAAGAAAAAACAATGTGGAAGAGCCAACAGCCTTTTTACTTTTGCTTTTCACCATAAGGAACCACTGCAGGTAACAGTGGGCCCTGAAAGACTTTTTTATTGATGGTTGCTGGAAAATAATTCTGTGACATGTTAGCATTGTTAAAAAGTAATCCCCTCTCATTGAATGTTTTTCTATATTTAATAGGTATATTTTAATCAGTATTAAGTATAAATCCTTGGAATATCTTGAGTTCTAGGAAATTTCCGGGCTGATAAATAGCATCACCTAGCCCTGGCTTGTCCCTTTTGTTAATTTGATTTCTGGAGTTCTTTCATGAAGGCTTATATGTGGGCCTGTCTATAGCTTCCTCTTATCATAAAGCTATGAACAGGCCCCTGACAATCCTTCCCACCAGTCATGACCTTTAGAACACCAGACTTACAGTTATGTAATGAACATTTCACTTTTTTATTTAGAAATGTCATTGGTATCTTCAGTGGCGGTTTAAGGCATGGGCAACAACATGGTGGGGGTAGCATCTAGGCATCATAAATCTTATCTTTACCAATTCCCAGATGTTTCCCCCACAGCACACCCAACTATCAGCGCAGCCACCCGAGGAGAGAAAAGGAGTAGAGGAGACCCCCCCCCCCAGTACTTTCTCTCCCCGGACCTCACAAGCACCCCCCCCCAAAAGTCCTGTACGCTCTCTCTCACAAGACCTCACAAGCACCTCCCCTCCCCATAAGTGACCATAGATGTCAACCCTAGGACCGCCCTGGGTATCTTAATAATGGGATGGGGCAATATATTAACAGATTCAGTGTACAAGTAATCTTCATCAGATTTTAATGATCATTCAAAAACGGAAACGTGAAGAATCACATGTGAATAAACCTGTCGCAAAAGGACTTTATTAAAAGACTTGTTGAACTTTATCTACATTGTGGAATTTACCATACCTAATGTAATGCCTTTAAAATTAATTTGACCCATCCCCACATAAGAGTGTGGAAATGGGAATGTAATAAGTTTTAACTTATTATATATCTTGTATTGTTGGTTGGGATTATGGCACTATGCTTGGGTCAGTGAGACAAACTCTTGTACAATTTATTTTGCATAATCTAAAGCCCCCCATAGACGGGCCCATTCCCGGCCATAGTTGTAGCAGACCAACATGCGTGCTCGCTCCCGCCGAGCACATAAAGGTTGGTCGGCTGCAACTATGAGGGAGCCCACCTTGAGTTTTTCTGCACGATCCTCTGTTCCTGCACTGCAGGCTGTTAACTCGGAGGGGGAGTCTCCTCCCCCTCCGAGTTAATTGGCTACAGTCTGACAGGAGTCCCGTGTGTTAGTGGAACACACAGGATTCCTGTCCGTTCTGTAGCAGACTGCTCACAGCGTGGTGACGTCACCACGCTGTGAAGAGCCTGCTAAATGTCGGCCATAGGTCGGGACGTCTATGGCCGGCTGAAGAAGAGCACTGACTATCATTTTAGAAGTGTTGTAAAAAAGTTTGTGTGAGGACATCATGGTGTATACTCAACATGTAAAAAATTTATATGTAAAATTAAAGTTTGACTTACCTCTGAGCTGGTATGATGGTGGCTTAGGGCTCCATGATCCGAAAATATTATACTTACCTGCTGTTCCGTGGAATCATATGAGAGATTCCATATTTTTTTGCCAGGCTTCCGGGGGTTAACACAGGGTGCAATATTGTGATTGGCCACTGGGGGTGTTTAATGGTTTTCAATAAAAAATTTAGTAAGTGAACTTTTTATGGAAAGCTGAGATCACAGAATTACCGGGCAATCACAGCGCTCTTATGACACGCTGTTGTGGCACATCATCTGGGCCAGGGAGAAAGAAGGGATCTTCTTAAGTAATTTACTTTTGGGGGTGTTTTTTGTCATCTTTCTTCCCTATTATCAGCACTTCTAGTGTCATTCCTCATTTTCTGGTGGTGGGTTCGCTTTATTTTTAAACAGAGAGAGGCATAGAATCTTTGCAATGCATACACTTTAATGGTCGTGGAAATGTATTTTTCTTATCAAAAGAAAAGTTTGATCTAAACACTTAATACTTTTGGTGGAATCAACAAAGTTAGAACACAAGCAAATCAATGGAGCTGCCATTAAAGTCAAATAAGTTTAACAATAGCCTAAAGTAAAATTGACTTTTCAATAGAGAATTAACCATAACAGTTTGCAAAGTGTAGTTCTCATATAGTTTACCTATTAACAATATACTTATAGTTCTGTTTTCCAGGATGTGTCATTTGAATGTTGTGTCTGCATTATTTCTCTATGATCCTGTCTGCATTTGCTTATGGCTGTCCTTGAGCATATAGCTTTTAAGATGTCGCACAATGAAAGTTCCTAAACAAAGGCTTTCATCTCGGTAGTTGAAGCGTTCATTGTGCAAAGAAACATACTCAGCTCTTAACCTTCAAATCGTGTGTAGAGGTGCAATCTGCAAAGTATACAGCATATAAGTTCTAGGAATTGTAAGTGTAGCATTAGCAATAAATAATGAATAAATTTTACAAGAATAAAAAGTATTTTATCACTAAACCATGAAAATATAAACATGTATGCAGGCAAAAAAATCATCATGATCATCTCAATTTAAAGCGGACCTACCACAACATAGGGCTATTTAAATTATTGGCAGCAGCATAAAAAAATATTTCTGACAGCAAGAGGGGCGATTTTTATGGGATCGCCCCTCCCCCTTTATGAAATTCGGCTGCAGCAGTGTTTTAAAAGTACTGCCCCCAAGGGGCACCTGGGGTGATGTGTCTCAAGTGAGGTAGTCCCTTGGGATTTTGATGGCAGCTTCATGTCAGTGGGATGTAATATAATGTAATCAAAGCTCCATCTACTGGCCATTTAATAAAATAAAAGCTCCATCGTCAAATATTCCTGAAGAATGGGCGGAAACAGTCGCCAGTCCAAAACATGCTGGTGCCAGCAATGAGAAAGTGATGAAGGTAAGTACGTTTTTTTTATTTAAGCAGTTTTCCCAGATGTAAACTGCTGAAAGATGACTATTATGTCAATGTAATGTAGTTGTGTTTTTTTATTTTGAGTTGAGAACCGCTTTAGGTACCTGTATTGGCTATTTAACAATAGTAAATAATGCAACATTTTCTACAAAATGCTAACCATTAAGTAAGTGCCTGTTCAGACAACTATGTGGACTGTAAACAATACCAAGGACAATATTTGCCTCTCAAAAAGGAGGAGATTATTGAAAAAAAAGTTTTCCTTAAAAAAAATCAATGATGTCTCTGACCCTGTACCCTTTCCATTTAGGGTATGAGTGCCACAGATGTAGACTAGCCACAGATTGGATTGTCTGGAGTAAACGTGGGCATACACAGTTTGATTTTTCTGTTCGCTTAACTTAAAAAGCAATCATTTCAAGTGATCGGAGATGTTGGCAAATTTCGATCGATCTTTCAAGTTTCTGATGGGTTTTCTTGGTATTTCGCTCAAATTATATACAATAGTATAGTATGGAGCATGCATTCTCAAATCACATTATGTTTTCCAAAACATTTTTTAAGAGTAAAAAAATTGAAAAAAGTTGTTTCACTGCCCTGAGCCTATTGACCTTCTTAGTGGTCACCCTGTGTCTGGTTCGGGGTAGATTTACTTACCAATAGCAGTCTCCAGAGCTACACTCAGTGTAGCTAACCTGTTCCTGCTGTGTTGTCATTCTTTTCACTTCTTCCTAAATACAGGTATAAGTGTCCTGGGTAGAGATGGTCGAATTTCGAGTTAATTGCCAAGCCCCTGAACATGGTATCATCACCAAACTTGCTGGAGATGTAGAGAAGGGTGTGGGTATCCTACAAAAAAGTATTGCTCTAACACAAATAGTTTTTGCATAAATTAATTTTGAAAGTCAAAATCTTGGCTTTGACTTTGAACTTAATTTATGCAAAAACTACAGGTGTTAGAGCTAAAAAAAAATCCATTGTTCCCATAATACTTCTCTACATCTCCAGCAATTTAAGTGATGATACCATTTTCCCAGACTTTGCAATCATCTAGTCCGAAAATCGGACCATCTCTAGTCCTGGGTCCTCACATAATATTTTAATATTCCCCTCCCACCAAGTACCAATGGAGAAGCACATGATCCATTTGAATTGTTGATCAGATTAATGTTCCCTGATTCAATTGTCAGGATCATATGATTATCGCTTCCTGTGTTAGCAAAAACTGGATCAGCCGATAAGAGTGGTACTAAGAAATCATCAACTTGATTCCTTGTATGCAGTTCGGGCATTGGCACCCCCACAGGTCCCTGGTGAGTTTACGTTCTGCTGATGGAAAAATTGGTTAAACTGTGTAACTGCCATCAATCCATGTCTTTTGACATGGAACATGATATTTGGTTTCATTTATATATTTATCAAGGCTATTATTGGATTCTCTATGGATGAGATAATATTGTGTAATGTGGTTATTAAATGCCATTGTTTTGTAAAACATTTTTCCAAAGTTTATTCATTTTATTTTGTATGTTTTGCTGTAGGTCTTTACCTGGGTCACCACCCATATCCGTCATGATGCTCTATATATACATCTCTATTCTTCCCTGATGAGACCCATGAATTGGCGAAACTCCTGGGGGGATACCAAATGAGAGGTGCCATTACAGGCTCCCCACTCTCACAATGTGCTTCTTTGGAAATTAGAGGGATACCCGGAATAGCCTTGAGGCTACCTACAGCAGTTTCATGACTTCTATTTTTATGCCTACAGTGATGTTTGGACTTTGATATATGTATTATTTGATTTGAATTTCACTGGAATAAATGTGGATTTTATGTCTCTTTATTAATCTGTTTTAATGCCTAGGCCTATTTAAAGTCCCACAGGGGGTAGCCACTCCTACAGCCACATTAGGTTTATGTTTATTACCTAATTTTGTCTTTTCTTCTTCACAATTGATTCCTTCTCTTGCAGGAGACCCTTGCTATAAGAAGAACTTGCCATTCCCTGTTCAGGCCAAACTGCCCCCAGAAATAATAGTAAGCTAAGTAATAATTTAGGATATTTATCACATCTTTCAGTGTTCTCTAAAAAAACATAAGCCCTTTGTCTGTGTAACAGATTTTAGAATATAGAATAAAAAGTAAAAATTTGAGGTTTATTTTACCTGCTTTTAGGCAAGAATTTCAAACACAAAATACCTGCTTGTTTCTTTTCATTCATTCATACACTAGATGTGCACAGTGGCATAGGTTTTGATCATGAAAAATCTGATTAGTAATACTTCTGACTCGTGACTTAGAGGATGTTACTTATATGCTGAGACGTCCTACTGAGAGATGATACAGTGGGCAGAACACAAAAAGATTGAAACTGCGGTTGAGGGAGCATGTGTGATACCTAAATCTTCATTTACAGATGTAGAATCCATTTCTCACCTGTAGCTACATGTCCTGTATCAAATAAATATACAGCTCCCAGTTACAATGTATTTCCAAGCAATTGAGCATGTTCCCACTCATAAGACAAGTGCTGTGCTTTTCAGCTGAAGAGAGAAGTACCGGGGTACAAACATAATAATCAACCTTGCAGGAACAATGGAGAGCTATTTGCCAGCAATCTCGGCCTTCTGAAATCACATATTGCAATTCAAAAAAAAAAAAAAAGGAAATACTCTTGAACTTTTGTTTTCATTGAATTTGTGGATGTAGTCAACTTAGTGGATCATTATGAAAATAACCAAATAAATGTACAATTATTCGGTTCAACATTTTATGTTGATGGGCAATTACCTGCATAAATAGAGCCACACTATTTATAAATATTTTATTCAAATCATTATCATAAAGCAGAAAACATAGTTCAAGCCAACATAATTTTTTTTTATTTGCAGAAAATGCAGCAAAATATGTACATATAGATATAAATTGGGTGTCCCCCTTCCTGTCCTTTCAGGTTTGCCAAAAGGGGTCTGATATGCTGTGAAGGGAGCAACCCTTTTCCAGAGTTTACCAGAGCCTATGCCGGCAGGGCATCTGGTATGGTCTTGGGGGGGGGCTCCACGCTGTTCGTGGTCACTAGTGATGGCCGAACTGCCCGCAAGGCGGACAGTTCGGCCGCGAACAAGCATG
>CM070036.1:59501091-59536250 GCA_036250615.1 Ptychadena robeensis | reverse complement strand
CAGAAACATCTACACCACTTGAGGGGTTCACATACTTTCAAGCAGCACTGTATATTAACCCCCCTGCTGTTCCTGACTGTCCCAGAAGCTGAACTCTTTTCACTCTTCCTTGCCACTTACCTAGGAAACATGCGCGTTCCAGTCCCAGTAAGTGATGGAATATCATCTGGAGAAATGTGTGGCCATCCCAACTTTTTAAAAATATATTTCTGTCAAAAACATTATAAAAACCTAAAATAAATATACGGCTTGAAATTAATAATAAATAATAGCATTCTGACTTTATTCATATTTAACACAGAATCCCAACCATGTGCCAAGGGCAAGTAAACAAGGATTTGCTTTTCACATGACTGAATAATTGAAGTGGATCTTCACACGTTTTATTGTGTGAATTTTCTCAAATTAGCCTAAAGGTGTTGTCAGGTTTGATGTAAAAGTAGTTTTTTCCCTCATAATTCTTATAAAAATCCCATAGATATAGTGTATATATATATATATATATATATATATACACACAGTGTATACACTGTATATTGCACGTTCCAATTTTTTTCAAAAAAAACTATCACAATGCAAGGATGTCATACACAATCACAATGAGTTTCTTCAGTATTTGGTCAAACGACCATTTCACAAAGGGCACCGCAAACATCGGCTAACAAGCAGCAGCGCTGATGCCCACAAGCAGGGTGGGAAGTTAGGAGAGAGAGTAACGCCCCCTCGCTTCTAAATTAGGCAAGATGGGGCATTACTCTTCCTCCTAACTTCCCACTCTGCACATCATCTGCACAAGCGAGGTGGAAATTTTGCAGGGAGGGGACATTACACTAAGCTGGCCATACACCTTTAGATGTCTCCGTCAGATATCATGTAGATCTACCAACAACTATGTAGTATAGGGTCTTCTGCGATTCAACACAGGTAGACTTGATTGTTTAGAAAGTCCCTCATCTAACATGGTTTTGGTAAAGCAAAAGGAGAGCTGACAGAGAAATCTAAAGGTGTATGGGGACCCTAACCTGATTATGCCAGAAGTGACATAGCAGAGAATGTTTCAAATGCAAAAAGTGACACTTCACTTCCACAGTCATGGATCTCAAAGGTTTGAGAACCATTGCTTTAGAGCATCCATTTCTCGAATTCCAGGTGCCTAAAGTATCACAATAGGTCTGTAAAAAAGAGGAAAAAATTTAATTGTAAGTTTGCACATCCTCTATATATTCAGGAGCTTCACAGAAAAGAAATAGTACTAAGGGGTCAGTGGGATTTATTTATTAAAATACCCTTTATTTTGCACAGTGGCTCATCCACACAACCACGTTTGCCCACGCAAGACATCGGGACAATCGAGGGTTGGGATGGTGCAACAAACCTCCCAAAGCTGAGGGGTGCTTGTCTACATGTGAAGAGTGCAACAATAGGACAGCAATAAACAGCTTACACAATTAGTAAGGATGCCCCAATTATTTACAAGACAAAGAAAAAATACCCTCATGTGGGGACTTTACGTGATGTTGTAAGCCAATTAATTTCAACATATAGGTTAAAAGTAATAGTCTTTATTCAAATGAAATAAGGTTAAAAGCAAAGTGATAGGTAGGAATCACACAATAAATGATTAAATGATTCATTTTGTCATAATGTCAACATGTTTCGCCCACATATGGGCTTCTTCAGGACAGACAAATAATCTTTTAAACAAAACATAAAATTAATTTCATGTTAAACAAACAGGTATTCATAGATAAACATATAATAGAAGTAGCTTTCTGGTATTGTGTGTGTAGACCAACCCTTGGGACTGATAACGCCCTTATATGTCCAACAGCGGAAGCACACACGGAAGCGAAGAGGGAGGGCTCACAAACGGGTACCATTCCCCCCAAACCCTCCATTTCTGCCACCACCTGTCCCACTTGGCTTACAAAATCATGTGATAGTAAGGTAGTGCCAATCTTAAATCCCCACATGAGGGTATTTTTTTCCTTGTATTGTGTGAAGAGTGTGTCGAGATTGAGGGATTGGGCAATTGACTCAGAGCTATTTAACCTCCTAAGCGTTTACGTTGTAATCCGATGCGATTCTGTGCCCTCCTTCCTCCCCCCTACATATCCGTGGGGTCAACGTTGAATTTTGTCATCGAGACAGACCCATAAAGTTCCGCCACTACAGAGAAATGGCACAGGCTACCACCGGACAGGTGAGGTGAGTATGCCCGAGGTTAGCTCGGGGTGAGTATTGTTAGTAGTGATGGGTAGCACAGGCAGTATTTGTATTCACAAAATATTGCCTAATATTCACAATAAATTAGCAAATTCGAGAATTTGTGATCTCCAGTCATTACCTTCATTGCGCAAAAGATTTTCATGATAAAAAGTGCAGATATTCGCATTTTTACGCAATCAATAATATCAGATAAAAACTAATCATTTATTACCTTCCTTGCGCAAATCAGCACTTGTACAAGTACATATTGGGAATGCAGTGCACAGTAGGTCCGGGTACTGATGTAAAAAATCTTGTATATTTGTGGTTATGAAGATATAGCTCTATATTCAAGATCTTCGCAAATTCTTGAAAGTAACAATATTCTCAACAAAAATATTCACCATCAACACTAATTGTTAGTAAAACAGCCCAGGAGGTTAATCAGCTAATCAAATTGGTCATTACTTCTTCGTAATGAGAACTTTGAGATTGACCGCCATGCATGTTCCTGCCAAGCGTCCGACGGTTGGCCGTAAATTGGGTGTGCCCACCTGGTCAGATTGACCAGGAATCTGCCGCATGTTGGATCGCACGATCCGTGATCCGACATGCCGGTTATTTCCCAGCCAATCCCATTAGTTTGGATGGGGACGGCACACAAAGGGTGCCCGGACGATTCTCGGCACTAGCGGCCGTGCGTGATGATGTCATCATAGCCAGTAGGCCTGCTGAGAAGTCGACAGGAAAACGACGCGTCTATGCCCAGCTTTAGCATGCTAGTAAATTCCCCCTAATAACTGCAGTGCTTTCCCTTCTGTTGGACTGATTATATATTTTGTCACATTTCTTTAAGGCTTTATTAGTCTTGCTATGTGCTTTTTAAATCTAATTAAGCTTTTGGTGCTCAAACTAGTTATAAAATCAGTGAACAAGTACTTTTCTGTATTAACTTCAAGATTCAGAACCTGCAGTTTTCTAAAATCAGTTCACAGTAATTGAATTTGATACCAACATATATAACTCTATTACTTTGTAAATAATTTAATAAACTTGCATTTTTGTAAGTTTTAAAGTAAGCTTTGATGCAATAAGAGCTGTGAGTGAAAAGTTCCTATGTGGCATAATTGTGTGGATAGATATTTATATCCCTTCATTAATTCATCAAGAGATTTTGTATTTTATGGTATTTCTGTGCACTGCATTTCATTTGGTGTCAAACTCAGACATCTGGGTACGTTATTGTAGACACAATTACCGATCTAATGTATTTATTGGAAAACTAAAGAAAATGGTGAAACCTGCTCTTTATAGGGCAGTCATGCCTTTGAGACTGAGCAGTTTAAATGTATTCATGTCAGTGGAATAATGAAATCATTTACATTGATTGGTATTTACTTTTTCTGCAACCTTCTACTTTATAACAGAACATTTCTTTTTCAAGAAATGTACAATGATTGTACATTGTATACTGTAGAATTTATTTTTTATTTTTTGTGTTTTTACAGGTCAGGTCCACTACAAATGTATTTTTTTAGGTTTAGATAGATAGCATTGGTTGTATTAAAGTGGACCTACCACCAGAAATCTGTGTTTTTATGAATGGCACTAGAAGTGCCAATAACAGGGAGGAATGCAGTAAAAAAAAACTCAAAAATGTACCTGTAACCATTTTAATAAGATAACCCTCACTTTCTGGTTCACTGAAGGCAACACATGAAACTGGGGGTGGCCACTGGGGGCGTTCAGTGATCTTCTATGGCAATTTCAAAGCTTCCTGTGATGTGTTGCCTATTTCTGCCTAAAATGAACCAGGAAGTGAGAAGAGCTGTGGGATTATCTTATAAAATTGGTCATTACAGGTAAGTGTTTTTTCACTGCATTCCTCCCTATTATTGGCACTTCTAGTGCCATTCATGAAAACATAGATTTCTGGTGGTTCTAGTGCCCCTACGCTAAGTGCAGTGCTTGGTGGGAGGTCAAGACGGAGCATATGCACATTACATGCTTGACTCTTTCTTTTGTTTTTTATCAAAACTTAAATTGTCGATTTTGGTTGTATAACGATCGTATTACGATTGGACCTTCCATGTGGATCTACATTGGATTTGCTTATAATCGGTATCTAATCAAAATATCAAGATCTAAAGTTGGATCGGAAATCGATCATATTAAAATCGAACCGTGTATGCCTAGCTTTACTGTCCCTGGCCTATCGCTTTATTTATTGGACTTCAGTTATTTTTAACATGGAAGGTCAGCATCACATGTAAAGGTACCCAGTGTGGGCTACATGCAAATGCATTCTTATGCTGACCTACAGTAGGGTAGCCAATCATCTCATCTCAGGGGCATCTCATATGGAGAACCTAAACTTGCAGCCCCCAGCCAATGGGAGCAAACCCCTGCCTTATATATTAACATAAAAGAGAGCAGTGTTGGCATACCAAAGAGCAAGGGTTGGCTGCGATTTGGCCTGGTTTCTAAAACCAATGAGCATGGCACATACAAAAATAATTGGTGCATATTGTATGTGTTGTTATTTCTGCATTGTGACAGGATGCAAACCATAACATGCCTGTGGAGTAAAAGAAAACTACAGGCGGCACCTTCACTACACCAAAGGTGGCGATTTTAACGCAGTGGAGTTTAAGCCTAGAAAAGAAAGAGATCCCAATTAATATATTGATCGAATATCAATTGAAAAAGCCATGAATGTTAGATGAATGTCCCATCTGAGGTTCTGCCATTACAGTTCACTGCTGAACAGTGTTGTCATCTAGTTAAAGTAATTGAAAAACTCTACTGGTGGGAACAACAAGGTTAAGAAGGGTAAAAGCTGAGAGTGACATCTTTAATTGCACTGAACAAAAAATATTTCTTTATCTTGTGAGCTGATTGCAAAGCCCCTGAACATGGTATCAATTGCTGGAGATGTAGAGAAGGGTTGTGGGAACATTTGAAAAAAAAAAGTGTTGCTCTATCACATGTAGTTTTTGCATAAATTAAGTTAAAAAAGAAAGTCGAAATTAGGATTTTCGAAATTTTGACTTGACTTTGAACCTCATTTGTGCAAAAACCGTTTGTGTTAGAGACATACTTTCTTTTTTGGAGTATACCCCCAACCCTTTTCTACATCTCCAGAAAGTTTGGTGTTGATACCATGTTCAGGGGCTTTGCAATTAACTCGAAATCGGCGAAATGAAAATTCGACCATCTCTAATCTTGAGTGGGCAAATTCTAAGTTTGCATTAATACATATAAGAGACATACCGGAAATAAAAGGTGAAATGATGAAAGCTTAAAAAAATCAGTTTTGTTCATTTTTTTGGTAAAAGTTTACAGTCAAGATTCATCTGCCACGCCCAATCTATATAGTTGGCTTTTAATACCATGCATTTCACCTGCAGTCTGTGAACGGGCATGACTGCTGGTAAACCCATGGATTTGGCCAACACTTCTCCTCAACAGAACAGAAAGATAAGCTGATCATTTTCCTATTTGTTGCTGCAGGTTCACTTCTGTGATGAATGAACATCATATTTCATATTAACAACCTAAAAAGTTCTGCGGCAGATTGTCAGGAATATAAATAAAAATGGTGGCTGCCCACTTTGAATGATATAGGAAGTAGGGTGAGAGAGGATGCAATTCAAAGCAGTTTGTGCAATTTCCCAACCAAATCTAATTTATTCCTGCCATGTAATGGAATACGAAATTATTTGTTGTTTAGCTGTAGGACATGTTTCACCGGGATGGCAAATAAATAAGAAAAATAAAAAAAACTCCATGCGATGCCTCAGTAAGGTGACTTCACTAGAAAAGCACTTATGCATGACAGTAAGATGAACTAGTATAAAGAGAATAGTATTTGTGATGCACTGGGGAATAAGAGAAGGGAACTAAGTTCAGAGGTGAAAGTCATACATTAAAAAGTAATGCTTTCCTTTCATATCAGACTATTAACATACAGCTCACGATCCATGATCTGGTTTATAAACATGAATTCTTTCCATGGAAAAAGGAAAATAAAGGGACCTGCAGTCTCTACTTAGCATACAATATTAGTTCAATTATGTATATTATTTCTGTTCATATTGAAGTATGGACTCCAATACATATGTAGAATTTATTTTAATCCCCCATCAAGTCCCATTTCATGATTCGCCTAATGAAGCCCTCTGTGATGGTATGGCAACTATGCTGCAGCATTGCCAATTTTGTGTACATGGGGTGTAATGATCAGCATTGGCACTAGTTATTTCTAGGTCTGTAGCATGTGTCACCACACATTGGCCACATGCTTCGGTGCTGTTTTTCTTCAGCTGGAACTGGGGCCTTAGTTAAGATAAAGGGAATTATGAACAGTTCCAAATACCAGTCAATATTGGCGCAAAACCTTCAGGCTTCTGCTAGAAAGCTGAACATGAAGAGGAATCTTTTAGCATGACTACGACCCAAAGCATACATCCAAATCAACAAAGGAATGGCTTCACTAGAAGAAGATTAAAGATTTGGAATGGCCCAGCCAGAGCTCAAACCTGAATCTGATAAAAAAATCTGTGGGGTGATCTCAAGAGGGCTGTGCACAGGAGATGGCCTCACAATCTGACAGATTTGGAGTGTTTCTGCCAAGTCAAAATGCCCCATGCTGATAGACTCATGCCCAAAAAGACTGAGTGTTGTAATAAAACCAAAAGATGCTTCAACAAAGTATTAGTTTAAGGGTGTGCACTCTTATGCAACCACCTTATTTTATTTTTATATTTTTTCTTCCCTCCACCTAAAAGATTTCAGTTGAGTGGTACAGTTTATAGGTCATATTAAAGAGGGGAAAAGTTCTGAAATGATCTATCTTTGTCTCATTATGGAGTAGAAACAGGGTGGGGTTTGCTAGGTCATGGTATCGTGGGGGGTTTGTCCCCAAAATATTTATGGGGGATATCCCATGGTAAACAATAATTATGATTAACATATGGAACGTACACATCATAATTGCACTTCATCTAACAAATGGAATAGATTCCTGGTGGTTAGTGGGTCCCGGTATGTAGACATGTATCTCATGATTGTTGTCTAGCATAAAAAACAAGTCTAACCCTCTCTGGGGTTTACACCCCGAGGGATTGTCTGTTAAATATAATGGGTGCATTACCGTCAGTCTGTAGGTGTTTCAATCCCTAGCATCTGTGTGGATAGCTGGCGTCCCATCGCCTGTGTGGATGTCTGTTGTCCACTAGTGATGAGCAGCATAGGCAATATTCGAATTCGTGATATTTCACGAATAATTCTACTAATATTCGATTCAATATTCGGAAATTTGAATATTCGCGGTAATACCATGGATTGCGAAAATCATATTCGCATTTGCGAAAATCATATTCGCATCGCGAAACTCTTTAAAATGAATGGTCACATGCTATGTTTATTTTCGCAATGCGAATATTATTTTCGCAATACATGGCCGTATTGCGAATATTCGGAATTGCGAATATCCGCCGAGATAGTCGAGATATTGGCGAATTCTTGAATTGCCGATATTCGCGAAAAATATTCGGCATTCGAATATTCGAGCTCAACACTATTGTCCACCATGTGCAGAGATCATCTCCTGTCTGACTGCTTTTGGTGGGTGGGTGCCCGTGGAATCAACACAATGTTTCATACTCACAAGTCACAATAGAGATACATCCATAGGAGGTGGGGTGCACAACACACCAATCAGTTCACTATCACTTACCATTCACATAACATACATTTTACTCTCAATTATCCGGATCCCTCTTGACACAATCCCTGGCATGTCACCATCCATGCTCCCCTGAATCTGCCTGGCGAGGACGCGCCCACCTGGTCCCCCTGCTAAACTTTCTATTCCCCTGGAATCTATGTGTATGTAAGAATACAATATCCATTAATATATGTATTGATGTATATGATGGTTTTAAGTATCCAATATATGGATACATTAGATAACTCAGACATTTTCTTTATGAGAAGTTCATATTTTGTATCATAATAAGCATAAAAAGATGCATTTTAGCTATTTATTCATCATGTATGACTATTTTGTAACTTGCATTTCTGTATTGCATAGGAAGGGCATTAATTTAGAGTCCCCCATATCCCTGAAGAAGCCCATACAGGGTGAAACGTGTTGGAACTTTTAAGATCTACAATCCTTGCCCTATTTAGTATGGACATATTGGTTAGATTGTAAGAGGTTTTTCATGAGTGCACGGGACATGGACTTGTCCAAACACCCACAAACCCCCCAGACACACTATTGATAACTTGGTTGCATAATAACATCATGTACCTACCTTGTTTGTATGGTGAAATACATATATTCCTTGGAGCTTGTCAATGATCAACCTGAATAAAAATAAAATTATTGTTTTTATGTAACAGATGGATTGATTTTTGTGCCTTGAAAGTCCCATTAGGTTTGAAGACTATCTTCTCATTAAGTTAACTTAACTTGGGGGAGGGGGTCCAGGAGGAAGGGGGGGGGGTAGTTGCAGTGGCAGGTCTGACATTACCTGGCATTTTAACATTTAAATTTTTATATGTGCTGTAAATGGAAATTGAAGGTAGTTCTGTTTTGTACCTTTTTGGCTCACGTATTAGAAAGAATGGATGAAAATACAGCTGCAGTGTACATTTGAACATAGAAGATGAAATGTTCACTGGTTCTGTAAATTGTCTTGAAAAATACAAAAGGCTTTTTATAAGGGATGCGGCTCGATCTCTAAAACCATTTAGGTTTTTCAGTGCGAAGAAATTTCAGCAGTACCTTATGATTAAGGGAACACACATCTTTATCATTTTCTCTAACCTTTAATTCTCACTCAGACATTAATATTTCCTAAGACAAAATCTTGTACTACATCTGAACTCATTATTTGCTGCAGTTATGTGCTTGCTGTACACCATGAAGAAGCATAAACAGATTTTAACAACTCTGCACTTAATATTATTATTAACATAAAGCAGCTCCCACACTTTAGATTAAAATTAAATTGTTGTACTGTATTTTTTTGGCGTATAATACGATAGGGCGTATAAGACGACCCCCAGAAATCTAAACATGTAATATAGTGTAATACAGTTGGGTAAGAAGTGAAGTTTTTGTACAGCTATTTAATGTGTTCTAGCTTTAATCTCAATCTCCCTGCAATACCAATTTCAGCCACAATGTCGCTAGTGAGCACACTTGCCGTCAGTTGCAGCCAGCTACTTTAACAAACATCGGGAAGGTGAAGGAGGGTCCCGAAGGGAATTCTGCAGGTCTCTCCCTCTGGTTCCTGTCCGCCAGTCTGCAGTGCGGGGAGCATGGATTGGGCTGCCTGGGATTTTCATCAGAAAAAATGCCCAGTTCCTTATTCCGATTACCGGATGTCAGGTCACTGACGTCACTTCCTGTTTTAAAACCAATTTTTTTTTTCACTAAAAGACCAGGTTCTCTACCCGGTCTCTAGTGAAAATAGTCTTCCTCTGGCCAGATCATTCTGCTCCTGATCCGGTCGGCCAAAGGATCACTACCCACAGCTATACATCTTTAGACCTGGTTGAATTTGTTCAACAAGCTGACTTTGTGAGTGAAATGCAAAGCTCCAGAGCATGGTATCATCACTTAAATTGCCGGAGATACATGGAAGGATTATGATGACACTTAAAAAAAGGAAGTATTGATTTAGCATAAGTAGTATTTGCTTAACTTAGGCTCAAAGTTACATCAAAATTTTGACTTCAGAAATGTCAACTTGACTTTGCACTTAATTTTTGCAAGTGTGCTAGAGCAATGCTGGTGATGGTACTATGTTCAGGGGATTTGCTCATAAAGTCAGCTAGTCAAAATAAAAGTAGGAGCAAGTCTAATGGGATGACAGAAAGTTCCAGATGGGGATGTCATGAGTACGTCACTGGAGGAGTGCAGGGGGTGGTTAGGGGTGTATTTATGTACCAGGTTGAAAATGTTAGTGGGACAGGAGGCATGGAGTGATTTAAAGGCAAGGCACAGAATTTAATTCTCTGGACAATTGGAAGCCAGTGAAGAGATTTGCAGATGAGAATTAAATGTGTCTGTCAGCACCATTATGTGGTACCATTATAGACTGAAGAGGTGAAAGTCTAGTAAGAGGAAGATCAGAGAGGATGATGTATATCTCCATAACATTCTGCTGTTTCTGAAAGTTATTATTATTATTAACTCCTCTGTGTATAGGAAAAACATATTACACAGTGATTTACATAGTATATAGTTGTAGCGGGTCACAATTGGTCAGGGGTTTAGTAGGTGACTGTTTGCTTCTCCATGGGGTCTTTTACACAGTTTTCTTAATCAGTCCTTGAGTGAATGTCCACAAGAGATTTATTTGCAAACAACTGAAGATCTTTATTATGGTTCCAAATAAAGGGAAATAAATACAGTCTTGGTTGCAGATAAACCTAGCTGCAAGGTTCAGACTTGGGAATAAGTTTCAAAGAACAGTCTCTGCTAGCTCTGCAGAAGTGCAATACCCACATGATACAGCCTCTTCTATTGTCTAGGCGCCCACACCCTTCGGTGTGATAGGGATGTCAGCAACTCACATTCCCTGGATATTACTCAGCCTCAGGCATACGGCCTGCTCAACAGGCTTCAGCTTGGTCCTTCTTCCTAGGATAGCTCCAAATGAACACCTTGGAATTCCCCCAAACACTACATTTTACAAACTTGGCATGCAACACCCCCAAGGGCTGGGCACAAGAAATAAGATAAACAGCTCAGCAGGTGCTAGAATATTCTAGAACAAACAATAAAAAAACAATGATTGTTTTAGGGCTTGTTTCCACTAGAGTAGATGGCTGCGGATGTATGCGGTTTTAACTTCTTTGCGGCGTCCGTGGCCAACCGCTCCCATTGAAAATACAGATGGTGTTACCACTAATGCAGATGCGCGCGGTTGGGCATGGCCACGGATTTGGGGGTCCATTTTGACTGTGTCCATTAATTTCTTATGGCGGGGGGCAATCAGGAAGTAAAATGTAAAAGCACCAAAAATGCATCCGATCCCATGCAAATCCGCAAATCCGGTAGTGGTCAGCCACGGACACGGCAAAGCGGTTAAAAACGCATTCATCCACAGCCGACCGCTCTAGTAGAAACAAGCCCTAACCCCAGGAGAGGCAAGGTATCTTTTTTAACAAAAACTTCCTTAACATCCTGCTATATTACTGTCTCTCTGAGGAGCTCACAATCTCATGCCCCTACTATGGTCCTATGTAATTGATACAATCAAGGTTATGATCTAAGTCAATTAACTTACTAGCATATCTAGTGACAGCACAATGTAAATCAGATCATTGTAAATGAATTTGCTGATATCTAAAACCTAAAAACTCCTTTAGCTTATCAGTTACAACTGACCACAAATCCAGATCCATGCATGAGATGTCTCCAATGAGTTTAAAGCTCTAATGTTGCGATAGGCTTTTAGGTGCCAACAATGCTTGAGTAATTATCCTCTATAAGCAGCACCTACAAAATATTGCTGCCATGGCCATGTATGGCAGCAGGCAATTTTTCTGTAATCATTTACATAATTTTTTTTGCAAATAATTGCCATATAATATGAAATTTTTTTAAAAGTCTCATTCTATAAAGAATTTTGTGACAACATCCAACCACTGAAAAGAAGGAAGCATGGAGAAAGAAGAATCTAAAATTAGCTAAAAATGGACATCATGTGCATAGTATTGTATATCATCCAGTTACCAGCAGTCTGACCTGTGACCCCCACCAAACTTGCCCCAGGGAGGAATCCTCCGTCTGCCTATCTCAAGCACCTAACGGTGTTCCGCGTCCATCCGCTCAGGCAAGATTGAGGGAAAGTGGTCCTGGTCCAGGGGACGACCCTTTCATTCACCACGGATGGAGGTTCTTCCTGTACAGGCCACTAGCAGAGGGATGGCCTGCAGGAGAACCCAGGAAAGGTGGGAGCCCAGTGGTCCAGGGGGGTGAGACAGGCTGGCTGGAAGCAACTTGGATCAGGAGCTAATCCCAACTCCCCTAGGAGGGCCTAGAGAGGTATATTTAACCCCTCTGCCAGGAGGAGGGCAGGTGCTAGTCTCAAGGCAGATTGTAAGAGTTACAAAGTAAGGAAAAAACAAAACAGCGGGAAAAACGAGAGCCATCAATCATCCCTGCACCTGCTACAGAGGAAGGCAGAAACATTTGAAGGTACACTCACATATTTAAATAAAACAGTAACCATGTCATGGCAGGATCAACACATATAAAATGTAAGTGTATTCCACTACACTACAACTATAGTGTATTGCACTTGCAGGATCAGGGGGTAGTCCCTTTAAGGGGCTAGACCATGAATCCTGGGGTGTACAGTGCATATAAGGGACGGACGAGTTCTCAGCAGGGACAACTGGGCACATTGACCCCCCCCCCCTGGGACTTGGTACCTGCCTCAGTATGGTCAGGCTTTCGGGCAGCCAGGGAGCATAAAAGCATGCATTGGACACCCCAGTTGAGAGGGATCCACACCTTTTGCCATTTTGTGCCATCCAGATGTGCCTAATCTTTGGACAAGCAAGTACTGCTTGGTGCTGGCCCTATTTCTTGTCCAGGCCTCACCCCTATAGTCCAGCCCAAACAGTACCAGTATCCTAGAACTTACTGAAACCCCCTTTACATTGTCTTCTTTATTGCCCTGTTGGGCTTTACAAGTTGTATTGTTTATCAGTGAGACCCACAGGGCCTCACTTGCTTTAAAGTCTGCTCATTTTAAGCTGCCTGCACCTAACAAAACTGTGGCTCTCCTCCAAGTAATTTTGATCCAGACCTTTGTCAGACTAATATTAATTTGTCAGACTAATAATAAGCTTCCTTCCTTGGGATTGTGAAAAGATTGCTGTAAACTCTTTTTACAAGCCCTGATCTTGCTTCTATACTTTTTGGCAATGTAGGGTTTTTTTCCAATTCAATGGACACAGGGTCCCTAGTAAGCAAGGTTGAACTATGGGAGAACTGCACAGTATTAGCACCTAAGCAGTTTTTTAGTGGAGGTGTGATGGTGTCCTACTGATGCCATTGAGCTTAGTGAACATTGGTCTAGGAGTACAGAAAACCTACTTTTTTCCTTAATCAACTTCACTGTTTAGACCCTGGCTTGATTAGGATTAGAAAAAAGCCCTAAATCACTTTCACATATTGTACAATGAGATCAAAGTTTACATCAATCCAAAATACCTTGCGGTAATGATTTGCTCAGTAATACATTTTCTTTGTTTTAAGCAGAAATAATTGTTTCTGATAAATGTAAAAGACATGCTGATTTTTCTTCTTGGCAGGTGCACGTATTTAAAATCTATTAATTGGATGGCAAAGGCCACAGCAATTTTAATGATCTCACCAAATGTGCCCGTAGCAAGCAAAGCTGGACTTCTAATTGTCTGTAGTATTTGATATTACTTCTTTGTAATCCACTATATAAAAAATTAAACAATTAATTCGTGTTGTGGACCATATTAATTATTTAGTGGTGGAGTGAGTGAAAAAAAAATGTGACACACATTAACCTTTGCTGGGGGCATAAAAAGCTGGTTAATTTATATACTGCTTTGGGTTAAGCAGCATAGAGTATGATATGTGTCATTTGTCAGTAGTGACAGCTCAGTATTCTCTGTAAACTCAAGTCTGCTCTTTAATGCACCTTTCATAAGTGAATTGATTGCTGTCTTATCATGGAGACACATGCTGATCTTGAAAATAATAAAACCATGCGGCTGTCATTACAACCAGAGTATAATTTCTACACACCTACATTTCTTTTCAACCGTGGGATTCCAACCACCCCTGAAAAAATTTGAATTAAAGTTACATTTTGACTTTTAAAAATAAGAAAAAAACATGTTAAACAAATGGAATGGATGGAATGGTCTCCTGGACCTCTCATCTATTCCTAAAAGCTTTAAAATGTGGAAAAAAAACAAATCTAATCTCTCAACTGCTATTAAAACTTAACAATAAATACAATGTTAAATAGATTAATTAATCAATTTTCCCTAGCGCACGTCCTATACCGTGCCGTTTTTAACAGTGTGGTACAGGCAATGGCAGCAGTGTACAAGGTATTGTATGTTATTGTTTGTTGTTGTTAGTGTTCATGACAAGCCTCTAGGCGGGGAATTTGAATCTGAAAACCCGGATGTGACGTCAGTGACGTCACATCCGGCACCTGGAACGCATAGTTCCTGGTTGTGCTGTGATGTCACATCCGGGTTTGCGAGCCGGTATTTCACTGAAAGACCAGGTTCTCTACCCTGTCTGCAGTGAAAACATTCTTCCTGCGGCGGGATCTCGCTGCTAATGATCCCACCGGAGGAAGAATAGAGGGCTCCTTCTCGCCGGCGAACAGGGCGGCTCGAACACCCGTACTGTCTGCTGGCGAGAAGGAGGGCAAACATGCTTGTTCGTGGCCGAACTGTCCGCCGTGCGTTGCAGATGCAGTTTGGCCATCACTACCTGTGGGCATGCGCAGTAGCATGGGAAATTTTTACGGTCCAAACTATTCATATTTTTGATCATCCAGTTCTTAGATTTACCATGCAGCACAACTTCGTCTGCAGTTAACTTACAGATCTCCTCCTCAACCAATAACTGGACAGGTACTTATTCGGCATCTATTCCCTACAGTTTAGGGCCCTTTCACACTATCATCAATGTTTTTTGCTGGTAACAGACTGGCTAGTGGTAACGCTACCACATCCCTTAACCGCCTGGGTAACCAACTAAAAACCCCTGTGCACTGTGCTTGCATCATGCTTACACTGCCTGCAAAACTGCATGCAGCAGGGCATTTACGGTAAAGCGTAGCAGTGGTACTGCAACACAATGCTGCCACTGTGAAAGAGCCCTTAAACGATTTGGTACAGGGGCCACTGGACACTAATATCATGACAAATTCATACACCATCATTGATAAACTTCAGTACATTTAAGATGTTTTAATGGACACATACATACCCTTGCGACTGCACCACTGTATCACTGTTCCAATCAGAGTCCCCAGAGGGATCCCTTCTTGTATTTGTTAATGGACACATATAGACAGCAGCTATTAATTCTTGATTTACTGTATTTATGGTAAAGTTATCATGTGTTCTACATATCTATTTCTAATGTCTGTGTACATATACTGATGGAGATGTATGCAAGTTGCAAACTTAAATGTAATTTTTAAACTTCAAGCAATATGGTGTGCTGTGCTGTAAACAGATTTGATTTAGGGGTTGGGGTGACTCTAGAGAGTTTTAAGCACAGCATAATTGTTCTTCTTGATATTAATAATGCACTAACCTGTACTCAACGATTACATATAATCATGCACAGCAGACCCTCAAAGGGGTTTCTTGTTTAATATTAATATTCCAGACACACTTACATTTTAGGAGGTACTCAATTTAGGTAGGGGGTTTTGGACAGTGGGAATAAAGCAAAGCTCCTGCACATGCAAACACAGGTCGAATATTCAATGAACATAGTGACCAAGGTGCAATGTGAACCAAAAACTACAAATTAAATGTGCAAAAACATTTTACTAGGGTGCCCCTGCCCCCCCCAAAAAAAAGAAAAAAATGAGACACAACCATTCAGATATCAACTGAATACACAGAATGTTCCAGCAACGTAGGCAGGACTGGACCATGCAGTACTCACTCTATACTCCTCCAGCCAAAAGACCAGTGCCAGGAGGGAGGTCTCCACTGCAGCAAAGTGTGCAGGGCTGAACTTTTAGTATGTGTTAATACACTAGCAGTACCCATTCTCTGAACACACTGACCAACTTATGAAGAGACACATTTTACAATCTGGCACTGAGCAGCTGACAACTTACCCATGAGCAGCTATTTACCATAAGACGCAGGGACACTTTCACATTGATTTTAATAGCAATAAGTGTGTATATTAGTCCGTAAAATACTTTACTCCTACATGACCTTGACAGCCTGAGCCTTGGGTACCTTAGGAAAAGATGTGCTTGACTGGAAAGGCTTCTAGGAGGAGGAGATTCCATGCCGGCAGGCAGGTAGTGGAGGGGAAGCAAGGCACTAAAAAGTTGCATTTCTTCAACATACATTGTTTACACTGTTAACTGAATGTATCGTTTTGTGAATTACATTTGTCATGATTAGGGGTGTCTTTGTCACAGCAGGTGGCTAAAAATGGCTGTATTAATGGTATTGGTGAAGTGCTGGTAGACGTGCAGTCACTAGATGGTTTAAGAGTGAACTCTTAAGAGGGTCAACAACCAGTTGGTGGGGTTAAAGTTGGTAAAAAAAGGAGTCACCATGATTAAGGTACCTGGTAATTCTACAGCTGGTGATTGGCACTGGTGGTAATGTGTGGTTATTATGATTGGGAGCTGTCAACAGCTTTTGTGCTTATCTATATATGTGTCTTCATATATTCATGTCTATTTTTTATATATATATATATATATATATATATATATATATATACACAGTGGCTTGCAAAAGTATTTGTCCCCTTGAACTTTTCCACATTTTGTCACATTACAGCTACAAACATGACTTAATTTCATTGGAATTCCGCGTGAAAGACCAATAGAGAGTGGTGTACACGTGAGAAGTGGAACAAAAATCATACATGATTCCAAAAATTTTTTACAAATAAATAACTGCAAAGTGGGGTGTGCGTAATTATTCAGCCCCCTGAGTCAATACTTTGTAGAAGCACCTTTTGCTGCAATTACAGCTGCCAGTCTTTTAGGGTTTGTCTCCACTAGCTTTGCTCATCTAGAGACTGAAATCCTTAAGCTGGCCATACACCTTCAGATTTCTCTGTCAGATTTCCTTCAGATCAGATCTACCAACAACCATGTAGTATAGTGTCCTCCCTGATAGAATACATAGTGATTGGAAGGTGTAGAAAGGTCCTCATATTACATGGTTTTGGTAAAACAAAATCTGATCTGAAGGAAATCTGACAGAGAAATCTGAAGGTGTATGGCCAGCTTTACCCATTCTTCTTTGAAAAACAGCTCCAGCTCAGTCAGATTAGATGGACAGCGTTTGTGAACAGCAGTTTTCTCGATTGGATTTTGATCTGGACTTTGACTGGGCTATTCTAACATGGATATATTTTGTTTAAAACCATTCCATTGTTGCCCTGGCTTTATGTTTAGGGTGGTTGTCCTACTGGATGGTGAACCTCCATCCCAGTCTCAAGTGTTTTGCAGACTCCAAGAGGTTTTCTTCCAAGATTGCCCTGTATTTGGCTCCATCCATCTTCCCATCAACTCTGACCAGCTTCCCTGTCCCTGCTGAAGAGAAGCACCCCAGAGCATGATGCTGCCACCACCATATTTGACAGTGGGGATGGTGTGTTCAGAGTGATGTGCAGTGTTAGTTTTCTGCCACACATAGCGTTTTGCATTTTGGCCAAAAAGTTCCATTTTGGTCTCATCTGACCAGAGCACCTTCTTCCACATGTTTGCTGTGTCCCCCACATGGCTTGTGGCAAACTGCAAATAGGACTTCTTATGCTTTTCTTTAACAATGGCTTTCTTCTTGCCACTCTTCCATAAAGACCAACTTTGTGGACAGTGCAAGACTAAAGCCTGACATACACACACCGATCGGCGGGCGATTTTGCCGCTGACCGACGGGCGTGCGCGCTCACGGCCATCGGTCATGGCAAAATCGCCCGCCGATCGGGGATGCCCACATGCCGGCCGATGCCATTCACCGGCGTCTTCATTGAAGGTAATGGCCGGCACACAAAGGGTGCCCGCCGATGCTTACAGCTCGGGAATGCAGCATGATGATGTCTGCACACCACAGCTGATCGCACCAGCTCTGTCGGCACCCACTCGGTGGTAGATCTCTGCAGCTCGTCAAGGGTCACCATGGGCCTCTTGACTGCATTTCTGATCAGCGCTCTTATTGTTTGGCCTGTGAGTTTAGGTGGACAGCCTTGTCTTGGTAGGTTTACAGTTGTGACATACTCCTTCCATTTCTGAATGATCGCTTGAACAGTGCTCCGTGGGATGTTCAAGGCTTTGGAAATCTTTTTGTAGCCTAAGCCTGCTTTACATTTCTTAAAAACTTCATCCCTAACCTGTCTGGTGTGTTCTTTGGACTTCATGGTGTTGTTGCTCCCAATATTCTCTTAGACAACCTCTGAGACTGTCACAGAGCAGATTTGTACTAACATTAGATTACACACAGGTGCACTCTATTTATAGTCATTAGCACTCATCAGGCAATGTCTATGGGAAACTGACTGCACTCAGACCAAAGGGGGCTGAATATTTATGCACACCCCACTTTGCAGTTATATATTTGTAAAAAATGTTTGGAATCATGTATGATTTTCGTTCCACTCTCACGTGTACACCACTTTTTTTTGGTCTTTCACGTGGCATTCCAATAAAATTGAATCATATTTGTGGCTGTAATGTGACAAAATGAGAAAAATACAAAAAAATGTTTGTATATAGATATATATATCTTCAGGTGTTTAACAGGCAGTTAACAACAAGTAAAATTGGCATTCATGTCCTCTTCCTAGTTTTAGCCCTTCCCCAGGTCGAGAAATCCCTCAGCCGTGGTAAACCCTCAGTCTCTCCAAGTTTTGGACCTTCTGCTCCACTGAGCAAATAACTATGTGTAGCTCCAATCAGAGCCCTCAGAGTCCTGGTTCATCAAAGAACTAATTTGTAAGCAAATCACCATGTTTAATTAGCATTAGATTTAACTGGTGCCCCTATTGTCACAGTTGCTGTTTTTTGGCCACATGTTGTCACATTCGGTCATACATTTGCTCATGTGATGATTTACCATTTGTTTACATGTTCAGAATCATCCAATCATACATGATCAGAATTATCCACATAGTTTAACAGCTGATTGTATATTACCATGACCACTTGTTTGTACATTGATCAAAAGCAGTTTTATGCCATATAGAGCTATACTTGCCCCCTTTTATTCACAATTGTCCATATAATTTTTGCCACCTTGTTGAAAAGATACTCCCCTCCGCTTTTTCTCTGCAATGAGTGCACATAATGCCTAGAGGTGTTCAAACATTGCCTTGGGAACGAGGCAGTAACGGGATACTGGGCAACAACAGACAGTCTCTAGGAATTATCTTTGCTCATTGTAATGAATGAGCATTTTATTTTTTGAAGTGCAAAAAATTTAAAAAGAGAGCAACATCCCCGACACACATCGCATCCATCATTTGTGATGCTGGTTAAGCATGGAATTGGCACAGCTATGGCGGGTCAGCCATTACAGGCTTTTAGTACAGCCCTTATACTTTTAAAGAAGCCAATGTGGCCCACAAGTCGGTAACATTATCACTATGGTCTAGTTCAGGGGCAGGGCCAATGTTCCAAAGGGTGTGCAGAGCAGAAACATACTGTATATTAGTATTCACTAGGAGTAGAGACACTTCTCAGATTCCAGACACTAACTTTTAGAGATTTACATTACCCTGGTAGCTCACCCTGGAACATACTATTTACATATTTACTCTGGAAGAGGGGTGAATCTCTGGCTGTCACAGCAAGCAATATATTTACTGCACTTGCAATGCCTTATGCGGAATGATTCGCTCATTAAGTATGCACATACAGAAGTGCAAGTGTAGTAAATATATTGCCTGCCGTGACAGCCAGAGACTCACCCCTCCTCCCAAGTGAATTTATAAATAGCTTGTTCCAGGGTGAGCTGACAGTGGAAAGTGCATTCACACAGGCTGACATAAAATGTTAGATTTTTTTACATTAACTCTATAAGACACACAGATGGTATATAAAAATATTTAGATGCATATAATGTTGTGTGTTACCAATTTTATTCTGCCCATTATATGCATTCTTTTACATATGCTATTGAAAATAACATCACATATATAAAAGTCTGAGGTGTCAGCTATGTTAGGTCTACATTGGTTAGGTGGCCAGACCTGGGCCTCACTAACTAAATCTGTGCTCAAGCCTTCAATTCTCCATCGGTCATTAATTTGCCTAATTGTTTCGCTGTATGCTTCATTGTGTCTTTATACATGAATATAACACTTCATGGATATATTTTACTGCGACATATATTACAGCCCACTAATCTTTATTGATTCATAGGTAAAAATGGGTAACAATCGACAAACATTTTTATTGTATACTGTACCGGAACAAGGCTAGATTCTCACCTTCGCTATTTCAACAGATCAGCGTTCTAAATATGGAGGGGGGATACAGAGAGGTGTAAATCAGCTGAAAGGAAAGAACAAGTAATAGTTGACTGACACTCTTATCTTTATCATCAACATGCAAAAATCACAGATCACATCCAATGCAGAGCATCATCACGTAATTTCACTCCGTAGCTGTTACTGGGCGGCATTTCATGCTATAGCTGTGTAAATAATAAAGTAATTGAGTTAGATGTGTTTGTTGAAAATATAAAGATGTGCTTTGTTTTTATGATATTGTAGTGGATTGATCTAAAGATGACATTTCCGGGGACTGCGTATTAGAAAATATACAGACGTATAGTCGGTGAAACATGGAAGCGTGAGTCACTGCATAATTTACCCAGCCGTGTTCATATGAGTCACCAATGACTGACACACATTTGTCGGCTCCAAGTTTTTTCTATGAAGGTTATTGCGCCTGAAGTAAAAAATAATGATGACCTACATAAACCAATCTGTGATAGCCCCTCCACTTGACCAGGGCAGGCGCTTAGGAATAACACTAAAAATATTCAAATATTGATATCATAAGACATTTCATTAAGAGATATATACTAGAAATGATATATAAAAAGCTGCACTATTTAGATGTGTAAGGCCAACATCCTAAACAATATAGATAAGGATTAATCTACTGGAGAAGGGAACCAAATGGGCCCTCTACCGGAGATTAGATTTCCCCCTGAGAATGTCTCAGGGGCATGGGGACTTTAACGGCCTACGTGAAGATAATGTGTCAAAGACAAGGTAAAATAGTAACAAATTTTAATGAATCAAGTTAGATAATCAAAAATTAATTATTAAAAACCACATAATTTGACATTGCATAGCTGATCTTATTACTTGGTCAGATGGTGGTAACGTGGGTAAAGTTCCACAGGACAGGTCCTTCGGTCACAGATTAGCTGGGCTGAGTGTCACCGAAGGACCTGTCCTGTGGAACTTTACCCACATTACCACCATCTGACCAAGTGGTCGACACCATTGACTTCTATTACTTGTGTGACTTTTTCAGACCCTGTCAGGCTGATGCTGGTCTGAGGCCCTGCTCCTGGGCGATTGTGTTGTGGCCTCTCGTTACTTGCCCTATCGCCTCCGCCGCTGTCTTTGGGTCTCTGTTTGTTCACAGATCCTTATTTACTCAACTACATGGATAAGGCTTACCCCCTGATGAAGTAAAATCACGAAACGCGCTTTGGGGCACGCTCCTGTGGTTGGCAGGATATTATCCTAACGTTTCTCTGGATCACTGTCAAATGTTAAGATTACTATGTACCTATTTCATGAGATGTCTGTGTACAATGCTGGCACAAATAAGATCAGCTATGCAATGTCAAATTATGTGGTTTTTAATAATTAATTTTTGATTATCTAACTTGATTCATTAAAATTTGTTACTATTTTACCTTGTCTTTGACACATTATCTTCACGTAGGCCGTTAAAGTCCCCATGCCCCTGAGACATTCTCAGGGGGAAATCTAATCTCTGGTAGAGGGCCCATTTGGTTCCCTTCTCCAGTAGATTAATCCTTATCTACTAGAAAGTGGAAACCCAATTAGTATTCAATTAAGTTGCTTTAGCTCAAAAATCAACCATTCCATGAAGAGCAATTAAAGCAGCTGTATACTAAAATTTTGAAAAATATATGTTAAAATAAAGATTGACTTATCTCTGAGCTGGTATGATGGTGGCATAGCCCTCCACAATCCTAAAAGTATATACTTACCTGCTGTTCTCTGGAACCGTATGAGAGATTCCATCTTTATTTTCCAGGCTTTCGTGGGTTAACACGGAGTGCAATATCATGAGTGGCCACTGGGGGCATTTATAATGGTTTTCTATGGGAACATTTCTCTCATTCGTTTTAATGCAGAGCCAAGATTAGAGATTTATCTTTGGAGTGAGTTACGGGGGGCACTGCGGCACAGTTTTTTAATGTATTTCTCCTTAATATGAGCACTTCTAGTGCCTTTAAAGTAATGATGGTGGTGGTAGGTCTGCTTTAATGTTCCAGTTACCACTATGACCTTTTAGATGTGATTCACAAAAATATCAACATCCACATTAAAAAGTGAGCGTTGGCACAATAGATACCAGTAAATACCAATAGAAACTAGACTTGCCTTGCAGACTGTTGATCTCCTCACCCTAAAACTCTGGCTTGCTTCACACTTACTGAGCTGAAGCACCGCCCGGGTCACTCAGATGCTTGAACGGAGTATATGCTTTACACAGGCCTCTGCTGATATGGCTGAATGTAATAAGCCCAAACACACTGGTAGAATGCATGAAATTTACTTATCTCTATGCAGGATATCTATGCTATAAATAGTCTTTCACTATCCCGGTATGTCAAAGATAGGGAACAGTCAATTTGGTACTAACATTGCAAGCAAAGGCTGAGGCTTTAACACAGATGGAGAGGTTCTGTTGTTTTGTAAAGTAAGCTGAGAATAGTCTCTAATCGCAAGGCTATATAAAAGGGAGAGTCCTCCTATCTCAACCCCTATCCTGGTAGGGGCGTGACACTTAAGCTATCCATACATGGTTCAATTTAGCATTCAATCGATGTTAGATTAGATTTTGTAGTTCGATCAAAAAATTCGAAAATATATTTTAATTTAATCGATGTACACCACATGGGGAGTACGATTATGGTTCAATTTCGACTGAAAAGTTAATCGAAGTAATCCAAAATCATTGAACGCTAAAATAGAACCATGTGTGGCTAGCTTTACATAACAGTGATGACTGAAATCCCCAAGACCTGATGTATAGACCCAATCCCACAGGAATGTCCTAGCAAAGTCTACAGAAACTTAACACAAGTGCTGCAAGTTGGCAGCAACTGGCAAAGAAATTGGTTCCCTCCTATCAATCATATAAAGTTTATGACACGTCAGCACCTCCCCTGTTACTGGGCAGAAACCCCATATTGTACAGGGAATTTCCAGAAAAACATTAACGGTCTCATTGTCGATCTAATATAAGATGTATAACAAATTGCATTATACTACAGGTGCAAATGTTCACCGTAGCAAAGTCTCAAAGAGGCAGGGAATTTTAATTGAAAAACAGGAAACAGGAAGTCAGTTCCGGTTTTCGGAGATGCTTTTTCACTAGAGACCGGGTTCTCTTCCTGGTCTCTAATGAAAGAATTCTTCCTGCAGCCAGATCCTTCTGCGTCCGATCCGGCCGCTGGAAGAATAACAAACTTCTTCTTGCCAGCTAACCTGCCGGGTCCAACATGTATAGCCGGCTAGAAGCAAGGCAAACATATATTTTCGCGGCCAAACTGTCCACCTTGCAGATAGTTTGGCCATCACCACATAAAACCCATGTCCTACATTTATTGTCCATTCCTGGTAAAAACAAAAGGCCCCCATACACGGGTCGGATTCCGGCCGGATTCCGGGCCGATCGATTCCGGGCACGTGCACGTGAATCGATCGTGCCGGAATCGTGTGCAGCCCACCTTGTCCGTCCGATCACGTCCGATCGTTCGGGGGCCCAGAATCGGATCCGTCAGAGAACCAACATGTTGGTCTTTTTGATCCGATTCTGCACAGATCAGGGGGAGTTGCCATTTGTGAGGTGGAATCGGAGGTGGAATCGGAGGTGGAATCGGACACGGAATCGTCCCGGAATCGTGCCGGAATCCGTTGGATAAGGTGGTATGCAGCGATGGATACTCTTAATTGGCCGATTGATCACACCTGCGATTCCCGGCAGAATCGCCGGAATCGATCGGATGATGAATCGATTGGACATGGAATCCGACACGTGTATGGCTAGCTAAAAAGAGACTGCAAAGCAATACTCAACAACTCCATTACTCATATCTGCATTCCTAGTTTTCTCTAGTCTAGTTACTATTTGGAACACAAGAGCTAGCCCTATGGACCTATTGGGCTATTTGTTTACAGTCAAGTCAAATGTTTTATGATGCTATCATGTTCAGCGGCTTTGCAAATAACTCACAAATCGGCTAGTTGAAATAATGGCATCCAGAAACAAAAGCACATTGCTGTGTGTTTCTGTGGCTTAGCTGCTCCATTTCCCATTCTAGGCCTATACATATATTTTTTTTTTCAATTCCCGTATTTTTCAGCTTATAAGAGGATGCACCGTATACAGTGGAGAATCTTATTCGGATAAAGCAGGCTAAAGCTTCCTGCAAACATACAGATCTGCAGACGTATGATCCGTCTATGGATAGATCATCCCTCTGCAGGGCTATGTATGTGAGCAGCAGCTTCTGTCCGTTAGATAAATATAGCATATGTATTCAGAATATAATAACTTTAATATGAGTAAATACCTCAAACACCTTCAGAACATTCAATAGTTACAAAATTCCTTTCTGAGAAGTGAGAAACATATTCAAAAAGCGTCCTACAGCTTCAAGTAAGAATTAATTATGAAGCTAATTGAATTAAATGATCTCAAAGTTAGCTTTTAGCGATTAGTGCCCACTTTTAATGAGTGCTCAGGGATCCAAATTTCCCAATACCCTTTATTAAGGAACCTATCTGTAAGCTGATTAGCGTGTACATATAATTCCTATTGCCTTAAGTCATGCTCACTCAAAGGAGCGCCTCTGTTTATGTACTCTAATCAGACTAATTGCCGGGGGAATTAATAAGTCTTCACTTCTTCTCAACTCTTGTAAGAGTTCACATTTCTGATTTCGATACAGAAGCAGGCAAACATCAATGAGACAAGTGGATGTGTTAGAGAACATTGGATTGTGTTGCAGCTAGATTTAACAAGTACAATGCTTAAACTGGCTTTGGAATTTGCACCTTCACAATGTGAATGTTTCTTTGTGTTTTGAGTTAGATCTATAATCCTGCTTCTGACAATAAACAGGGGAGATTTGTGTAGATTTATTCACTATATACATTTTGTCACTCAACATCTTACACCCATCATGTGTCCCTCTGTGGCCTTGGTAGTCTTTGACTACTCACTTCCTTTATGGTTAGCAGCATTGGAACATGCAATCTGTTGGATTTGTAGAATAAACCCTTCCTGAGATAAGGATGCAACATTCTAAAATCTGAGCCTAAAGCAGGGTACAGACCTGCAGATATGGGCCAGATCCATGGCCACAGCCATCTATCTGGCCCATATAATATGCGCCCATCGCTGTTTTTTGAGCGGTCTCTAGCTCTAAAACCGCCATATCGAACATGACCGTAAATACGGCCGATGTCGGATGCTTTGCATAGAGACTGCTGGTCTCCAGGCAAAGCTTCGGCTGAGCTAAGTGACTATTGTGACAGCTGAATGACTTGACTCATGTTGGAGTAATTTCCTCTTTCATACTTTTGTGTCCATAGGATAGAAAATGGTCTATCAACTAAAATGTTTTGCCAGTAGGTATGTCTAAAGTGATTCTGTCAGGACAGAAATATGCCTTTGCTATTTTTTTTTATCTGTTCCAAGTACCGTATTTTTCGGACTATAAGACACACTTTTTCACCCCCAAAATCAGAGGGAAAAATGCCTGCGCCTTGTGGTCCGAATGTGCGAACCCCGTTGCCGAGCCTAAGCAAGGAGATTAGCCGGGGAGCTGTCAGATGAGAGGTGCTGGCCGGTGTCAGAATCTCTCATCTGAACTGTATAATTGCTTATGCCAACAGAGCCCAAAGCCCTGCTTGAATAAGCAATGAATAGAGAGAAATATGACCTGCCTTCTATCCCTCTCTCCGTGTCTGTGGGAACTGCTCACCAAATAGAAGTAAGTGATTTGGAACAAAGTTTCCCAGCAGTAGGTATTACTTTACTTTTACTATCAGCGTATTTAAACAAAGCATGCAATTTCTTCCTAAACGGAATTTAAACCAACATGAATGTAAGAATAATATATAACATTAGCGCACAGCAAAATGCTTGTATGTGCTTGTATTTTCTTTGAAAGCAAATCTAGTGTTCCCCTAGAAGCCCCTTTCTTTTATTGTCTCTCTCTGTATCTGGCTATGGATTGTATTTCCCATGTGAGTATCTCTAAGTTTTGCCGAGGGCAGAACAAGTAGGTGACACAAGAGAGCACATATTGCAAGGTGGATTTGTGCCACCAGATTTCATTTGGGGAATGATCATTACTAACTTTCTCAATACTAATTGTAATAGGCCTAGGCTACATGTTATTACAATTTCTTTTTATTATTTGCCTGTAATTTTTTATTTTATATCATGAGGCTACAAGTTATAGTAAGAACAAATATTTGATCCTATATTAAGTATGTGCCCCCTGCCATGCCAATACAATCCTTCATTCTCAGTAGCATTGGGATGCTATCATAGGGTTCTCATACAACCACCAGTTTACAAGGGATTGTCTTGGCACAGGGAAAAGGGATGTCCTTGGCAGTGGTCTGATGTGAGGAGTAATGCTGGAGTGTATATAAGTATATATATATATATTTATTTACACTTAATCCATATGATTCATGAAGACCAGGACATAATTCTGATTTGGAGACCGCAGAGGAGGAGGCGGACATACTTTGGGACCTTGTGGGCACCTGCTTTTTGGGACACATACCAATTGACCCTTGTGAGGGGTGTCTGGGCGGTGACGGAATGTAGACCCCGGTGTGCTTTCCATCTATTGGCTGGGGCCGGTAACACATACTGTGACCCCGGGTGATCTTGGGTGATGGCGCCCTACTAGTGGTAACAGCTCCTAGGGGAGGTCCTAGGTCCCCCTTCCACCCTCAACAGAACGTTGCTTTTATGGTTGTGATCTGATCGATGAAATTGTGGGTTTTTGTTGGCCACAAGTCAACACAGCGTTGATTTTATAGGATTAGTTGCTACTTTTTGCTGCTTTGCTGTCTTCCAACACCTCCCCCCTGAGGAGCCTATGGAAGGGCAAAATGCGTTGGGGGGCAACATCTGGATACACAGCATTTGAACTGTTTATCTATCCGGTTAATGCCAAACATGCTTTGCTTTGCTTGAAACTTGATTTAAATTGAAAGAGTAATACTACTTGCCAAGTAAAGCCCCATTTAAATGACTATGACTAGTGATCTGGTCAGCCCTGCAGGGACATTTAGAGATTTCTGGGAGCGAGGTGTGGCACTTGACTACTGGATTGGCCCCAATACTTGTGATTCATAATTCTGACTTCTTATAATGGCAATGTCTTTTACAATGGACAGAGTAGTGCTTTTTTTACCAATGACACCAGTACGGTACATGTGTGCTTAATAGTAAAAGTGATGTTTAGAGTTGAAATCCACACCTCCCATTAACACAACAGGTAACCTGGGCGTGAGATGATACTGTGAGGGACCAGTGTCAGCTTTGCAGTGAGATCCCAAAAAGAGGGTAGTGGTCTAATGACTTGTTGCCATAGAAACACTGAAACCATGGATATTTCATATTTCATTTCTTATTATTCTCTGTCACATTAGAAAACAACCAAAAACATAATTTGAGAACTTTTATAATGAATATTTCTTAATGAAGACATGTGAGCTGTTGTCAAACATGCTCTGTACTAGTAGATAGATGCTCCTCCTTCACAAGGCAGATTTATACCATACATGATGCTGTCCTCCTCATCATCATCCAGGATTCTCTGTGCATGGCATCCCCAGCACACCTCTGACACACAGACAGCTTACCTTACTCTTACTCTTTGTGGACTCATAGAACAGTAGTATTAGGGTACTTCCGGTACATGGAACTCACAATTCCGTGTTCCATATGTCAGTGAAGTCACTCTTCTCTGTTCTCTGTTTTTACCCGGCCTGTAGTGAAAAAAATATTCCTCTGGCTGGATCTTTCCAACAAGAATATTTCAAACAAGAAAAACAATAAACTTTTTCTCGCTGGCTTAGTTCGAGTCAAGTCTGTGTGCCCACTCAAATTGGGCCCCCTACCTGTGTTAAATAAGGCAATACCTGAAAGTAAATGGCAAAAACGAATATTAAAGTTTTATTTAAAAAAAATCATGAAAATCCTTTTTTGAACTTAAATGAGCTCACCTACACACACTTATCTCGATTCTTCTTCCCTGTGGGGCTCTAGTCAATTTAGATCATATAGTCCCGCTTTCTGTGGTAGGTTGGCAATAATACTGCACTACTGCAGAATTCAGGGCATGGTGGCATAAAGTGGATGTAGACCAGTCGTTCCGAAGCTTTCCCTGCAGGGCCCCCTTCACTCATTTCACTCTAGATGTGTTGCAGTATTGTGTACTAGTGTGTGAAATGTCCCTCAAACTTTTTGTAAAATACTCACACAACTTTATTTTGTTTTCACACCAATCATTTATAGACATACATCATACATACACACATACATCATACATACACACACAGATATTAATACAGAAACAATAATCATTCACATTCGCGCATACAACACTCGTGCAGGGGCATGAATTATTCACATACAAACGCAAACACATGCGTACACACACACTATACATGCACTCCATGCTTGTCCTTCCCTCAGCCCCCTAGCTGTGCCCCCCCCCCCAAGTTTGGGAATCATTGCTATATTGTATCCAATGTACCCAACTGTAATTTCCTACAATCATTGTTATCTCTATTCTATAGTGTATCTAATGTACCCAACTGTCATTTCCTCCATTCACTGTCATCTCCATTATTTATTGTATCTAATCTACCTAATCTAACTAAATTGTGTGGAGTGATCTAAAGGTGTATGGCATACTAAAAGGCCCCATACATGCCCTGTATTTCATTATACCCCCAAATAAAGCAACCAATTATTGTCCGATTTTACCTACTTCGATCGAACATTTGAAGTGGAAGGGTTATGGCAGGGATCAGCAGCTTGAGGCACACAGTTGTACCACCCAAATGGGAGTTTTGGCCAGGGCCAGGTATCTGTTGGTGTCTGTTCTGGGGGTGGGGGGGGCTTATTTAAAATTTTTGTGAAAAAAATCTGGGGGTGCCTTTGATGGGGATGGCTAATCATAGGGGAAACAGGGTCTCAGCTTTAGTTTAGTTCACATGAATAAAAAAAAAGAGAGAAATACAGGAGAATGTTAAAACATATATACATCCTAGCACAACCTGGCAGATGATTTTACACACAACACAATGTTTGAAACAGGAAGTAACAGTATGATAATTAGTTTGATCGGACCTAAATTGGTCGGGTCATAAGAAATAGCAGCCGATTGAATACAATTTAGATTGGATCGAGAAAAAAATTTTCCGACCGATTATTCGTAAAAGTTCGATCGAAGTTACCCGGTCTAACCATGTGGGCATTGACCGATTTTTGGAAGACCGATGCAAAAAATAGATTGTTTTTAATCGATTGGACGGAAAATCGGGGCGTGTTATGACCTTTTTAAAATTGCACTTCAGAACAATGCGGTGTGGTCCCCATGATTTGCACTGTATTTGTTTTTCTACATTCTTCCTACTAATTGCTATTGTGGTGCACGAAAATACATGCAGTGAGTTTGGAAAGGATTTCAGTGGGAAAATGTCATACAGACACACGATATATAGTGACGTTGTGTGAAAGAGCCTTAAGATAAATCCGTACTTTCCTGCTATACATGGACCATGTGGCATACAGGGTTCCACAGGAAATTGGGACTGAGATTTTAAAACAGAGCACACCTCAAACCATGTTGCATGCATTTCACAGTGCCATTTTAAAACCATACTTCAATGTCTTCTATGACAAACATTTAAGGTAACTATGTGAATAATTGACAGCATTTATATATTTATGAATCGTCACATAATTGTAATTTGTACACTGAACAGGCAGCATCCTTGTAGTTGCATGAAGTGGCCAGTCGGAGAGCTCGCGTGCCTGTCACGTCCTAGGGGTGCTGAGGATGCCGGAGTTGGCGCACAGCCGGTCTCGGTAGCCCAGTGCGCAGGCACAAGGAGCGGAGCTCCGTCCTCGGCACAATAATAGGTGGCGTGTGAGGCTGGGAAGGCTCAGAGGGATGGGACCCGAACGAGGACGGATCTGCAGCTAGCTGCACGGCTCACCGGCGAGGCAGGTACTCGGGACAGGTAAACCAGCATAGAGTGGAATGAATGGGGACCACTGGTAATACTCTGCTTTTCTCATGTAAAAGTCGTCTTGAGTATAAATCTAATTTGCTGTATGTGTGCGATATCTAGGAGTATAATGTAGGGGTGTGATGGAGAAAAGTACAGTACATGAAACAGAAAGTTGTAGATGATATTGTATATTTTTCCTATAAGAAAAGTGTGTGTACACAGAGGACACTGATGGAGACACAGATGGTGGGCAGTGACGTCACTGGTTACGTCAAATGGGGGATTGGAATCAATTTCAGCACCATGGAGAGCAACAGGACGCCAGTGAAGGACACAGGAGGCAGAGGACACCTCCACCCACTCACATCATCATCCACTATACTAGCCTGCTGGATGAGCCACACATCTGTGCTCTAGAATATTATTATTATAAATATTATTGTTGTTTACTTTCATGTATAAACATATTACACACCACTGTACACTGGCTGAGCTGAAGGACAAAACGAGGTTACATACCCAGTACACACTATGACATTAGAAGAGTACCCTGCTCCATAGAGCTTACAATCTAACATAAAGAGTATTTATTAACCCAGAGCCATGTCTGCAAAGTGCCCTAACCCCAGCAGCCAATAATTAGTCATCTTACACCTGATTGGCTGTCATCTTCCCCTGCCCGCTTATAGCCAGCAGATGACGGTTGTGTTATATAAGAGTGACAAGTGAGTCAGTCGTTGTTCTCAGATTGTTAGTCACCCCAAAGTATATTCTTAAATCTTTGTGTCTAACACTTGGAATAATCTGCATTTTATTTAATGTGATTTGAATATTTTGTACTTAATTCCCATGTAGCGCTCACAATAGTGACAGTTTCAAACAATCTCCAGTATGGGGGGGGGCTGTGGTTTTGGGCTATGCCTCCACTGCGTTGTGTGCTCCATCGGGACCCCCGCGCTTAACGCAGTACAGGAGCACATACAAATTATCTTCCCAGCTGATCCTCTGCTCACATGGCGTTGAGACGATCCGCTGATGCAGAGGTTGATGTAGTTAAGTATGTCAACCCCTGCATCGGCGGATGTGTGAACAGAGGATCCGCCTTGCAGGTTATGTATATGTGCTCTATCAGGACTGCACCAAGCACTGCATTTAACGTAGGGGCACACAACGCAGTGGAGACATAACCTTTTGGTTCTCTCACACTTTAAATCTTATTTGAGTTTCAGTTTAGTAATCTGCCTCCTACCTGCCAACTGTCAGCTCAACTGGTCAGCATGGCCTATGTGTAATTGTAAAAAAAAATCCATATGCTCAATATTATCCTCTATTTGATGGTGTCGTTTATTCTCTATCACTGTGATCAGAAACCTTTACCATTTATTATGTGTCTCTGTGCTTCCCTATGCAATGCAATGCAATAAACCTGGAATGACCGCATGATCCCAAGTCCTCCCAGCCTGGGTGGAAAATGTAAACATTCATACATTGATTTAAAACAGGAATAATCATACTGGTTACCAGGGAGGCTTAAAAAGAAAAAATATATTTAAAAAATAGTAATAATATATATATATATATATATATATATAAAACATGAGGCTTTTGATAGTAAATATAAGCAGACTATAGTCTCTAGCAGCAACTTTTAAGTGAATTCTGTAGATGTTGTGTGTGGTACTCCCCCCATATGTAGGGTTGTCTTCCTTACTGTCTCCCTCACTGTCCTCTGCATCAGCTTCCTGCATGGTAGACTTTGCTGCAGATGGACCTCCCTGTTCCTGATTGAGCCTCTTATTAGCTGTTTCTATCCACAGGTCACCAGCTGGCTTTGGGTCAAATGTAACTCTCACAGTACAACAAGTTTGAACCCCCAGATCTCATACCTCAGTAGTACAACCCCTAAGTTTGGCTTAGTAAATAACCCCTGAGACTACCAGCAGTCCAAATGTCATCCTTTCATAGTCATATTCCAGCTGTCACACAGTGCTTTTCTCTGACTTTCATCCCCCAGATCTCCAACACCCTTAGAAGTCCAATCTTTTTTTTGGATTAGTAATTTACATTTGCAATTTCACACCCCAAACTGCAACCTTTCATATTTATTCATATTTCCCTGCAGTTATCCAAATGGCATAAGTTGTATACATTTAACATGTAGCTGCGGCCACCCAGACACGGAGTGCCTCCAAGTTGTTAGCTGTACCTGTAACAATAATGCAGGTACGCATAGCTGTTTTTTGGCCCATTTTAAGTACCAGAGTACCACTTATACTTATATAATCATCCTCTAAGCATTATCTCTACTTATTGCCGGGAATGAGCAGAAGGGAGCCAGAGTATCGTGACACCAAGGTGACAAGGCGATGGATTTAAATACTAAAAGGCCGGATATGGCCCTCCGGCCTTAGTTTGCCCACACTTGTCCTATATGATGCTGGAAGTCCTCCAGCCCTTAACAGTGGCAGGCTTTGACATTAATACAACTTCTAATGCATACTGTAAGAGGCTCGCAGTGTGCAGTAAATGTGATCAAGCAAAAGTACAGTGGAGAAACCTTTACAATCAACTATAGGTAAAATTTGAGTTTATCTTTAGTAATCAGAATGCAATGCTAATCATTAGATGAGGCAGGAAAGGTTTGAAGGTTATAACACATAAAACTTGTAGCACAAATAATACATTCCTTATATAGAAGGACCAAATGCTTGCATCCCCTGATTACCATTAGCCTAATTGATTCCACATCATAGGGACACTCCAAGATTTTAGAATTCTATGGATGCAGAGGAGGCTGTTATACCCCCGTACATGGAAGCCAGTAAGTTATCCTGACTGTGAAGGGGGATAAGACAGGACGACGACAGAAAAATGTCAAATAAATAATAGATACACCTTCACCTTACATAGGAAAGAGATATGATTTTGGGGAGTTTATTTGCTGTTCTCTCTTATATATATTAGAACAGTATGTATATATGTATATGTAATGATATAGAGAGAGAGAGAGAAGCTAGGGAAGTGTGTGTACAGACACAGAGTCTTCTATGTCACAATTTACAGGCCTCTAACTAGAAATCACATTACATCTTCTATATTCCCATTACCGCGATCTCTGCTTGTCTGGGATAACTGTAATCAGCCATCATTGTGAGTTCTGTGTGTTTCTCTATGGAAACGCCTTTTGAATTAGGATTTTCTGATGCGAGCCAATGCAACGAATTAAAGTTCTTACGGCATCATTTGCATGCAGATGTCAAAATCAGATTTCCCATAACAGAGCATTATTGTAGTGGAAACGTGCTCTGGCACTTGTCATTTTTGGTAAGTAATGCTGACTTCTGTGCTAACCTTATTTTCTTGCTTAATTTCTGTGCTTATTAGCGTTCCCAGCTTACAGCTTCTAGTTGCTAAGGAGCAGAATGATGAGCCGGGAACCTATATAGAGAGATGTATGACTGCATGCTGGAGGAGGAGTGACATCAATGGGAGCTTTCCACCCACTACTTCCTCTTGGCAGATCTGCGTTTGACTGACTCTATCTACTTCTCCCTCTCTAGCTTCCAATTAGCTTCTGTCTTTCTAGCTACACATTGATATTTTTAAAGATAGTTTTTTTGATATTATAGAATATATTATATATGTCCTTTATATAGAATATTATATTTATTTATTTTTTCAAAAAGCAGAAAATCTTTATTGAATGAAAACATTACATATATTTGTTTTCATACTACTTAATTATATGTATCTTTAGGATATTGCTCTTTAGGATATGTTTCCACGGTGTTATGGGCTGCGTTGACTCGCCCTGTGCTAAGTGCCGGCGAGCAGTACGGGTGTTCCACCCACCCCATTTGCCGGCAAGAAGAAGCTTACTATTCTTTCACCGGCAGGATCAGGAGCAGTAAGATCCCACCAGAGGAAGAACCTTTTCACTAGAGAAATCGGTCCTCTAGTGAAAGTCGGCTCTGAAAACCGGAAGTGACTACACATTCGGCAGTCGGTACCAGGAACTATGCATTCCAGGTCCCGGAAGTGGCGTCACTTCCATTTTTTCAGATTCAAATTCCTTGCGGACTGACTTAACGCCATGGAAACAGGCAGTGCGGTAGGCATGTATATGGATGGGCCAAGAAATGCGCTTAAGTCAGTGGTTCCCAAACTGGGGGTATGAAGGTATTCCGGGGGAGGGGCAAGGCCCTTATTTTGAACCTGTGTTTGAATGGGGAGAGGGGGCTCGATAATGTTCTTAAATAGAAAAGGGGGGTCCTGCAGGGAAAGTTTGGGAACCACTGCTCTATGTTGATAACGGATTGTGGAGCCATACTATTTAATAAAATACTGGTAGGCTGGTTATTCTCTTTAAACTTCTGCACATTATTGAACATTGTAATAGGGAAGCACATTTATTAAGTGATACACTAAAAACATTTATGCACTATGCAATGTTTCACCATGCATTGTGCCGTTATGGTAAAGATGCAATTAAGAATGAAGACTTCCAGTGATAGGAATAGGAAAACACCAGTAATAGAAGTAGACATCATGATAGAGCAGGATGAACTCGAACTTAAGGTGGACCCTAAAATTAGGCTTACAAATAAATCTACACACTTACATCTGTGCCCCCCCCCCCCCC
>CM070036.1:59440575-59500991 GCA_036250615.1 Ptychadena robeensis | reverse complement strand
TTTGCCTAATAATTCTGCACTCCCTGTAGCTTGTATTTGGATATTTTGCTCATTGTATTGGAAGTCTGTAGATTAAACATCAGTTCTATGTAACAAATGAAAGCAAGTTGACTATACTCCACTACTACCTCATAAACTCTACAACCCAACTAAGGGTTCAGTTTTCATTGTGACATCTTCAACACTATCTTACCAGCCTTTTCATATGTCTTTGCACTGGAGTTCTTCCATGTCATTTCAAAAGAGGAAGTAAGGACATGTTTCCACAGCGTTGTGGGATCCGTCCGGACCCCTACGTTAAGGGCAGTGCTTGACAGGCGTTCCCGATGGATAACATACACTTAACCTGCCAAGCAGATGCTCTGTTCTCACGGCGCTGAGTCATTCCACCGATGCAGGTGTTAATGTAGTGCAGTACATTAACCCCTGCATCAGTGGATGTCTAAACAGAGCATTCGCCAGGCAGGTACAGTGTATGTGATCCATCAGGACCCCCCCCCCCCCTGCAAGCACTGAGGTTTACGTACGGGGTCCCAACAGATCAAAAAATCAAGTGGAAACATGCCCTAAGGATGTAGCAAATATCAGGTCCGTATCTGATTTCAAGGATTTCCTTAATAAGAATGAGCCATCATCCAGCTGGTTGCTTCAGTGAACCTTGTGGGGGATGACCATGACAAAAACAACCTTGCTGAACGGTACAAGGTCCACATATGTGAAGTCTTTCCTTGGTAAATGTTTGTGAGTCCTCTTACATGCCATTTGAGAGTATTTATAAGACTGAGATTTCTTTGTAAACAACTTTAATGCTTGTTGTTTTGGAAGTAAAAGATGAAATATGCAGTAACTGATAGAGACACAGTCCGTACACGTAAGACGTTTATCTATGGTCACAATCCCTGAACAGAGCCAAGCTGACAGATCTAATACCTCTTTCTTTATGAATTGCATGAGATTTACACTTATTGCTCTGCTTTTCCTTCTGGTATGTGTAATTAATTACACCGAGCCACGCGCTATTTTAAAAAAGCAGCTGACTTTGTAAAACAGCAATGTGCAGCTGGATTTCACATATAATGAGCTACACAACATTTTAATCTTCACACCTGCAAAAAATAAAAGTTGAAATGCATATCCATTAAAAATAGTCTCTGTACTAATTGAAACGTGAGCTTGGAAGCAGACAAAATAAATTAGTCTTGACATGCAGCTGTTTTCTTCTCACATAATTTGGACTCTTTAACATATTTGTCATTTACAAAATAGCTCACCAGTTAAAACCCCTCTCCACTCTGAATGAATGTGTGTACTTTGTCCAGAATGAGGACCCTTTGGTCTCCTACTAGCACTTTTCAGCTTTCCAAGGTGCCTTTCCCCACTGCCTGCATAGTAATGATCAACTCAATTCAAAAGTTTAAATTCTATGAGTTGTTTTTATATTCGAATAGAGAATGTACAAGTCTGGAAATGGGATGCTGTGAATGAATTATTTTGGTATAAAACTGCTAGAAGCACAGAGGCACCCATAACAGGATAAGATAAATAACTGAGTTTTTGTTTTTTTTGCCAAATCCCCCAAGTATCTATAGTATATGAAAATAAGGGTGACGTAATAAAGATTTCTGTAACAATGCTTCACTGCTCATGAACTTGATAAAGTTTAGTCACTCTTATATAGGCTTATATAGAAAGTTTTTTGGTTGTGGTCAGGTGCTGTGTGGGTGTCTCCCAGAAAGCAGGGAGTATCCCAAAAAATAGAGGTGCAATGGGGGGTTAGGAGCACATAGTAGCATAAAAATAGGAGGGAACAGAAGAGAAAGTAGGCGTTACACCTCCTTTTTTGGTTGCTGGTTAGTGGTGCTCAGGTGTTTGGAGGACCACTAGTGCCAACAACCTTCGTGATGTGTAGGCCGGTAGAGATATTAACTGTCTCCATGTTCGCACTCAGTTCAGCTTGTGGGAAACCGGCATGCAGAGTCAGCGAGGTCTGTGTTTCCTGGCATTTATATAGTATTCCGGGTCAGGGGGTACCCACCTAAAAAAATAGCTCAGGTAGAGGAGCCCATTTTTCAAATAAATGTTTCAGCTTTAATCCAAATTCTTTTAGGGTTGTGAAGCCTTAAGGCAGATTGACCATGTGCTCATAAATGAGTTCTCCTTTCCTATGAGAAACTTCCATCCCAATTCACAGTGGATGTGTACCAACTACTAACCTTTGTGTCTGTATGTTGGCACCCTGCCCCCCTGTTGGATTCTTCATATTAATCTCTCACACACAGACACAGAAATCTAGCTGGAGACTCTATTCTTCCAATGACTAGTGATGAGCGGCATAGGCAGTATTAAAATTTGCGATATTTCGCTCATAATTCTTAATAAATTTATTAATTCTACTAATACTCAATTTGATATTCGCAAATATAAAATTTGTGTGTATGGCTATTCAATGTGATATTATATTATAATCATATTGCAATTATCTTCAAAATGAATGGTCACATGTATTTATTTTCGAATGTGAAGGTATCATTGCAATGCATGGCCATAAGCTTCCAAGTACATAATATCTCGAATATTCTAAATTGTGAATATCCGCCACCATATTTGTGAAATTTGTGAATTATCGAATAGCCGATATTCGTTGAATACATTTGCAATTCGAATATTCAAGCTCAACACTACCAATGACATCCTTGATAGAATTTTTGTTTAAGCACAGTTCGGTTAGTTAAATTACAGAGATTAAAAAAAGAACATTATTAGCATCAGAATAATATTAAATAAATAAAGTCTATTTTCATAAAATTACCTCAATTTGTATAACAGTAGTTGTCTGTGAATTTATTGCTTAAAGTGTGATGCCAAACAGGCATTTTTATTAAACATATAAAGTTATTTCACCCTACTGAGTAACTTCTGAATTGTTATTTATTGTTTTTTAATTAAGTTTGGATATGAGCTTTATTGTCATTATATTTGCTGTATTGGGCTTTTATGGCCTAGCTATCAATCACATTTGCTCAGAAAACTCAGGAAAGATTAAGTATAAAAGCTGCATACATTATGGCTTTCCATCATTTCTAGAGGAAGGATCATAGACGTGTTAGAACTGAGAACATTACTTTTCAAGAGGGAAGAACATTTTGTTGCAGTTGTTCAATATGAGATAATTATAAGACTGTGTGGCTGCAGTTTGTCAGGAAAGAAGGATGAAGGTTGTACTAAACCCAAAGGCTACATTTCATATGAGCTTTGTTTGCAAAAGTTATTTTCTAACATTTCAAGCTCAGCTTTCATTTAAAGTGGAGAGAAGGCATTTGCTGTTCTAGATTGGGTTAACACACATGTAGACCAATGGAAGTTTCAGGACATACTACCCACCAGGAATAGGAGCTTTGATCATAGAGACACCTAGGAACAGGAGACAAAAGTTGCTGGGGACTATCATTGATAGCACTGACACTTTCTTGGGGGTTATTGTTACTGGCTTTGACACTTGCTGGGGATGATCACTCCTGACGAAGCTGATAAAGCGAAACGCAGCGAGAAAGTGTCTGGTTAATAACGCCTAAGTTCTGATGTATATTGGCAATATGGTTTTGAAATATATGTATTATTGTTATTTCTTTAAGTCAGATTAAATGTGCGTGACATCATCACGCTGCTTCTGGACGGCTCAAATATCGAGCCATCTGTTCCCTGCCTTAGGCTCCAAATGGTGAAGTGCTAGACTTTCTCTTACGCCTAAATTTGTTATAGTTTTTTGATGATCACTAATTACGCTAACTCAAACATTGGGGCTTATATCGCTTTCACAATGCCTTTAGCTTCAATGCTCAAGCCTTTTTTTTATATATGCAGGGGCAATGCATGCCAGATTCTGTAAAGTGACACCCACTTTATTAACCATGCCCAATATTTGACCATACTCCCAGGTAAACAAATTTTTTTAATAATCTTTTTATTATAATTTTTCAATATAATAACAGAGACACCAACAAAGACACAAGAACAGTATTATACAATCCAGTGTCCCTACCCATAGGAGGATAATTCCGAGTCCATATAAATAGGTGAACTCTCCATTACTGTTAATCCTGTATTTGTTCCTGGAGAAAACTGCAGCTCCTTTTCATACACATCATATTTATTGTAAACTTTGTATGTAGCTGTCAGAAAGAAAGAGGAGTATGTATTGTATGTGTGTTTGGATGTGTGCGCATGTGCATCTATATTGCTTTGCCTTTATCATGAGATGTGAGCAAAAGGATTTTTTTTCCAAAAGAGCAAATAAAGGGAAAGATCCAGGGAATTCGACCTTCCATGTTTCATATTTCCATGATCCTTAAAAAAGAAAAACAGTGATGATACATTCAAAAAACATATTTCAACTCATTATGTATTCGCTATTATCAATAGTTCCATTTGTCTTTTATACAAAGGCAATTAAAAAAATTATAACAATTTTAAAAATGGAAAAAAAGTTATTTTTTGAGGAGGTTCTCATACCTAATTTTTGTGATCCTGGGACGGAACTACTACTAGTCTGAGATACCTGTGTAAATATATATTGAACTTTTTACACTACCTACCCAGCATAGCAATGCTCAGTACATGGCCATCCAAGCATCAAGGAGAGAATTGTGGGGGACAGAAGTGTTGTAACATGTTGCCCTCACCTATCTACCTTGCAATCCCCAGTGTCCCACTCTCTGCAACAATTACCAATGATGCCCACCCAAAAAAGGCCTTATTGACGTCCATGGACAGATGGCTGGCGTTAAGAGAAATATTTATATAACATATTAAAGTGGACCTACCAACTATCTGCCTTCTCTGCTGCTGATAATAGGGCAGATCGAAGGTCAAAAGTATAAAAAAACTTACCTGTTAAAACTGTGAAAATGCAACGATGCTCCACCCCCTCAAGGTGACAAGGGAGAGTAAATGTCACTTCTGACCTTTACCTACCATGTCCCCATGCACCCAGAGCCAGCCACATCTGGGGTGGAGCATCACCAGATTCAGATCCGGATTGATGGAGGGAGCGAGACCAGAAGAGTCTCACTCCTCCATCTTTTAGCCTGGAGGACCGGACACTCCAGGCATGGGTGCGCGGGAGAGAGAAGGCAGGAAAGGTGAGTATTTATTTTTTCTTTAGGGCTCACTGTCCCTGAATGAATGCTGCATGGAGTTAAGTTATGTAAATATGTTTTTTTTTTCAGTTTACATCCGCTTTAACATAAAAATAAATCAATAGTTTAAATACCTAATACCAAATACCTTTCTAGTGCTTTAAATACTCTTAAACTAGGCTGATCACAGTAATGGACATCCATGCAGACCAAAAGCATACAAAGATAATTCCTGAGAGCCAAAAATAATAACAATAACAAATTGTGATCCTCTGCAGGCCAGACATGGAACCATATTTACCGGATAAGACTCAAAGGAATGGTTATTTGTAGCTTAGTTCTAGCAATACAATATCAATCAAAACTAAATAGAATAATGAATTAATGGCCCTCATCTAGAAGCTAGGAATAACAATATTAGCTTCTACAACACTCAAACCAATTGTTCCACTTAACTTCAAGAGTATTGACATCATGAGTTCAGTAAGGGCAAGAAGATCCTTCCCTGTTATCTGTCAGCAGTAATCTCATCACATGGGACAAGATAGCTTCATAGGCAGATCCTGACACTATCCAGAAGTCAAAGCTTTGGTCATAGTAACTGGCTTCTACCATAGTTTGTAAAATGCCTGAATTGGTAATGAATGTGGGTACGGCCATGCTCAATATTTTTGGGGACTCTATCTTAAACCTTGTATCTATAACAAAACAGACATATCAGGAGCATCTCCAACCTTCAAAAATCTTTCAGTTATAACAAGAACCAGGGGTGAGGGAAAATCTCATAATGTTTTAATTTAAGGTGCTCTGTGGCAAGATCTCTTTTTACTTACTGTAGGGTTTATGGAACCATATGTAAACTTCACCAATGTGATTTTGTCGGGAAATTATACCCTGATACCCTGTCTCAACTTTTAAAGGAGATCTAGGTAAATAATAAAAAGACATATATTAAGCAGCCTGTATCTGGCATTGACACAGTATTTTTGGGTGTTTTGTCTTTTAGTCTCCCCTGTAATATGTTATCACCTGCAGTCAGACTTTCTGTACCAATTCAAAACTGTGATGAGGTTGAGATAAACCCTTCAACACCGACGGGATGCTTATACTGATCAGATTATATGCATATGGTTTAAACCAATAAGAATGGCTTTAAATGGTAATCAGGAATTAAGTGTTGTTATTCACTATGTTACGTCTATGTGAATCTATTAATCCATCTAACACTCTATGGCAGAATTTGTATTTCTTGTTGGATCAACAGGTGAAAATAATTGGGATTAACTTAATAAAAAAAACTACAATGTACAATACATTACATATTAATTATGTGGTAAGCAGGGAAATGTTTTATTGTATACCTAATTTTTCGATTTGGATGGAGCTATGTCAGCATTTTATTCTTGTCTGGGATCCCATATGGGAGATTTGCTCTCAAATTGCCTTAAGTACACTGTAAAAATGTAAAGATATTTTAGTGATTGCATGTACTTTTCTGTATTTTTATAATACCTGTAATACCCAATGACTGGTAGCAAGGCCTTGCTTTATGGAGAAAAATAAGAGCAAATATATCTCAATATAAATGGAAGTTCTGTAGACAATACAGCTGAATCTCTTTCAGCAGAATGCTCATAAGTAACTGTGTCGTATTACAGGGGTTAGACTTTAGGAAGACTGCAATGGACACACAGTCGTGTTCAACAGAATTATATGAGCTTCTAATTAAGTTCAATCAATCCAATTATTTTACATTCATGTTCACCTAAGCCAGTGGTTCCCAAACTGGGGGGTGTGACCCCCTGGGGGTGGCGTGAAGGTATTCCAGGGGAGCACTGGCCCTCATTCCTAACCTGTGTTTGAATGAGCAGGGGGGGGGCTCGATAATGTCCCTTAATAGAAAAGGGGGGCCCTGCAAGAGCGTTTGGGAACTACTGACCTAAGCAAATATATTGTTAGCTCTTAACCTTCTGGGCGTTACGGGCTTTTCGCGCCATTTTTTTATGGCATGAAAAGTCATTTCCCCTGGCTCTCTGCCCTGCCCTCTACACACAGCCAGTGTCAAAAAGACGCCGGCGGTGTGTGGGGAGAGGAGCGGCACCCCTCCATTGACATGGAGGTCTATGGCGCCACCCCCCCCGCCCCCTTCGCTGTCACTGATGACGCCGAAGACACCGAGCCGGAAAGGCTCAGTGTGTCTGCAGCTCTGTAGAACTGGCTTCGGGCATATCGCCCAGGAGGTTAAAGCTTAAAAGAAAATATGTACTTTTTCAGAACTTCTGTATACCCCATATTTACTCCTTATGTTGTGATGTTTGTTGCTAGATACACAAGATGTGTATAAATCAGGTCACAAAGGACACATTCGTTCGGACCTAAAATTTTACTTTGACTTACATATTGGCCGGCATTAGAGATGTCGAATTTAACTTTGAACTTAAAAAAAAAAATTCCAATGTTCCCACAACCCTTCTCTACATCTCCAGCAATTTTGGTGATAATACCATGTTCAGGGCTTTGCACAAAGTCAGCTAGTCGAAAAATTTTACCATCTCTAGCCAGCATGAGGGTGGCGTAGATCTCCACAATGCTAAAACAATATACCTACCTGTTCTGCCCTGACACCCTGAGAGATTTCATCTTTATCTGCCAGGCTGCTGAGGCCTAATTCAGAATGCAATATTGTAAGTGGTCACTGGAGGTGTTTTTAATGCTTTTTATTGGAGAAAATCGTCAGTGCACTTTCATTACATAGCCTGATGATGTTTTTTTTTCTCCTGGCTGTCACTGCACTCCAAGGAGGTTATAAGTGCCAAGGAACAGAAAGGTAGAGAGGAGGGGCTTTGAGGGACTTTCACTGTTTACTCTTCACAGGTAACTTTGTTTTTTGGGGGGGACAGGGTTAAGGGGCATTCGGCCCTATTATTACATTCGTTGTGCTGATCATAGGAAGTCAAAATGCAGGTGGTAGGTCCACTTTAAGAGCAAAGAGGAGGCACTTTAGGTATGCAACAAGGACTACACAACACCTTAGACTTCTATAGGTGGCCATGGTGTATTTACATTACACTTACATTTCCCTCTTTGATCTTAAAAAAAATTGGTTACATATTTTTCAATATAATTTCAGGTCACAAGGATGAGTTCGTGTGCTGACATCTGTGGGTCCAAGCAGTCACAAAGCACTCCTGAAGGAGGATACCATCGCTATGGAGTTCGGTCCTATCTGCACCAATTTTATGAGGATTGTACAGCTTCAATATGGGAATATGATGATGATTTTCAGATACAGAGATCGCCCAGTAGGTGGAACTCTATATTCTGGAAGGTAGGCAAGCTATTGCTCTAATGTATACCAAATCCATTATTAGATATTAAGCATTTGAGCTTTTTTAATAACCTGTCCCCATATAATGTATTGTGTAACTCAGTCATACATGATGGTTGAGCCACTATGATTGAACAATGGGGAAAGTTGGAAAACTTAATTTTAGGTTTTTAAAGTTAGTAAATATTTACTTCACCCAGAAAAATCTAGCACAATGATGCCCAATTAAAAATGAAGGATGCACGTTGGCCCTATTATTAAGACCATAACATACAATAAAATATATTATATGGTAGAGGAGCCTTAATTTTATTTGTGTTGCTTCTTAACAAGTGAAAGATATTAAACAACCAAAGCAACAATTCCCTAAATGGGACTTTAAATGGGCAACTGGATGAGGGATTTAACTAGTCAAATAAAAGAAAAACTAGTCAATTAAAAATATATTTACAGTCCCAATGTATTCTTGATGATTCAAGATATGACAATGATAGTGTATATCATGTGTGTTGGTCTACATGTTTAGCCAATAGGCTTCATCAGGACCCACACAAAGTGTACTGCTATTTTGGATCAAGGTAATAGGGACAAGGTAATAGGGACCTGTTTTGGAGTGTGTCCCCAAAATAGCAGTACACTTTGTGTGGGTCCTGATGAAGCCTAGTGTCCAAACATGTAGACCAACACACATGATCTACACTATCATTGTCATATCTTGAATCATCGAGAATATAATGGCACTGTAAATATATTTTTTTCTTTCTATCTTCTATTTTTTTTCATGTGATGACATTTATGTATTTTGACTACTGTAATCCCTTATCCAGTTGTCCAATTAGAGTCCCATTGAGGGAATTGTTTAATTTACATAGGGTGGGACAACTGGGTAAAAGGGCTTAATGGTTCGATCATTCCCCAACTTTGTGAAAGATGTTTAAATTGCAGGAAGCTTCCCTAAAAATAGGCACCTTCTCTTGTATATTGGTTAATAATGAAGTAAGTAGGTTTGTCATGAAAATACAAATGACTTGAAATAGGTAACTGACCATGCATACCTCCCTTACAGGTCGGACTCATATCGGGCATTGTCCTCATGCTGACAGGTATAACGGTACTAGCTGTTGGGTTTCTGGTGCCACCTAAAATCGAAGCCTTTGGAGAAGATGATTTTGTTGTTGTGGACAGTCATGCTGTCCAGTTTAATGGAGCACTTGATGTTTGTAAATTGTCAGGTGCCGTTATGTTTTGTATTGGAGGAACAACACTGGCAGCATGTCTTCTGATGTCTGCCTTTGCTAAGAGTTACTCCAAGGAAGAGAAGTACCTGCAACAAAAATTTAAAGAAAGAATAGCAGACCTAAAGGCTCACGTGCACCCTGTGACAAAGGCCCCAGGTCCGGGAGACTCGAAGATACCTGTCACTTTGTCAAAAGTCCAAAATGTCCAACCTTCATCTGAAACCTGACATTTACCCATCATTGTTAACATCATTAAAATGAAAAGGTCAGCTTTTGTGTTACAGTAAAAAAAGTCTTATTTTGCTGTACAGTTTAACTGTACTTGGCGGAAAACTATATGAATAGGCCAATATTAGCAAAATGAGAAAAGATCCTGAATTCTTGTGTCATTGTGGAAAGTGTACTTGCCTAAATGGTAGACCTTCTAAAGAGTACACAGCTGTTAACAGTCAGTAAGCCCCATCAGTAGTCCAACGTGACAACAGAAACATCCTGCTCGTATATGTGTTTTCCTTCACTGTCGCTTACTATGTAAACATTTTAGGTTGACAATATGATACAAATCTGTACCAGCTAACAAAAGGACACATATCTGTAATGAACAGCTCGAGAGCTAAAAATACATTTCACCTACACAAAGCAAACGTAATCTTTTTGTGTTTTTGTTATGTGTAGTATTGTTCTATACATTTTTCTTTACATTGTCTGCAGTAACTATACATTTCAAGGCTCCAATATGTTCATGCCATCACATATCTCCAAAGTTTCATATTACAAATATCAACCTTTTGTTATATAATATTTTTAGATATATCTAGAATCTAACTTATTTTATTTACTTCTGAAAGTATCTTTTGCATAGACACTTGTGTAGACCCTTCTGCAAGGCGTTTAAATGTGTTATCAGCAGCCAAGCATTCTTATGTGAGTCTCAGTAACATTCCCCTTCACTTCTTCGCCAGAAGCTGCATATAAAAAAGATAATTAGGGAGGTGAGGGGCAGAGGAGCTGGGCATGCACAGACATTATTTGGACACTCCTAGAAAAAGGAGCGGCTATGACATGGCAGGAGGGAAGGGGAATGTCTCCTCTGGAGAACATGAACCATAAACATTCAAATTACCAACCAAGTGCAAAAGCAATTGCTAATACATAATAAAAATGTTTATGGAAAAAATGTGTTAGCATTTACATTTCATTTTTCTTTTGCCTGCATATGTTTTGGGTTTATGACATGGTCTCTTATTACAATCAACCTACAAAAATTCTGGTCTACTTTTTCATTGAATGTGATCTGGATAGATCGACGTTAACAAATCTTGACTTGTTTGCACATCAAAGCAGTCTAAAAATTACCGTAAGTCTTAAAATTTTCCAACACAGTTTCCAAATTTAAGCCCAGTGGAAGTCACGCACCTTAATATACATCTTCTTAAAGTAAAAATTGATTTCTGTGACTTCAATTAAGCTTTTTACATGTTTTTCTGCAATCAGTAAGAAAACAAAAGTAAGTTAACATGACCTCATTGGGCCAACATGTCTGGAAATTTGTTTTCCACAGTGTGCTGCCTAATGGATAGAGATGAAAATTGGTGGAAGCCTATAGGCTACAAACATAGAAATCCAATTTGATATAAAAAGCAACAACCTGATTCTATTAGTGTATATCAATGTAAACACCAATTTATGCATGTAAACAAACTATTATGTGTACATGCTCTCTATAAGTGGCAATTCAGTTCACCGTGCGTTTCCCCTCCAGGGTATAATATAGTCAGTGAGAAGGATACATCTTTGACTGAGAGCATCATTAAAAGTGAGGTTATCATTCAATAGACTCTCCCTAATGTGTACTGTTTTACTTCATCAGGATTACAGGCGTCAGTCCTGCCTGGTTTAAGTCTAGTATTCATTATGGAGCAATTATTTAGAGGATATAAAAACTCTCAGAGACTTTTATGAAGATAATATTTTAACAGTGATGCTGTACTCAAGCGCTCAGAGCTCACTATCACATAATGCAACCGTATAACAATAGTCAAAAAGTACAATACAATATAATAAAACCCAGTGGCAAAGTAGATATTACTTGAGGTAATCCATATAGAACTATATCCTACAAAGCTATTAATCCATTCAGTTTCATAACGTGCAATGCTTCTGCCTCATTTGCTGCCTCAGCTAATCGAACTGTAATAGTTGCTTACACTCCTGCGCTTTATCGCTGAAATGTAAGCAGCTGTTATACTCTTCACTGTGCAGCCATCTGCGAAAAGTAACATTTTCAGCACTTTGCCCTGTGACTCCAGCCGAATTATGAGTGCGGGAAGGAAAGCATCAAAAACAGCTAATGTACTGCTAATGTCTCCGATCTGAACATTGCTTTCAAGTCAATTTCAAAGCAATTCAGCATTACTAGGATAAAAAATCTGCCCTATCAAATTTCTGATAGGGCAGAATGACCTTGCATATCTTTTTTTTTGTATTGAGTGTTCTTAACTATATGATAAGTAGTAAAAGGTTCAAGTTTTGTATTTCCTTATATTGATTTGTATGGATTCCATCCTCCACAGTTAATCTGTAAAATTGAAAACTAGTATCTGTACAGTTACAGGTTTATTTCTACATAGTTGTTAGTGCCAAGGTACCGTATGTTGTTCTAATGCGTTTGCACTTTGCACATTAAAGTTATTTTTTTAACCATTATCCAAACCAAACCCTAAAGAACTACGTTCTACTTGAAGTGACAGTAAACCCAAAGTGTATTTTGACATCAAAGGTTTCCAAACTTCCAATTTGATATTATGTGAAGTTATTTAAAGGTTTGCAAGTCTATAATGAGAAAATACCTGTTGATAATGCCAGTCTCATGGCTTCCATCATTGCTGTTGACCACAGTCAGCTGGCTGATATTCCTTCTTAAAGCGTACCAGTGTAAAGGTGCAATAGATGGACCGATTACTTTGCTCAACTAAATTTGATCATATTTTGCAATAAAAAAATCGCCCACCAGTCGATCGTTTATACCACAACACATTGTTATAGATTCACAGACAGTCAGTAATTTTTTTTAAAGGGTCATTACCACTTTCTGCCACAAGAAAACCTGGAAACCTAAAAATTGTACATGTGAACTATAGAATTAAAGTTACTGACAAGTCCGATTTAATATCCGATTTTGGTCACTTGTGGCCGACCAGGAATCAATTCCCATTCCATTGACTTCAAAACATGGATTTTGTGGTCAATCGAATGGAAATATCAACCCGTGTATGGCTACCATAGGGATGCTCAAGTCTCCTAACACAGATCTGAATGCTCGAATGCTTATTACAGATGTGAAATCAAAGGCCACTTGATATTCTAACTCTTAGGTCCTACCAGATACAGACCTACCTACTGACCTCCCCCCCCCCCCCCCCCCCCCCCCCCCCCCCCTCACAGCACAGGGACAGGGTGGTAACACAGGAGATCTAGAAGACAGGGTAAAACATTGTTGTCCTATTACACGGACCTTCACCAAAGTATTAGCAGGTATTATTTTTTTATCAAAATTGGGTTTACATATACATTAATAATCCTAGAAGAGAAATCTCCGGGCCATAGTCAACAAACTAGTTCCCAACTTAATATTTTCTCTTTTTTATAAAACTACAGGTATCCATCCTCCTGATATAAAATGAAAATCCATTAGTGTTAGAAGGTCCCAGTTAAAAGTATAGAAATAATTGAGGACTACATTTGATGTTATCACTGAATTCCCTTGGTGGACCAGCATTTTAATGGACTTTAACAATTCAATTACAAACATATATATTTATACCAAGAGGATGAGTTGCATGTACTGGTTAAAGACAATACAATGTTGTTCAGTTTTAGACGTACTCCCACTCCGGCTGCATCATATACAAAATAAATGAGAAATTAACCAAATAAAACGTATTTGCTGCATGTTTTTGGGTCAAAGTATATTCTAATTCATTCATCAAAGTTAAAGAATTTGTTCACTTTGGTGGAATACATTTTGACTATGACATTCAGCAAAAAGCAGTTTTGTTAGGTTGGGTTCTTTTTTATATTTTGTATATATATTTAGGTCATACACACACAGACATTCTATATGTTATAGACATTCTATATGTAGTGATTATAGTTTTATTTTCTTAAAAGCAGTACAGTATTTATTTTTAGAATAGTGGATTGCAATTGATAACTACAATAACAAAAAAATTTATTTTTGTCAAACCTTTATGTGTAAATAAAACATATTTGAAGAGAATTTGTATCTAAAATTTGTATGGTCCATTCACCCAGAAGTCTTCATGTACCTACAGTTATAGTCTAGACTTGTTACCTAGTCTCTGTTATACCAGAGATAGTGTTAGGAGTTAGTGTTTTGGACCTGGTCACTTTTATGATGTTGATATATTATATATAATATGTTTATATCTATACAATGTAATGGCTTTATTGACCAGTAATGTTCAAGAGAGCCAGAGACCAAAACATTAACTTCTTAGCTAAATTTTGTATTTTTGTTATAGGTTTTCCTATGTTTTGGTGCCTCCCAGGTCTCTATAGCATAGTTAAAGGTATTTGCCAGGCACCTACATTGGACTTCAAACTCTGGGTTACATTCTTACACATCAAGTCCCTTTGTGCATATATCACTAAATAATGACAGGAAATTACTCATTTGATGGATTGGTTAACGTTTAGAAAAAACAGGATCAGTTGAGTTGCAATCCAAATTTCTATTTCAGTCTATTTAGATTGAGATCCATTTTAGAGAATAGGGATTTTAATAGAAGTCTTTGGATATTTACTGCATACGTTAACCAATTGAGACCCCTAGATTTCGCTAGGTGTGTTGCCAAATTGGTAATTGGGGTTTAATAGTATACTTATCCTTTAAGTGGCATCCCTACAAAAGCTTTAGTCTGTATGTATTGATAGGAAATACATTGTAAATGTTCCAAAGTGAAGTCTATATGTACACTATGGAACTGCATAAGGGTTCCAACATTTTTTTCAGTAGAAAAAATTAATTGTCTATTATAAGAATATTAGAATGTAATTAAGATGATTATTATACCCTGAGTCAATGGTAACTAACTGTCTGCAATTGACCTCCTACAGGTCCTGTAAATACAAATACAAATTATAAATCACCAAAAATACATGCAATGTTTTGTACTGTGTTTACTGCATCCTCTTATTTGATTAAATTTATGGGTGGTAGTTTCTATGCTTATTCAGTTTTAATGGGTGTTTCATTTAGGAATTATTATTTGATTCTAGTATGGAAGACAAACTGTCATAATAAAAGAGAAGAACAAAATAATGAGCACAGCCCTTGATCCAGTGCCATCAAGTTTGAATCATCAGCGAGGGGGCCACATAGTTCGTTTTTTTTTACTTTTTTTCCCTAGCCAAAGGTCTGTAAAAAATTTCTCTTAATTCTAAATTTGAAACTTAGATAGCATTTTCGCTTTTTCCAAATGTATTTACTTCACTAACAGATGACTTGTTCCTGATTTAATATCTTAGGGACAGTTTTCAAAGCTTAAACACCAAAATTAGGATACTTACTTAATTCTGCTAGTAAAATGTATTTTGTTATAGGTTGAATAAGGTTTAAAAACTCTAAAAATATCACATGACTTTAACATAATTTTCCTAATGCATCTGGCATACACAAGTGTTAATCACAAAAATGCTAAGCGGTGCTGTAGACTACTGGAACAAAAAATATGCAAAAGCCCTTATGTATTACTTAAAAGTCTTGTTGTCCAGTGTGACGTATGTGTATACAACAAGTAATAATGTATGTACTTCTACCCAACTTTCAATTCTTATGTAAATTGTTGTAGTTGATATCTCTTTAGCAAGAGAGTGGCAAGTAATTACAGGTTGATGCCTGCCATACACCCACAGACGGGTGCAGACAGACGAGCTCCGATCCGATTGGAATGCAACATGATGGCATCATCACGTTGCATTCTGGGGCTGCTTTTAACGGCCGGGCACCCTTTGCGTGCCAGCCATTACCTTCAATGAAGACACCAGTCTTCATTGAAGTTAATGGCATCGGCTGGCATCGGCCAGAGAACATCGGACATGTCCGTACTCTGGCCGGCCCACGCATGCCCATCGGTCAGCGGCTAAATCGGGCACTAATCAGCGTGTGTAGGCCAGGCTTAAGTCTAGTGGGCTTATATCCCTTGGGGATCCTTGGGATACATATTTTTGTAGTGCCTGTTATAAGATCCTTCGTAGATGAGATATTCCTGTAATGCATTGTTATGGGGAATTCATGTAGCTGGTTAAACCTATTATGGTTCTAATTATACAAAATGTTGAATAAATAAGAATATATGTTTCTATAAACATAACAATTAAAAGAATCAATCATACCTATAATGTTTAAAGAAGGATCAGAAGATCTTGATACCTACATTGACCAACTGTGACCTGAAATATGTATGCACATCTTTTACATCAGAAACAGAGCAGGCATCTTTATACGTATCTCCTCCCCCTCCAAGTTAATTGGCTACAGTCTGTCGGGAATCCCTGTGTTAGTGGAGCACACAGGATTCCCCTCAGTTCTGTAGCCGACATATCTCAGTGAGGTGATGTCACCCCGCTGTTATGAGTCTGCTACAAGCCGGCCATGGATTGAAGTGTCTATGGCCGGCTTTAGGTATACAGTAAAGGGTCAATTCATTTTGAAGTCTATGTTTAGTTACAGGTGGGGACTGATGAGTTGGTTATATATATATATATATATAATATTAAGTGTTTACACTTTTTGGTATGGTCATTTTTTTCTTTCTTGTGCTACACTATTGGTGTTCAAAGGTGTTTCTGCTCTTTTGAACTCTGCATACTGGTGTAGAAATCAAAAACCAGAAAGGGAAGGGGAAGCTCGCATTATATCGAATTCAAGTGAAATCTAAGAAAGAAATTATGTAATTATTTACTGTAACTCTCCGCTTAGAATGGAATTACCCTTTAATGTAAAAAAAAAAAACAACACTATTTTCTTGTATACAATCCATCAACTGTTCTTGAATTTTCCTGCACAGACCAGTTGCTGCTTATTACATCAGCTTTTCATCTGCCTTGTCATACTAAGCAATTATGGAACTAGGCCACAACTCAGCAGGATCTGATCACATAATCTGCAAGACACAAAAACAAATTCACAAATCAACAATATTGGTTGTTAAGGGAACATCTAGATTGTCTGGGTAATATTAATAACAAAGAAACAATTAATGTGAAAGACAAATTTTATTTGAATGTTGCTTGTCGTGGTATAAAATGGCTTCCCAGTATGAAAAGATGTATGAAGCAAAACTAAAGAGACCAGATAAGTTATCTAAAATGGTCCAATGTTTCCCTGTTGAGTTTCACAGTAGAAGTTTTTGTTTTCTGTTGTCTGATAATAAAGGATCACTTAGCAAAGAGAAAATGGCTGCATTGTTTTATTGTCTGAAATAATTGTTAAACTATTAGGTTTTCACTAACAATCTGTTCTCAACTTCAGTCCAATTTCAATATATTCACATATTTACAAAAAAAGGACCCCTGCTATCTGTGTGAAGCAGTGCTGTTGTCTGAAGTCTGACAGGCATCTTGCTGACTGCAAATCAACATAACATTATCTTTGCTCATTGTAGACATTTAAGTCTTGGCCAACAACACAATGGGCATGTCACCCCTACAAAAATACCACTGGCTTTATACAAATGCAGGGGTCCTTCTCTTGGGTCCTTCAGTTTTCTACTAAATCTGGCCATTAATTGTTCCATTCAATCGACTTCAAAAATGATTATATTAAGTAAATTGTTTGAAAAATAATTTGATCCCATTGTTTCTTATTGAATATGACATGCCTGTCTCCACAGGTGTGTTGCGGTAATGACATGGCATGTCCATTATAGTATGTGTATTCCCTATAAGTTTGGAGGGGACATGGTGATGCAGCAACTTATGAACCCTTATCATGGCCACAACACACCAGAGCCAACCAATAGACTCTATCGCTTCTCAGTGCTGACACGTCAAGGGAACCGAGTGAAACTTAGCCTAAGGCAGTTACTAGATTTTGGCTATGTTTTCATTGAGTCAAAATTTCGACATGGCGCAGACACTGCCCATTGTAAACGATGGGCTATTATGGGCCTGTCTCCACACGCTTAGCTAGCCAAGTGGATGCAGTTAATGCTCCTAAATATACACAGGCATAATATCACTGTATTACAATAAAATTTGGATTAAAGCAGCAATTAACATTTAGCATAAGCATTAGCAAAACGTGGACATGACACCTATTAGGCACCAAATGGGACATAGCCTTTGCATGTTTTTTGATGTACTTAAATTGATTTTAACTGAAAGTTCAGTTACAGGATCTGGACCTGTTTTAGTCTATACAAGAGACCAGCCAATGAGGGAAGATTAAACCAATCAATTCTTTATGTGTGTCTTTATGAGTTATCTTGCTGTAGAACATCTCTTAATTGAACTTGCCATCCCTATTCAGTTGGGCTTTAAATGTAACTATTTTGATAATTTTTTTATTTATTATTTTTTGGGATCTTTATTTAAGTGACAGAGTGTCTTTTAATGATTTGAAACATGAATGTATTACATGTAAAAAACATTGTATGAGATCATTCACTGATTTGCACCTTATGTATCAGTGACCTGTAGATAATTGCAAGAGACAGAAATACCACATGCTAATCATATACAATAGAACACATTGAGTTCCAGAAGCAAAGTCAGTGATTGTAAATGGAATCTCTGCAAAACATAACTGGTGAAGGTCACTTTTAGTCAAAAAATACCACCTACAGACCTTATCAATAGTATGTCATCAGATGGTAGATTGTCTATTATGTGATTCATTCTTGTCGTGCTGTGGTATAGAAAATAAAAATCTTTGTGTTTTTTAGTATGCTTGTCTGCTTTTTTTCTGTATTATAAAAGCAGTCGGAGAGGTTTACATTAAATAGGAGTCGTTCTTATAGTATTTTTATCATAAAGCACTAGGATCTATATTGTTTGACAAATTAAATCAACAACACAACAATAAGCGTGAACAGAGCATAAAGCATGAGGCTAGCATTGGACTAATCAAGCAAAACATGTATAGAGAACTCATAATGGCAAGAATGCCAAGGGAGTATGTTCAGCACTTGCAATTAGAAATATTACCTAAGTACCTCCTAGTTACTTCAGAATTTTTTGTTAAAAGCAGTATGGAAATTTAAACAGATTACAATGATGACGGGGATGTGAGGGCTTGGGCCGTCTGTGCATGTCCTGAAATACGGGTATTGATGCTGGCACCCCCCATGTCTCTGGCATCGCCACTGAAGTTGGACAATGCAGGAGGATGTCAAATCCAGATTGTTTCTTGGGGTTGCTTTTGTTAATTAAAATCTTTTTCGACAAGAGGGTTAAAGAAGATTTTCTGGCTTAAAGGCATCAGTGTTTAATTTTCTACCCCAAACACCTCCTGGTTATAGTGAGCAAAACAGGCTCTAGCTTTTAGGAGCCAGCACAGATGGCCAACCTGATCAGATGGAGTAACTGGGCTAGAAACCTGTAGCCAGACCTGGTTTGATCAAATATTCACTTCAAGGTGCATGCAGCTGGTGAGCTTACTAACACGCAGGTTTCATGATAAGACCCAGTTACAGAGCAGCTTGATCTGAGCTTTTCTTCTGTTTTTTTTCTGGGCACCCACAAAGACCAAGAAGCTAATGAACCACTGAGGGAAGCTTTAAGTAGCCATAGAATCTCTCGGTCACCCAAAAAGCCAGCTGAGCGGGACCAACTCTAGATTCAGTGCACTGAGCAGGGGCGATGTATCTAAAAAAATCCCCTACACATTGAAATCTTCATATGGTTGTTTGGTACTAAGAACTTTGCTGTTACATATATGTCAGCAGCCACACCAGTAAGTAATCCATTCTAAGGCTGTTTATGTGTTATTCAATTTTAACACCACCCACAGAATACAGTTTCGCTCTTTACAAGATCCTTGTTTTGTTTTTTTATTCCTTTTGTTCTCATACAACCACAGAATAAAACCAGAGGTGTTAAGAGGAAAAAAAAACAGATTTTCATATATATCAGTTTTTACAAATACCAGGGCCTTTCTCCCGCTATGCCGAATATGCATGCCTATAGGACACTGGGGCCCCCGGTAGGTCCCCAGAGCCCTCCCTTACACAGACACCCTCCCTTCCTGTGCAGAGCCTAACACCGTGGGCTGCCGAGGGGGTTAGTGGTGGCATGTGGTGTCAGCTGGAGGGTGAAGGAGAAGAAGACAAGAAGCACGCCTGTATACACCGCATCTCCTTGCATAGGGCCTCCAAGAAACGGCACTGCAAGTTATTGTTGTGTTTGCATTCCTTGTTTTTGTTATAATGTGCTTGGGCCTTGGTCTTTTTGTTAAGAGTGAAAAAAAAGTAAAATGACGCACACCGACTGTCATTGGTCGATCCTTTTACCTGTACATTTCTAAAACATAAAAATAGATGATTGGATTTACAATTTTGTAGTTGTCATGTGTCTGCTCAAATATTATCCCAGTGAACAACCACAGGTGAGACACAGAATGTTGTGATTGCCTTGTGGTTGTGGTTTGGGGTCGATAGGGAGTATTCAACTAACAAACTGAGTTTTGTCCAAATCCTAAATTTCTATTAAGGACCCATGAATAGCAGTATAAATGTTTTAAGTACCCGAGTATTTCACCACCCTCCTAAACCATGTCCTGGACATACTTTTAGGAACTACAGGTGCCTTGTCCATGTGGAATATATGTGTAAATCACAAGAGTTCCAACTTTCCAATTATATGAATCCTTCAGCAGGTAAATGTATTTCAGCTGTGTATTTAGCCTATTTTGCCAAGTATTTTGCCAAGTACGTGAATTATCAAGGCAGCCTAGGCATGTTGAAGTATCAGGTGTGTGTATCTGCGTATATATCTCACAATATAGAAAAGAATATAGCAGTGGATGGCTATATTGCTGAATTCATACAATTGTATGCAAATAATGTGCTGCATTTGACTGAAAGTATATTTCTGTACCAGATGGATATATTGGCAGCTATATGAAGACAGCTGTTTACATACCGGTATAACACAAGGATGATATTTCTAATTTCCAAGGATAAATGTGCTACAGTTTCATTTGGTTCAGGTTCAGTAGCTCCGCTGTGGTTTAATGCTGATCCTGCTTAAGAAGTTACATGATTGCTCGGAGTGAAATAACACACATTTAGACTGCATTAAAGTAAATTGTGGTTTATTTGTAACAAACATCTTATGTTATCTAATATTTTAGCCAACATTACGCTGCATATATCAGTTAAAACATTTAGAACTTCTGAAAAAATAACATTCTATATTGAGTTACATATGTTTCCAAAAGTTAGAAGCCTTTGTTAAAATATAACTAGCAGATATGAGTGTATGTAATATAAAATGTAAATGTAATATAAGTATATTTGCCATTGTGCATTCACTTCATCTGTCCTACATCTGTACAGTCTATGACAAATATAGCCGATTGTCTGCCCTTAGCAGCTAGAATAATCTGTAAATTGTGCATGCCTAACTATTCGTATCACTTGAGCTTTCAGCCATCAACAAAATGGGTCAGATTATATCTGCCCAGATGGATACAAATTGTTTCTTTTGTATTCATTTTTAGGCTTCCGAATAATCTGCCCATGTGCATTATCTCCATTTCATCACAAGTGCTATACTGCCTAGCACTCAGTAAACTTACATAATAATTACATGTTAATGTTAACATCTAATACCGCTTACTTCTGTATAAAGCCAACATTTGTCTTGCTTAGACAGCAGCGAATGTAGAAGGATTACTCTTTAATCAGAATGACACTTTACACTTTGCAAGGACACACTAAGTAAATGTGCATTTCAAGCTGATGATCACAGTAAACATCCAGGATGGAACACAGGTCATTATTACTAAATTGCTGTTGATATCCCGCTGTGAATGGTGTTTGTTTTCAGGAGTGGACTATGTCTGTGTCTATTAAGGCCAGTAAAATCCTTACATTTGCAGTGCAAATGATGTCCAACGACAGCTCTATAAAATCCTATCATATTTGATTCTGTGCTCTGATCATGCACAATGTGTTATTTACATACCATGAACAAGCAGTAAAATAACTTTAAACAACACCTAAAGGCCCCATACATCTTAGGGTCCCCACACGTTACTAGCGGCGGGCGATTTTGCCGCCGATGTGCGTGCGCGCTCGCTGCCATCGGTCAGCAGATTATGTCGCCAATCCCTGGTGCCCACATGGGGTGTTAGATCCCTGTCGTCCCAAAGCTCGGCAGGCCAGAGAACGGACATGTCCGTAAATCTCTGGCTGATGCTATGTGTTTGAATGGGGACCAGCATCCCCATCAAAACTAACGGCCGGCACACAAAGGGTGCCCGTCGGTACTGTGAGCAATGGAGGGCAGTGTGATGAAGTCATCACGTTGCTCTCCACAGCTTATCTGTTGGTCCCCACTTGCTACGGGTCTGGGGACCTTTAAACAGGGTACAGACGGCTTAATATTCGAGCCTTCCGATGTACCCTGCAGCAGCATGATGTCATTTTACGGTCATGTCCAATAAGGCTGTTTTCGAGCGGGGTTGATTTGTCCTGCTCAAAAAAAGCGATGGGCGCATATTTTATGGGCCAGTCAGATGGCTGTGAGCGTGCACGGCGCTCGAAGTGCCCATATCTTGATCTGGCCCATATCTGCAGGCCTGTACCCTGCTTTACAATCTTACCATACAATGTCTGTACAATCCACTTTTGTTCTACCAAAACCATGTAATATGAGGATCTTTCTAAACCTTCCAATCACTATTCATTATATCAGGGAAGACCCTGTCCTACATAGTTGTTGGTAAATCTAATGGAAATTGTATGGAGTGATCTTAAAGTGTATGGGGGGCTTAAGTCATTTCTCTGTTTTCTTAGCTTTGAAAATAATTGTTCACAACACCCCAATAGGAATCTTATGGGGAGGGGATCTTGTCAAGCTGAGTCTTCAAATGTAAACAACTAGCAACTGTTTCTATGCTGCTAGAAAATAACTGAACATAACTCATCAACAGTTGAACTTTGAGATGATGCAGTCTGCACATGCCTTTTGTGCATTTTTTGCAGCATGTTTATTGTTGTTGTTTTCAAAGTGGTATAAGGGTTGGCTTTAAAAAAGAGTAGTTGTTGAGTGGTTTGGTCTGTATTCTCAACTTATATACTTCATTTTGCATACTGTAACCCACCTGGCTTGTTATTCCTGACCTTGCTATTATACCACTCTGCTGTATACTTAATTCCTATATTCCAGAGGAGATTGAACCATAGACAAAGCCTTGTCTTTGAGCTCATTCATACTCTTCCATCACCCAAAAAAGGTGACCCCCCACAAGCATAACATATAGCATTCAGCGAATCAGCAATTAGTGATTGACAGATGCCCCCCAAACTGCCTGCGCAGTATGTGCACTCTCTACACACAGGTATTGTTGTAGTTTCAGGGCGGCTGCCAAGTGTCATCCACCCTAAAACTGTCAGTGTGAATAGTGCCTTAATCATTAACTAGGTATGTGTTAATACTATTGTAGGGAGATTACCCTATCTTTAGATCCTGGCGACTATTGAGAAAGTGAGAAGTTATTTTCCATATACATAGTACATAGAGGTACATAGAAATATAAACTAAAGTTGGGCATATACGATTTTCAGTTTAAAAAAGGATTGCTTGAAAACACATATGATTGAACAGTTAAAGGAGAAATAGATTCACAATCAATTTATTCCTTTTCTTAGGTCTTTGCGCATGCTCCAATACAAATTGATTGAAATACCTAGAAAACCCGTCAGATACTTGAACGATCTACTAAAATTTACCAGCGTGTCCAATCACTGCTCGATCAAGTTTTGATGATTTAGTCGAGAGATTCAGCTAAAAATCTATTTTAAAATGATCGACTTAAAACTATCATTTTTAAGTCAAATAGAAAAATCAAACGCTGTATGCCCAACTTAAAAGAGGACCTAACACTTTCCCCAACTGAAGGTGGGCATGCACGATTCCACTTAGCATTTCTTCGACTCAAAATATGATCGTATTAAAGTCGATCGTTTTACATTTGGATTGTTTTTATCACCACATATTGGAGTACATTGAAAACCAATTAGCCTTGTATACATGCTCCATAGTACCATTCGATAGAAATTTATCTAAATACCAAGAAAACCCATCAGATACTTGAACAATCTACTGAAATTTACCAACATGTCTGATCACTGCTCAATTGATTTTATGTTTGAACTCAATCCAATAGATTGATCAAAGTGATCGACTTAATTCAATCATTTTTGTAGTCAATGAAATAGAAAAATTAAACCATGCATGCCCATCTTAAAGAGTGAGGAGATAAAGCTATTTTGCCATATTACCTGTTCCAGTTATCCCACAGGGAGATTTTGACTTCTTTACATTCAACAATGAAACAATCACAAATCTCACTTTTTTTAACCACATTTTGGAGCAAATTGCTTAATAATACATTAAGTTATTCAACTAATGGGGATATGTGTACTAATAAAACGAAATAAATGATAAATGGTATCACTCACTATAATGAACAATTTATTCAATGAGAGGGAGAGAAGAGGAAGAGAAGTTGAGCATGGACTGAAAAAATCTTACACCCAGAATTCTTTGTATCAAGATTAATCAAACCCTAAAAGTAGCCGTACATGTTTAGATCCTTGTTTATTTTTCCAGCGATTGATCACAGCGTGGTGATGTCACCACTCTTCTTGCGGTCACTGGCAAAACAAACGGAATCAAGATATGCGCCACTGACACATTGATTCCCGATGCTAGTATTGGTCCCGATGATAGTACCCTGGTCCCCATACAAAGTATTCAGATCAAACAGGGATTTACCATCATGGTGGATCCCTGCTCGATCCATTACTTGAGCGATTTTTAACATTTTCAGGTCGATTGCCCAAGGTGGGTAGCCACTGAACCCCCAAAGATCGATCAATGATTGAGCTGCAGGAATGTGATAGATCTTAGGGGAATCAATGGCAGATCTATACGTGTATGGGTGGCTTAAGTCACACATTACGAACTTATCATTACCACACTTTTCTACCTATGTGTCAGAAACTCATAACTATAGTTACTCCCAACACATTCCAGCTAGAAGAATGGACTCTTTTTAGAATTCTTGGTTTTGATAATATTTGTAGCAAACTACACTAAGTTAGGAATCATTGCTTAGCTTTAGAGCTTGTACAATAGTAACAGTGAATGTAATAAGCAGCCAGCTTATAGGTATAGGTAGTGCAATGTTTTCTTGCCCCTGTTAATGTAATGGCTTAACAACGAAAAAAAATACCCTTAAATTAAAATTACAAAACACCTGACAGTATAAAAAGTGACCTAATAAATAGATAGGAACATTATTGATAAAAATAATCTGCTTTAGAAACAGTGCATACACTGATGTGTTTAATATAAGGGAATGTAATTGTATATACATGTCTACATACGTACTCCTCCATCCATTAACTAGCTTTGTAATGATACAGTAAAACATGCAGATTCAAGTATCAAGGTAGCATCTATGGGCCATTTATTTGCTGTTGTTAGGCTTCATCCTCTAAATCCTTCTTCTCTAAGTCAGTAGGAGTAGAGACTTTCTCCAGAAGTCTTGATGATGTTGGTCTTGGTAGAGAGTATTCAGCCTGCATGGAAAAACACTACATGTTAAAACTGAACAAACTGACTCTGTGCTGCTTCTCCTTTAACTGTTCAATCAAAGATTGGGGCTGACCCAGATGGCCTGGTTTTAAGGGAAATGAGTTGGATTATGCTGATCATCAGACTAAAGCTGGGCATAGATGGGAGGATTTCCTATTGACTGGCAAGCTGTCCTAGCGGGTGTGATGACGTGATCACGCAGAGCCGCTAATGCAGAGAATCAGCCGGGCACAATTTGCGAACTAATGGGATCCGATCTGAACTGTGCGATCCAACATGACGGCAGATTTTTGGTCAAAATTACCAGTTGGGGCACCCAATTCACCGATCAGATGCGGGAACGCACACGGCATCTGATCGGCTGTCAAATCGGGCAGGAATCGGCGCATATTTTTATTGCCGCATATTGTCATATGTCTGACACCTACAATATGCACCCGTTATTTTTCTGGTGTGTATTGGGGTTCTAAACTGGGGTCATGAGGAGGTCAAGTGCCCCACCACTTTACGTAGTGGAGCCCAGGCCTAATTGAAAGGCGAAAGCAGGTACCAGATTTTTATGTATATTTCAGAAGCAGATGGTCTTGCTTATTTTATATTTTAATAATCTATTGTGAGGCCCTGAGTGAATGCAGCCCAGATATCAGTCCCCCAATCTAATCCCTACTTTTCACCTTCTGTATTTTTCGGACTATAAGACGCATTTTTCACTGCCAAAATTGGGGGGAAAAAGTGCCTGCCTCTTATGGTCCTAATGTGCAACCACATGTGGCCACTCAGCCATGGGTGGTTGCATCTTATCTCCTCGCCAGCTCTCCTGGCAAGAAGATTAGCCGTGAAGGTGGAGGAGCTGTCAGGTGGGATATCCCCCCACGGCCGGATCTCCCATCTGAACTTTATTGTTTATATCAACAGAGTCCTGCTGATATAAGCAATGCAGAGCTGAGTGTGGGAAAGCTGCAGCTTTCTCACACACAGCCTAGAGGGGAGACATGAATGCAGATTCCCCTTGCACCCCCCCCCCTCTTACCCGTGTGAGAGGAAGATGACGATGTGAGGTGAAGTGATCTCTAATTTATTTGAAGACTTCAAATTGGGTTTTTTTCTGGTTTTCCTGGTCTAAAAACTGGCTGTGTCTTATGGTCAGGTGTGTCTTATGGTCCGAAACAGTATAGTATATACAAGCCCCCACTCACCCTCAATTGCACTGTCCCAGGACTCGGTTGCCCCAGGCCTTACATATGACATAAGAATTATGTCTGAGACAATGGAAAAGGACCAAGGGCCCACAAAAAAGGAAGGCCTGGTGGTTGCTTAAATTGCCTGGCATTGTCCAGCAGTAAGCTATATTTTATCTACCAGTAGCATCCAGGCTTATATAGGGCTTGATGTACGACATCTAATGAGTGAAGTGGATTACCTGGCTAAGTACTCTGGATCACCCAATACCTGTAGAAAAACCTAGCATGGATTAACATTAAGATGTTGCGGTGACAACAGTGGTGATGACAAAGGTAGGGGGAGGGGGAAGTGCTCCACGGCAATGATGCAAGGAGAGGTGTTAGTGGGTAACCCTCTGACAGCTAATACTTTGTTGTTAGATATTTTTTTTCAATTACTACTATCATTTAGAAAAATAAACTCACAAGTGGCCACCACATTATGTCCAAATTTAACCTTCTAATAATTCATTCTAGAATGACCGTCACAGAACGTTATATTACTATTTCTGGTCTATATTAAGTTTTAATAAAGAATACAACTAAATACAACATAAGCATCTGTTTTCTCTAACTTTGCTGTATCACGTTTGTGGGTCATTTACTAATGTGCCCTGTTAGTGTACTATTGATGGCCAACAGTGAAGGATTTGAAGGCTTCTAGGATGACAGGAAGCGAGACAAGATCAGCAAGGTTTTATTATCTATATCCATTGACACAGAAAAGAAGTGTAATGTGATGTATGATAATGTCTGTTAGTTTGTTCAAATACATATGCTTGTTAGAGCAAGAAATATGTCTGAGAAAGGAAAGGAAGCATAGAATGTGCATTTGTGGACTACAGGATTCCTTTTCCCTCTTGTTATGCAGGTGAGGATATGGGTTTCGTAGGGGGGCAACACCTCTTAAGGGAAATCATCGTAGGACTTATCGTGCATTTTATTTCATTTCTGGTCAAAATTGTCAATGTATAGTAATGTATATTGCTAAAAGCTTTTCCTACATGGGGGCAAGTCAATGGCACTTACATCAGGGATCTAGTGTCCATGTAGACATTTTCTCTTATTATAATGCTTATCATCATTTGTTATATCTCATTATATCTAAAAGAACTTTAATTTCTGATTACTATGCTTACTCTGTTCTGTTTTCTATTTAGAACTTACTTATTGTTCAAACCTGATATTCAAGAGAGGGGGTGAGAGCCTAAGCTTTTCCTTGATTGCCATAACAAATCAAGTGTTTATGTAAATTAATTATTACATGATTTAATATATTCAGAGTGATCAAATTACTTTAATTTACTTTACCTTTCTCAGATGTTTCACTAATTAAAATTTTAACATTTCAACATTTTAGAAATGTTATTATGAATTAAATGATGTATTTGACTGACTGATGCATATGATAGACATTGGTTAAAGCCTCAGATATTGGCTTTGATCCTGTAAATTTTATTTTGCTCCTCCCTGTCTGGCAATATGTATTATGACAAGGATTGCAGGAAGGAGGAGGAGAAGGAGTAATGAAATTACCTTGATTTTATTACTACCAATACATATATAGATATAGAATCCTCATGCAAAATGAAGTCCCCACTCGGGGGGTTAATCATCAACCCCCCTGGAAGCAACCCCTCACCCTATCATCAATGTGTGATGTTTCCATATTCTAAAAGCCACAACAATGATCTGTTTCTTAATCATCCAGTATGCCCTTGCTGTTGATCATGGCCATTGATTACTTATTCCCTGTTTGTGACTTGCTAGGTACTCATTGAATGTATATCAACTTGAAAACACTAATGGTGCCCAATCCTCAAGTTGTTATTTAATAAGAAACCACAGATTCCTGTGTTATTCAGTACTGAACCTGTGCTGCCACTTCTCAAACTTTAACTTGAGCCCTTTTGATGTATCAGCATCACCAGCAGTCCATCTTTGGTAATCAGTATATCTCAGTCTTTTGTCTTATTTTTAAATTCTAAATGTCACTTATGGTGTATATTTGTGACTAATGAGGCAAATATGATGGGCAAAATCTGAGATAATCATTCAAAATTAAATTAGTCCAAAGTGTGGCAAATAGGGTAGTGTGGCGCAACCATACCAGCAAACTACATATGCATTTTCTGCTTAACCCTCTGCCATTCCTGACGGTCCCAACTTGTCCAGCTCTGACCTGTTAGAACTGCTGTGGATGAGCTGGGTTTGTCAGGCAGAGATCGGGAGCACAGGAGCACAAAGTCACCGATCCGTGTAGCTCTGATCTAATGAAAAGGCAGCTGCAGAGAACGGATCACTTCAAGCCCCCCCCCCCCCCCCCCCCCCCCCCCCGATGTGATGAATAACAATCATATTAAGTAGTGTTTTTTAAAAACCCTATTCAATATTATTTCCTATGTTAAATACTCACCTGAATAAATGATCCAGTGTCCACATGTCCTCCTACAGTTGTCTTCATTTTGCTTCTCTCCCGGTGTGACAGACTGGGGGCGGGAACACCAAGTGTACAGAACTGTATGTAATACATTGACTTCAATGTATTCCAATGCTCTCCTATGTAACCTGTCACATCTGCAGCGCCATTCCTTAACTGATTTTATGAGTTATTTACAAAGCATCCGAACATGTTATTATATTCAGGATGTTTACCAGACTCCTGTATGGACATAATTTGGGAAGTTACAGGCCTACAATGTAAAAAACTTTTTCCAAAAAAGTCTATGGTGCACTTTTGGTACAGAAATCTGTACCTCAGCAGTGCTTATTTGTGCTTTATTATCAGGTACAATAAAAAGATGTTTTTATATATTACCTGGCTTTTTTCATCTGTGTATCCATCAGGGTGTTCATTTTCACCTTCTTCTTTTTCATATATATCTCCATTCATTTGCTCCAGGTTTTCACCATTTGTTTCCGCTGAATTAAAATGTTGGTCTTCCTCCTGCAGTTTAGCTTCATGATCAACATCATCTTCTATTTGATTGTTCAGTTTCTCATGACTGGCCTCTACTTTATGACTTACGATGTCATGTTCCTCATTTTCATCAAGTGGGATGTTGTCATGACCAATGTCATCTGCTGTTGCTTCTTCGCCATCAGCATCTTCATAGTCCTGTACCTCCTCCTCAACTGTTTCTGCCACTCTCTGTAAAAAAATACAAATTCAAATTGGGCACAGTTATTTTAGGAGTGTTAAATAATAGACATTTTAAATAAAATACACATAGGTACCGTACTAAAGAAAATATTAATATGATACACAAGTATTTACAAAAATAACACTGATTTTTTTATCAGTCTTTACACTGATAAAATGAGCAGACAGAGAGAAATACAGGTAAAGGGTCTTTATTCTCTCAGCAGAAGTATGGCCCACTATAAGGCAAGGGACCAGTTTGTGAATCAGAAGAGACACTGCAACACCCACTGCAACATCTTTCCATCCAACTGTAGTGCATTGAGGGTCAACCAACATGAAGGTTATAAGGAAGCTCAGATATTTAATTATTTACAGATATCATTTACTGACAAGATCAATAGCTATTTTTGTGATGAGCAAGAGAAATCTGTAAGGACTGATAGGCTTAAAATTAGGAGACCATTAATGAAAATATTTTAGCCCATTCCTAATTAAAATAGAATGGCATGTGGAACGCAGATTCTCCAAATCTTCCAGACCCAGTGTACAGATATCAAGCAAAGTACTCCAGTTATCTATATGTAAGCATAAATTAAAGAGTAAAAGCATTGAGAGGAAAAAAAGGCTTTGGCATAATACAGTTACAGCGAACATTAAAAGGACAGAATACAGGGATTTTATTGGAGTGCCCAAGCCACCCATTGATGGCAATGGGGCTTTGACTAAGGCTAGGGCACCACTATGCACTGACATCTGCTGATTTCAGCACAAGCCTCCATTGAGTTCCTGTGGATGCGCTGTGTTGACATCAATGTGACAGAGGCCCGGACTGACGGATCGGGAGCTCTGACAGGCTGTGGACACAGCCCTACCAAAGCCCCATAGCCGTCAACGCAATACTACAGAGAGAGCCACAAAGCTTTTCTTGTGTAATCATTTTACTGAATAGCCAGGAATGCCAAGAGTCTGTATTTTTCCTGCTGCTGTAGAGCTATTGTTAAAAGAAGAACTATGGTACATTCTAAAAGAATTATGTGAAATGAAGCTATTGCTTTCTTGGGCTTTTGATTCAGAATGAAAAACAAGAACAAGCTCAGTATAAAGATGGAAACTCAGGACTATAGCAAATATTTGAATCATCTTTGTATTTGAACAAAAAATGAAGTGTATTTATGAGTACTGGTTATAGGAACAGCTTTGAATGCAGTGTTTCTAGCTGTAAACATCTAAAACATTCAGAACTCTATGGCAATGCATTTTACATACACAGGCTGTTATCTCTGTTGGGCAATGTTCATTGATAGTCAATGCAGGAGCTTCTACAATACACATAACCATGAAAATAGGGTGGAAATACCTAGAAGGATTTCTGATTTGGATGGACCTGGTTTGACCAATGAACAGCATGTTTAAATCAACTCATGGTGCCTCTTTGCAAAGTTATATGTCTAAACTGAACTAGTCTAGTTGTTGATCTGACTAGGGAAGTGAGGGAGAGAGGAGAAGCCCATGACCATCTTGACATAAATGGTGTCAACTTCATCTTCATTAATGATTAGTCACAAGGATTGCATTTATAATACAATCATAGGTGTTCTGTAAGGTCCGGGTCCTAGGTCAATGCAGCCCAGACATAAAATCTTCAATGCTCACTGCACTCTTCAACTACAGACAAGCAACCGTTTAACCTCAAGAACCTGGTTGCGCTGTTATGACTGCAAAAGATGTAATATGGTACCAAGAATTGTCAGAGGACCAGCAGCCTGCCAATGCCAACCACCACTACAAAAACAGAGCACAGAACCCCCCGATAGGCAGATATGAAGAACCAGTCATATGCAGGTAAGAATCCAAGCAAGATATTCAAAGGTGTCAAGCATAAATGTGGACATTGGACAAAGTGAGAAAGGTAACAGACAATAGGTAAAAATACATCTAAGCAGAGGTCATGAACAAAGTACATGCAATTATGGACAGCATTGGTCATACAGACTAAAAAGGCCTTAAAAAGGCACAGTAAGTACAAGGTACAGTGGACCCTTGACTTACGAATTTAATTGGTTCCCAAGGGTTGGTTGTAAGAAATAATGAATGCACTTACTGTCCAAAAGCACTTACTGTTCCTTTACTTGGAACCAAGGGGCCAAGCTCAACTCCTGAAAAACAAACCCACACTATAATCCCCCTCCACCAAATCTTACACTTGACATAATGTAGTCAGGGGAATATTTCTCACTCAAGGAAACAGGTCTCCACTGCTCTAGAGTCCAATGGTGAGGTGCCCTACACCTATGAATGCCTTGGATGCCGTTATATAGCTATAGCTATATATCTCAATGCATTCAACACAGCTATTTAAAAGGCCATACAAAGTTTGGTGGTCTGTAGCTCTTGCCTGTGAAGAAATTGCCCACTTCTCCATAATTGTCTACTGACTTTGTAATTTTATATGGCCTATCATTTTGGCTGATTTGCAGTTTTCTTCTACTTTGTTAAAGCATGCAATAATGCAACTAGGACGTTTCTCAAAGTGCAGCACCAAGCAGGAATTCAGTGAGTTGCTGAGAGTGATTCATTCTTTCACAAATGTTTAAGTAGTGTAATGGAATAAATGATATTCTAAGGTCCATTTGGCAATGAGACAGTAAATGTCTTCTGTGTGGTTTGCAATGTATGTTCTAGCAATGTCTGGAAATCCCTTGTACAAAGGGGTTCTGCTGATGGGTCACAGACACTATAAATATTATTGATAGGAGGGACTCTGTGCCTTCTGCCATCTGCGTGCTAGAAGAAGGCCAGGGCTCGGTGTATCCCTCCAGGATGTCCCACTAGGCCTCACCAACTAGGCCTGAGGGACAACAGGAACCAACCACAGCATGTGAGTGGGATTTCCTGGGGGAATAGCCTCCTTATGTACATTGAATTTTATATATATATTGTTTGCAACTGATTATCCCAAGAAATGTACCCTGCAGATGGGCTTATCAGAAGCGTGGGCATGTAAATATTCTTTTAGACTAGTAAAGTTATCCCCTTCAATAGTCCAGTATGTATGGACATTCCTTCTTTATTCAGGTTTGTAATCGGTGGCGGACTGAGCATGGGATATACTTTCTAAAAGAATCTGTAAAGCCTGGTAACTAGGAATGGTCAAAACATTTTTTAAATTTGAAGAAAAAATTTGACCAGTTTGAATTTAAGAGTTAAGTGAGACATTTGCAAAGTCCCTGAGCATGGTATCATCACCAAACTTGATGGGTATGTATTGAAGGGTCCTGGGTATACTACAAAAAAAAAGAAAGTATTGTTCTAACACAAACAGTTCCAAAAATGTTAGTGTAATTTATGGAAAAAAACTAAATATTTTATACCTTTTTTTCTCAAATGTTCCCACAACCCTTCTTTACATCTTCAGCAATTTTGCTGATGATAGCATGTTCAGGGGCTTTGCAATCAGGTTGAAAAAAATGTGAGTGTCTCTTCTGAGAACTCCAAGGTGGAACCAGCCAATGATACATTTGTAGAAGCAGTTTGCATGCCTAGATGCTTAATTTTATACACCACTGGCCAAGTGATTGGGGTTCCAATACATATGGCAATAGTATGTTTGTATATTGCTTATTACACAAATCTGGTTTCAAGTGTTAACATGCCAATTGCATATTAGTACTATGCACTTACACGGTCATCTTCAGCATAAATCTATTTGAAAATCTGAGCTAAAGTAAGTTATTGATGAAACAGGAAATGAAATAAAAATATATAGTAAAAGAATGAAGATGGTCAGCTTCCTCTGCATGTGGCAATGGCATTCACTTTTCTGTCTGCCTCTTTGAACTGTGTAACTCTGAACTAATTTGCTTACTTGGAAATCATCTTGGAGCGCATTTATTGTACAGAAACATACTGAATGTAATGTGAGCTAATGAGCTAATTACAACAGAGAATAGAATAGGTAGCCGTTGCTCTTCTGTTAATCCAAAAACACAGCCATCTTTATATTGTCCCTTAACCCTTTTGAATGCCTGGGGTGGCCCCCCATAAAAACCACACAGATAAACAGCACTATAATTATCATAAGTCGTGACATTACCCCATCACGTTTGTACACGACATCCAATAATTAATTAGCGGTGTCCATATGAAAGAAGCTGAACAGGCGTGTCACGTTTGCACATAATGACTAGAAATTAATTAGCGAAGTCTATATGAAAGGAGCTTCTTGTGAACTTTCGAGGAACTATGGGCTCCACCAGAATGTGTCAGAGCAGCAAATACTCCAGCTGAGTTCATTTTTATTTATCTCGGTACCAGCAGTCTCTAACTTTCCAAGTTTTACATATCTGCCCTTGTATAGATTCCAGACTTAAGCTTTATACACACTTTGGTTCTGAGGGTTGATGGAAAAAGACTATGAGTAATCTATCAAGTCTGCCCTTTTCCTATTTTATATATAACTATATACAGGGTAACACATAAACAGTACGCAGGTACGTATGAGGGGAGAAAAGCTAATGTGTAGTGAAACGTGTATCATGCTGTGCCTTTGCGTACTTAAAGCAGACCTACCACCAGGAATCTATGTTTTCGTGAATGGCACTAGAAGTGCCGATAATAGGGAGGAATGCAGTGAAAAAACCCAAAAACGTACCTGTAATGAGCAATTTAGGAATATAATCAGCCATTTCTGTTCACTTCCTGGTTAATGGAGAATGCAGAACCCGGCAGCACATCACAACAACACGTGATTTTTCAGTGAGCTGCTTTGAAATTTCCCATAGAAAATCACTGAATGCCCCCAGTGGCCACCCGAGATATTGCACCACCATGTGTATAATGTGTTGGCAGCTCACTGAAAAATCACGTGTTGTTGTGACGTGCTGCCGGGTTCTGCATTCTCCATTAACCAGGAAGTGAACAGAAATGGCTGATTATATTCCTAAATTTCTCATTACAGGTAAGTTTTGGGGTTTTTTCACTGCATTCCTCCCTATTATCGGCACTTCTAGTGCCATTCATGAAAACATAGATTCCTGGTGGTAGGTCCGCTTTAAGTCAAGCCCTGTCTGTTTTTTTTCTTATATTTCTGTCCGGGTCATCTTTGTGGGTAGGACTAAAGGACGGAACACCGGGGAATGCCGCCCCCAGTAAAATAATAAGTAAAAAAAACTTCTGAAGCCCGAGCTAAGCTTGGAGAAGCTGGAATAATAAAAGCTTACATGGCAGTGACATCTGGTGGTCATTCTATATATTGAACCAAACCAGGGTACCCATCCAAAGTATGCGCATCCAATCGACGAACGCTCAAGCACGGCATTGTGAAGTTATCACACTGCGCTCAAGCATTCATCTATTGAGCAGGTATCGACTCGTGTGTGGGCACCCTAAGAAAATAAGCCCTATTGCATTTTTTTCACCTAAAATACAGTGTTTTGTTTTCAGGGAAACACGGTAGCAAAGAGAGGGTAAACGGCTGTCTGCGCTATGCCACATAAATCTGGGGAGATAATTTAATTTTCTAGAGATGCCAGAAAAATTAGTGGAAGCACAGACATAAATCATCCATCCCGCAAGCCCCAGTGGCCATATCTGCATTTGTTCTTCTGTGCGATCGTGAATCAAACTGCGATCATGCCAGGATCGGGCGCAACCGCTGGCTCTCCGTGTGCCTGCAGCATTTCTACAGAGCTGCAGACGCACAGAGCCTTTTCTGGCCCCGTGTCTTTGGCGTCATCAGTGCACCGGTGGGGCGGAAAGGCAAAACACTGTATCACTTTTGGTGCAGAAATCTGGACCTCAGTGAACCGCCAGGGAGGTTAAAATAAGTGTTGCTGTAATCATGAACAAACGATGGAATATCATGATTCATAAGGTGACAACACTCTGACCCTGTTTCCTAATCATTCTCGTTTGTCACCCTGCCAGAAAGGGGGCCCAGTCATCTCTAGCTACTACCAGGCAGGACGGTAGTTCAGCAATCCATTCTGAGGATTCAATGAACAACTTAACCTAATAGCTCTAAACAGGTAAGATATTCAACTGAGACATATAATCCTAATAGATCATCTTGACCAACTATCATCTTATAAAGATAAGATTCATGAAGCTGTTTTTTTACTTTAAAGATGGTCTTGTTTTGTATTATTTACTACTATTTCCCTGGGGAGAACTTTAATCATTCAGGTGGCATGTGTGACTGGCTGGAGAGTTTTCACAGTGACTTCAAAACACTGGTTGGCCCAATTAGGGAAGCATACCTAATTACATATACACTGGGTATTTAAAAGAGATAAATACATGAATGTAATCTTGCAGAATCCAGATACCTGCTTTGAAGCATCTCTTAGGACTATGTTAATAAAAGGTTACCCAGGGCAAAGTGAACATTATGCAAATCACCCTTAAAATAGTAACATTTACCAATCCATAACTCTTAAAAAAATGGCAAGAAAATGCTTTGAATGTTTCAAATTAAAAGCACTCGTGTGCGTTTCCACTTTAATTAGCTGCTGGAATATGAGGTTTAAAATGAGCCCTTTATAGCCTTCCAGTCTCAGCTGCTGGTGTTCAACGGGCTAACAATTTGTATTATTTTTCTTTTTCTCATTACTATTTGATAGCTTAAAAGCTGCAAGGCAAATTACCTGATCAACCGGAACCTCCACTTTAGTGTTTTCATCTTCCTGAACTTCTGATGCCCCCCACATTTCTGATCTGTCTTCGCCAGCTTTGAAAATGCCATCATCTGCACAAAAACAAAATAGAATTTATTCAAATATGGCTCAAGTCTGATCCTCAGTGGTAACATCCAGTAACTGCATCTCTGGGCCTGACAAGTGAGAAGAGTAAGTTGTCGTACACACCATAGGATTCTGCTATACTACAGTGATCATGTACTCACCCGGGATTCACAAATCATCTATGGGTTGCCTGAATATCTAATAAACACCTTGTACTTTCTGCTTAGGAAAGTCTTAACGCATCCAGCTAGAACTGAAGTGTCTTAACTGCTGTAGTTTGTATAAAAATAAAACGTGCAAGGCATTAAAGAGTTTGTGACTGCAGAGATACTGACTTACATGACAGCTTCTGTTTCATATGGATTTATTCATTTACCAGGGCATATGCTTGTCCATGGTTACAGGATTATTAACCCCTTAAAGACTACCAAAGGTCAGTTTAAATTGCTACATACATGCTACCTTATGAGTACCTATTACATTTATGCTTACTGTCTGATACAACTGGGCTTACATACAGCTCACTTGGAAGAAATGGTGTTTGGCTGCTCCCATCGATTTGAGCTTCCCCATATGTCGCACGATCGATACCAAAGTTCATGCGACCTGTCCTGAATGCCTTTGTGTGCTTCAGAGAAGCAGATCTCAATGGAGGGCATGGAGACGGGGGGGGGGGGGGACACAGTAGCAGCCGTAGGTGACAAGTTCGTGGCCACTACTTTTCAAGGGTCCCAGGGGCCACATCTCAATGGAGACGGGTGGTATGGACACAGCAGCCGTCATAGGTGACAGCTTCACCGGCACTTCTTTGGATAGTTCCCGAGTCAAAATCAGCTCCCCCTGGAAGTGCTTTCCTTGTTGGTCATTCAGTGCTACAGGGGGGGGCAGACTTTGAAGGGACACCAGCCGATCAGTGGACAGAAAAAAAAGAGGCAGGTGGGAGCATGCCCCCTTGTGACTGTAGACTCTATAGCGCTGCTATGGGAGCTATGTTGGTTCCTACGCTACTGGCTTACATCAGGGTTGTCCAAACTTTTAGCAAAAAGGGCCAGTTAATGTAAAGTGAAATGAGTGGGGGTGGAACATTCAGCCTGACATTCTTTAAATCATTACCATTAAATGCAAATTAAGTATACCATGGGACAGATCTCTTCCTTCACACATACTTGGCATTATAGTTGGAAAGCTTTAGCCATTCACTGTTATAACACTGCTAAAGAATCCCCCTAGGTATTCTGGGAATTGCAGTTCTCCCAGCTATTAAGCCACATTTCCAGGCAGAGCAAGGTGTAAACCCCTGACTGTATCATTCACTTTGGTGGGCCACGGGTTCAAGCCAAAGCCCCTGCTAGAACTTTCACACAGACATTGCAGCTGTTGCTCTTGAGGGATATCGGTGTAAGTTGGCTGCACATTATACAAGCCATTCAGCAATGTACACAAACAAAACCTGCCACTGGTTGGGAAGTCTGGTGTCACCGCTCCTCTAGTAGTGAAATGGTGGCACCCCAGTGCGGATTGTCTTTGCATATCATTGATTTTATAACTGAACATGGGCCAGTGGAAACTTAAACATGGGCTTACAATACATCTCCATCCTTATGTCTGTTGATGTAACCGGGCTATTGCTGCAGTCCCTGGCAATCACAACTATCATTTTCCTATAACTAAATTCAATAACAACAATGTAATATATTTGAGCTTACCAGTGCTTAGCTAAAAAATTTTTTTATCATGTATAGAAAATAAAACAGGGAGGTCCTTGTAACTTTCTATTAGCCTAAAATTATACTATCTTTGTGATAGAATACCTTACCATACAAGAGTATCTTACCATACAATTTCTGTACAATCAACTTTTCTTCTACCAAAACCATGTAATATGAGGACCTTTCTAAACCTTCCAATCACTATGTATTCTATCAGGGAGGCCACTATACTACATATATGTTGGTAGATCTAATGGAAATTTTATGGAGTGATCTAAAGGTGTATGGGGGGCTTTAGCCAATAAAGGGTATCACTAAAACTCCAAATCTTCTATATTTATTGATGGCTAGCATGGTACAAGACTCTTGCTCGTACAGACATGGACATCTGCCAAGTGTGACAACAATGTATGAATAGGCCATTAGTTATGCCATGCACTATACTTAGCCCCATATTAGAAAATTGATTTCCTTTACTATATTATCATGTGGCATTTTACAGGTCGGAGTGTGATATGAAAGGCTAAATGCAAAAAAAAACATACAGAAGCCACTTATTTTTAACATTAAATGCTAGACTTGAAGAACTTACAAAGCTCACCTTTAACAAAACTTAACTGCCTGTAAATCAGTTTTTGCTTCATGTATTTGTTTAATTTTTAAACTCCATGACGGAATTATTATTTTTTTGGGGGGGGGGTTTAAACAGACCCCACCCAGTCTAGTCCTGCCACATGTTCCTAGCATCATTAATGACACCAGGGATGCTAGGTTTTAGGGGACCTATGCCAGCCAACTTTAAATTGCTTTTGGTCTAACCACTCTCTCAATTTAAGTACCTGTTGGGGCCCATGAGCAAAACAGTTTGCCCTCCCCTGGTATAGAGCCTACCTCTATAACAGCTATAACACAATAATGTTAATTAATTGGGCTACTAATAAGGTGAATGCCTTAAAGTAGTTAAATCCACAGCAAAGACTTTGCTAGTAAATCTACTGTTTAGAATTCAGGGTTCATGAAATGCATGGGTTTATGGAATTCATGGTTTACACAACTGCCTGTAAATCAGTTTTTGCTTCATGAGGTTTTTCCCTCAATTGTATTTGTTTTGTTTGGAAAGTTAAATTATTTTGATTTATATTGATGCATTTTTGGCATCACTGTGTACAGCAATGAACAGGGAATCTCATTGCACCCACACATGGATAGTGTGAGCTATTTAAAGTGCTTACTTTATGATTCTATAAGTTTCAAAGAAATGTTTCTATAGTGCAGTTGCCATTTTGTCAGGTTAGAGGCTTTACTTATAGGAGTATCCTATTATAATTACAAATTAAGAGTGTATCCCCTTACATGAAACCACAATTTAAAAAAAAAAGTAGAAAAAAGTAAAAAAAAAGCCAGAATCTATTAATACGCTACAGCAAATTACAATTTAAAAGGCAATGCATCACCTGGTTGACATCTATGGTTCATTGCACCCACCATACTCCACACTGTAGTAGAGTTTCTGTGCCTTGCATTTAGTTAGACTAGATAAAGTAGTTTCAGCCATGTCTATTCAAATGAAAGTGCTGTCTTACCAAACCCAAGGGGGCATGGAAATGTGTATGTGAAATGTAATTCTGAAATCTCAAGGGTACAGAGTTCCTCCTAAAAGTTCAGCAAAATAAAACTACCAGTTAGGGGAATTGGACTACTGTAATCTCAAAGGTAGAGAGCAGACATGGCAAACTACACATGGGCCAAATTTAGGTAATGAAACTCATGGGTTCATGGAATTCATGGTTCTATGGTTTAGATCAGACGTGGGCAAACTAAGGCAAGGGGGCCTAAACCAGTCCTTCAGTATTTTAATTTGGCCCTTTGTAACCTTGGGCACAATTGGTCCTCATGTCTACCAGCGGGTGTTTTAAGACCAAATGCTCCTTCATTGTTTTGCACTTCCTGATAAAGTGATCTGGCTTCACAAACCACTTTTTGATACAGCGTTGATGTCTTTAAATGCAAATTATATACACCACATATTTTATATATGGTTTTACCCAGAATTTATTTATAACCAATAAGATGGGTGCCTCCACAAGAGCCTTTTTTTCCAGTGGGACCCTTTCTTTCCTACTACACTAACCTTGGTGTCAAGACACTCTGGCTATCCTCATTCCCTGCAATAGATGAAGGTAACACCTAGAGGATAATTGTTTGGATTGTTTCCTAGAGGCCATTGTTTGCCTGCAATACAATGTTTGAGCTTCTCTAAAGCCTCTTTTTATAAATTTTTACATATATTTTTTTAAATATCCAGTCCTAGCTACAAGGACTTAGGACCACTATGTTGGGCAGCCTTTGCAGGCACTTGGTCCGACCCCTATGTCACATTTAAAAACCCATTGTGTGCTACAAGTCCCACAAAAATTTGCCACCCCTGGTTTAGCCCCTCCACCTTAGCAGATAAGATCCAACACCAACCTGGCAAAAACATTATTTACCTTTACTCCACTATTCATAGAATAGCCCCTTGTGGTTGACATTGAGGTAATTGTTTTCAATTAGATGTGTATCCAATAAAACAGTGTCATTCTTTTCTATATAATATATAAGATACTCCCTCCTAGTCTGGATGCGCTCTGTAAGATGGGTCTAATTATCTGTCTATAGGCAAGTACGATCAGGTGAACCACTGGAACCTCCCAGTGGGAAATACAAACTTTGAATTAGGTACCTAATAAAATATATTGACTACAACAGATGGATGAGTCTTAAAAGATTGGATTCGCTCAACTGGAGAAGAATCCAACAGCTGACAAGACCAAAAAGGCACATATGAATAAAAAATGAACACTCACTCTGACTAGATTTCCGTAATTATTTCCTTGCTCTCAACACACATGCATATGGATGCAAACATGTCTTACACAATCAGTGACAGGACAATTCATCACAGATAACAGTACAACATATGGTGGAAATAGTGTCTAGCTGAATGAAAAAAAAAATAGTGTGACTTCGAATTTTTAAGGCAATCAGCACTTTTAGACCCCACTGTCAATTCATTTTATATGTAAATAAAAAAAATAACAGAGGCTTTGTTCTCATACAAACCATAGAAAGCCTTGAGCTATCTGTTACATTGCAATATATCTGAGTCATTTTCCTATTTGTAATCTAAACACGTTCAGGTCCCTTGGCATCCTGCATAATATATGCATATGCCTTTGTAGCTAAGGTAACTAAATACAATAAAGTTGGAGAAAGCATTGTGTTTTGTTCTAAAAAAAAACATGTAAAATCAGGCATTACCTCATCTTTATCTGAAATTCAGAGAAAGCAGCAAATGTTTCTAATCCTTGATATAAAAGGGAGTTGAATATGCTCTGCAGTATGAATAGAACCATCTGTGGCTGTATCACGCCTGGTCCACAACAGTTCTGTCTCTTGTCTCTTTTATATCTTGTTTATTTGACAATGGATCTATCAGACCATAATTACAACATATGTGATTTCATATTATGCAGTAAATGTCTGTATAGTAATTGTGCACATAGGCATGCTCTATCATAGTTACTTTAAATTAGAGAACGGAGTGACAATTCAGTGATATATTGCCACTTTATTAAAGTGAAATTGTCGCTATACTAAATTTTTAATATCAAGGTGTACCTATAGTAGAAAACTCTACTCACTGGCCCAAACCTGGTAGTTTTTGCTCAAGTCTGCAGAAAAAACATGAATTTCGGAAGTTTTTATTTATTCCCCTCATAAAGCTTACTGGCTCAGCAGAGGGAACCACTGAACAATGAAAGAACCAGGCTTTAGCATAAGTGGCGGTTTACCTGTTGACTTCAGTTAAAGATGCAAAAAGTATTTAAAAAACATCCCCCAAATCATGAATTCTAATATTACAAGTGGCCAAGCCCCGAGGCATACAGACTGCTTCTACAAACAGTTGTGAAAGAATGGGTTTTTTTTTTAGAAGCTCTGTGAATTCTTAATGTTACCTTTGCAAGACATATTTCTTTCAAATACCTTGCTGCCTAATATTGCATAACCATCTATTAGTGGATTGGGAACAACAGCAACTCATTCTCATAAAATCACAGAGAAGAATCAGTGCAAACTGAGTCAACAGACATGAGCTACACACTTTAAAACTTTTTATGGACTGCAGATAAAAAAGCAGAAAAACAGCTGTGTAGAGAGCTTCATAGAGAATCTTCATTAAACCCTTACATCGCCAAGTGTAAAGCAAAGTGTTGGTTGTAGTGGTGTGAAGGATTATGCTCGGTCTGTCATTTGATCAATGACTCTGGATGGGGTGGGTGTCAGAATGATAATTGGTGAACTGCACTGTGCAGTGTAAAATATGCTAGTGGAAGGGGGGTTATGGTGAAAGTAACTTTGGATGTCTCAGAATATTAAGACATTTTTGACAATTTAATCCTCCCAAATAGTTTGGGGATGGACCCTTCTTCCAACATGACCATGCACCCATGCACAAAGCTTGGTCCATAGCAGGTTAAGTGGAAAGGTACTTGACTTAGCTGCACAGAGCCCCAACCTCGACCCTGTACAATATGTTTGGGATAAATTAGAGAGGAGATCCCAAACCATGCCTTTTTATCCAACATCAGTGCCTTACAAATGCTTTTCTAGAAGAACGTTCCAAAATTCCCATCAACACATTAAAAGCTTAAGTAAAGCAATTTCACAGGGGTTGCCACATCCACAAGTGAGGTGGGAAGTTAGGAGGCAGAGTAACACCACCTTACTCCTAAGTTAGGAGCTCTACTCTCCCTCCTAACTTCCCAGATCACACATCATTTGCACAAGCGGGATGGGAAAATAGGAAAAAGGGGATTTTGCCAGAAGTGACGTAGCGGAGTGTCACTTCCGGTATTTGGAACACTTTTGCAATCCAAATACAGGTAGTGACACATCATTTCCGGGGTCGCAGATCTAAAACCTATAGACCTATGTATATATATATATATATATATATATATATATACACACACATATGAATGGTGGTCCATGGTGGACATGGTCTCAGCATTGACAGCATTTTACTGGACTGCAGCTATGATGCGTCATAGTAACAAGTTTCTTCTCCAACATCTTTATCTAACAGAAAGCATTAAAACTTTAGTGGTTAATTAATGCTACATATAGCTTCTAATATTGTTTGTAACCAATTATTCCCGCCATTATTTATCTAGCCCACCCTTCTTTGGATGATATATTATTTCAGAAATGCTTTGGAGATTCCAACAACAATAAGGGCCTCATTGATTACTATTTTTTCTGAATATTTTATATATAATACTAGAGTTCCTTGTTTGCAAATTAAATAAATCGCTAACAACTAGAAAATAGCATTATCATTCACATCACACTTTAATATTTAGAACCCCTGTAATTAATTTACTGTATGTGATACTTTTTCATAGTCTATGTTCTACAGCAATCCCTTACCGGTCCGGTACCACTATACAACTCAAACCTGCATCTTTAACCTTTTTGAGTGCTGCCAACCAAGACAACGCAACCCCCAAACCTTCACCAGTAGCATTTACACACCTCTTTAATTCTCTGCAAAGTGAGGTGAAAATAACTGGTAACCTCATAGGCTGCTCCTTGTAATGTTAGTCAAGTAAGATACACGATTAAAAAAAACACTGAAAAAGGCAAGTAAAACATTTAAAAAAATAATAATCCCAATTACAACAATATTTTATCCCCTCATTGTGAGGTGGGCTAAAAGGAAACAAAGGGTCTGTCTCCCACTTTTAATTCGTGTAAAATAAAGTATGAGAACTCCCAACATTTTATAGTAGTCTGCAGAAGAGGAAGCAATTGGAAGCCTATTCATAAAATTGTCTACAAGAGTATTTTTCCTCAATTTTGACAGATTAAAGAGATAATAAAATATGCGGAAAGCAGAGCAAGACAGCGTTTTGGTTGCAAAAAAAGAACATCTTTTGAAAATATAGACCCCTGTCAGACCACTCCATTAGAAAATATACTGTTATATACTAAAGAAAACAAAAAAGAAACAACCTGTAGACAGAAATACACACCTGCAGGACATGATAGATGTAAGGTCCCCATGACCATGGAAGGTCAGCGAAAAAGAAGGTTGTCCCACCCTGTTTTTTCTCTCTTTTGCAATTTTTGTTTTTTATTTTCTTTGGTGTTTTATACATTTTGTCATAGCAGCAGTGGCAGTAAGGGTAAGGCTCCACTTGGGCGGGTTGGGAGCAGATACAGCGTGTTTTTTTTAGCTGCACCTGAACAAGCTACCATTACTACTAATGAGGCTGTTTCCACTGCCACTGATTCACCAGGAAAATAAAATGTGTTTCCTGAGCCACACTGCATCCGTTCCCCAAACGTTTGATTGGTTTGCCATGGTTTTTAGTCCATTGACAGCAACTGCAGCTAACTGCTTACTGCATGTGTTTTTCTGTCTGTATTAGTGGAGCCTTAGCCTAAAAGGGGTCTTTGGACATCTGTTGGAAATTTGTGGTTACAAGGTGGGGGGCCAATTTGGCAGTATGTGGTGTCAGTGTTCTGACAAAGAATTGCTTCTCTTGGATATGAGAATATTTAAATCAGGTGCTATCTCTGAACGGCTGTGGTGCGGCTGGGGATGAGAGACATTATACAATGGTTATGTTTACTAATGCCTTTGGGCTAATGAACACCAAAGACCCTTTCTCTCTGGTATTATGGTTAAATAAAGGTTAGCTTTTTTATGTTTATAATGTAGTTAATAAAATCACTGCTGTGGACATTTAAAATTCATAAAGGGTACGAGATATGGGGGTATCCATCAGTCACACAAAGTCATATAAACACAAAAACAACCATTTAGGTGAGCTTTATTACAAGTACGATGAGCACCCATGTTTCTAATTGCTGTATACTGTTTGGTAAAAACCATTCACTGTTCTGTAATTTGAAATGTACATTTAGTTCACTCACTAATAAACATGTAGTAGAAAACAGAGAGCGTTAAAGTGTGCCCTTTGCAGAATATGAGAATTCATCCAAAGCCAACACTGCATAAGCAGCTGGATCCAGTGACTTATTTGCCCATAATGATAATAATACAAAACTAGCCATTAAAAAAGGTTCTTAGTAATTTGGCAATGGAACACACTCAACTTTCTAAATGAACAATGAAACAGATAGACTGCAAAGCAGCTCTTCCATTCACAGGGCTTTCAGCTGTCTTTACGTGAAAAACAAGTGAAATGGGAAAAGTGTCAAGAGAGCTCATTATTTCATGGTTACATCACTAAAGTCCTTTTGTACACTCGAATAAACAAGAAAATTACATGCGCGCACTAAATAGCAAATGACTTATACATCCAAATAACCAGTACAAAATCAATATATTTTAAATAATTAACCATGCCAATTAATACCTATTGCTCAAGCTTCCTTTTTTAAACCAATGACAACTATAAAACATTTATTGTCACGCAAATTATAACATTACACACAGCCATTTAATGCATTTCAAATCTAAAACTGATTGAAGTTGAGCAGTAGGGATAAAAAAAAATCATTGTAATAATGGTCTGCTCTAAATATTTTATGGAAATCAAAGTCATTTATTAACCGTAAGCTCTGTATGTAAGCAAGAAAGTTAATGCGACCATAAACATTTTTAATGTGATTTACCATGGAGGCTGCCTCATAAAAATGCAAAATCAAATTAAAAATAAAATGTAAAAATCTTTGCCTCATTAAATCCCATGGATTGCTGTGAGGGATGGAACAGGACACATGAGTTTATGATTTGCTGTCGATAATATAATTTGCTGCAAAGAGAGGGGAAAATAGAACAGCAAAATGCTGATCGTATTAGTGAAGGTATATTTCAATTAAAAAATTAAAAAGAAAAATAATCTCTGTTTAATAAAAATCCATAACGTCTGCAGCATCTGTCATGACTAATGCTTGGGAATAAAAAATGCAAACTAATTTCCTTCAGCGTCTTCATCTTACAGGGCCATTGCCTTTCCCCACGTGTGCAGATATTAGCTATCAGTACCAAGGAATAGCTAGCTGGCTATAACACAATACACTGTCTTCATGTTAAGCATTTAGGCTCTGCTGGCCATTAGGTGGTGTAATAATCTCAAAGCTGATATGCCATTATTATGTTAACATAAAATATTACTGCTGCCTTTAGAAAAGGTCATCTGAGGAAGAATAAAGAGGTTACTTAGATCTATGGTCATATTTTTCTAGACACATATTCTTGCTTTTTCTATAGAAGCTACTAAAAAATTTATATATTTCAGTTTACCAGTCGATAAATATGTTTTTAATAACTATGTTTTTAAAATGATAGCAGGTTTAGGTGTTGGCAATCCATATTAGCAGCGATGGTCCTCTATGAATTATAGTGACATCCTTGGAAGTGAAGTGTAATACAGCCTTGATCACCAGATCAAGAAAGAACAAACTAGCATCTTTGTTTGGGGGTTTACATACACTTTAACCTCCATGGCTGTGTCATTATTTGCAGAAACCACTTCCCAAAGCGGTATGAAAAATACAGACAGATTAATAAATTGTAATCCATTTTTATTTGTGTCTGCTCTTTGCCCCCTTACACATGTAATAATGCAGGCAGAATGGTGCAGGTACCTCCTCTGCCTGATGTCAGCAAGGTGGTTCCAGCGACAAACCTGGAGGACACCACAGAGAAGGATGTCGCGGGCAAAACTATTAGTGTAGCTCAGGGTTACCTCTGTTTGCATTGCAAATCGCCAGGGGGTATATGGATGAAGTTATAAAGCTAACAATGTTTATTACAATAGATGTTGTGTGCTGGACCCCACTTCTTCCGCTCCAAAAAATAATACTGTAACCTCCCTGGCAGTCCTATTATTTCCTAAATGACCATCCTAAAGTGGTACAAGAAAAACAAACAGATTACCATGGGTTTCACTGTCCTCTTTGCCCCCCCCCCCCCCCAAACAATCCCAGCATAATCAATTATGGCAGGGATGTGAGTACCACCAAGGCAAATAGTAAGGGCCCCCCCCCTAATCACTGATACCAGGAAGGTGGAACCACTGAGAAGAGCTCAGGAAACCAATACAGCAGGATAGGGTGGGCTCCCCTGGAAAAAATGCGTCTGGACATTGCTAAAATCTGGACATGGACATTTCTGGATCTAGACATTGAAGAAAAGCCTCTGACTCTTTTGTAGTTCCACTTGAGCGGCTGTGGTAATTAATACAAATGAGCTCTCCTCTGATTATATAGATTGATGGCGTGTTTATATGACCCTTCAATGTTCCTTCTTGTGCTGAGATACAATGTACTTGTACTCCAGGCACACACCCAATTATTATCAAAAAAGCATGCTTAGCTAAAATACAACGTGCAATGGGTGGTTTTTAGGGTGTGCTGGCTATCTGAAATACTCATATTATCAGAATGCAAGAAACAGCTTCCATACATAGCTATCTCCATCACCATAGTGCCATTTACATCTCTGGCAACCAGAAGTCAAAGAAGAGATTTTTTTTAACTGCTGTAGGTAAGCATGCAGCTGTTACATATGAAAAAAATATATATTTCTGTGAGTAGTTGCTCCCTGAGCTCCAGAACAATTCTTTGACATTATCAAACTGTCAGTGTTCATTAAAGTGAAATCAAATGATCCCATGATACTATTCAAAGAACATCGCAGACCTACATCTTATTGAAAGGAAATGTTTTGCTTAAAATAGCATAAAATAATAAAAAAAAAACATTAAAGAGTATTTTATTAATACATCCATACCACAAAATGGACATTAAGGCTAGGGCTACACTATGAGCTGGCATCCACAAGCCTTCCTTATGTTCCTGTGGATGCAGATGGACTGTGTTGACATCAACGTGGCAGAGACTGGGACCAATGGATCGGGAGCTCTGGCAGGCTTGCCATTGGTCCATTTGTGAAATGTCCTTGCTGCTACGTTTTCACCTCCCAAGCACTTATGTGAGGTCCAGATTTCTGTACCAAAAGTGCACCATAGACGTAAATGGATTTTTTTATGTTGTACACAATTATGTAAAACAAATTACATTTAAAAAAAAATCATTTGAATGATAAAATCTCAAAATACTTCTTTTGTATAAAAGAAAATTTAAAAAAGAAATAAAATAAAGATGTATTTATATTTGTTTTTTGTTTATAATAAAACATTTTATTACAATTGGAAATGCGTTTTTTTTACTTTGAATTGTATTGGATACAGTTATTACTTTATCCATCACAATTCCGTTTGGCACCCTTTCTCCCATGGTGTGATGGACCTGGTGACATCACACCAGGGTAGAGAGGGTTAACTTCAAAGGGGCACATCTGGGGAATCACACTGAAAACAGTTTTCTCCATAGAAAACAGTTTTCGTGCAATTTACTTTTGAATCTCCCACGGCCCCAATGTGACGTCCCTCTGGGTGGTTGGGCTATTTTGCTTCCGTGCAGAAGCCTGCTCAGAAGATCCGAGCCACCGGGACAGCGCAGAATGGTGAGTTTGTGCTGACGGGGCTTCCATCTCCGCCTGGTAAAGTTCATAATTAGTATTGTGTAAACAGCAAATAAAATGGCAGCTCGGCTTTACCATTACTACTAAGTGGGTAACACACGTAAGAGGGAAGGGAGCTTCAGGGGAGTTGTGCTGCCATATAGTTTGCTGTTTCATTAAAAAAATTAACACACATGTGTTGCATGCTCCTTATACAGTTGAAACCAACTTGTATGTTGTTGAAATCTGAGAGTTCATCTTATTAGTTTGTAGGTTACTTTAGGTTTAATTAAGTAAAACAGGGTTTAATATGGTTTCATTTCACAGAAAACTAGTGTCATACCATATCCCAAATTATTTACCTGCAGTCTTCTATTTATATTGGTCTGCTTTTGGAACAAAAAACAAATAGTACAAATTACACCTAGCCAGGGCACGGAACGTTCAGCTCCTTCTCTGCAGCTTGATAACAGCCACTTAATAGGTCAGCTCTGTATCTAACACACATACAAGAAAAGGAGAAAAAAAAAGAAAAGTTTTCTAGGTGAAAAGTAATTTCTTCAAGCGCTGCCTAGTTTGTCCTCTTAACCCATTTCAGTGCTTTAATCTCTCATGAAATCCTGGGCTCTCTGGTCACTAGCTGATTCATGTACTTAATTGGTTGTGACTGAAAAAAAGGAAGACACATGATAAAAAGTGAATGTGCCGGCATGTAACGCGCACAATCCCCTCCAGCCACTTGTAACCTTTCTCTCCCTTTTGCATCAAACATGCAGAATGAGGTTCTGAGATGAAATAGCCACAGCAGAAACGTAATTTAGTTATCTGCAGGAATACAAGCAGAAAAATATTTCCTCTGAAAAGCTTCAGAGGGACAAGAGGCCTCAAATCATTAATTGTGTGAAATACCGAGCTAATGTTTAGGGGACTTTTCTAGATGTCAGCCAATTAAACATACATTGGCTGTACATTTCAGTAGATCTGGATATAATCATAGAATGTAACGTTACTGCTTTAAAATATGTAATTTCTTACTTTTGAAATTAAAATAGTTTTTTTTTCTGTTGTGCACACATTGGATTAATACAGTTATTGGATGAGATGTCATTCAGTTAAAAGGTAAAGATGTATGTTGTATGGGTAAAAACAAATATTTCCAGAGGCCTTGGAAATCCCCCAGACCCATCAGTCCTGCTCTTCTATGCCATATATTGACTAATTTAAAGGGAAAGGATGGAAGCAGACAAATATATCCATGGGTAGGATATAGAGGGGGAAAACAGCATTCTCTGTAGGGAATTTGTCTCTCTCTCACTCCATAGCTGTTCTTTAAAAATCAAAAGCACACGAAATATAAAAATAAACATAAAAAAGGTTCATGGTGTGCTCTGTATTAGAATAGCACAGGTCTGGTATTGCTTTTATCTTTCATCTGCAGACCGAATAGCTTGGAGACCCTATAGGAATTTGCTAAAGGAAGGGTCTGTCACACATTTTAATATCTGCCTATAATAAAATTGGCATCCTTATAATTCAGTGTACTCAGCAAAGAAAGAACAGGATGGTCAGAGGTTAAATTCACAAGTATTTCATCTGCTGGCCCATTTGTGTTCTGGGTACAGAATACTTTTTAATAACTCTACACTAAACTATGTGTTTAAATGTGTACTGACAGTGGCAATCACCAGAGAGAACAATTATGGCTAGATGCTTTTATAAATGGCATGTAGTACAGGAGTGCACAACTGAACACCGGCCAATAAAGAAACAATAGGTGAAACAAGTATGACTTGGGTAAGTGTGCAGTCAGAATTTTTTTGCAAATAATCATTACACCAGACATGGGCAAACTATGCCCTGTGGCCATATCCGGCCCTTTACTGTTTTTAACCTGGCCCATTGTTACCTTGATTGCGGCCATGCAGGCTTGCGGCAATTGATCAGGTGAAATTTACCATGCAGATCTAACGGACATGTCAGTTTTTCCTTGGTCAATCGCATCACTTTGGATGGGGACCAGCATTCCCATCCAAAATATATGCCGGCCACACAAAGGGTGTGCACCAATTCTCGGAGTGACTGGCCATACATGATGACATCACACACTGTCGATTGACTGCGCATCGTGACATCTATAGGGGGCTTAATATTTGGTATGATAATGCTTAATCTTTGACCTCCTACGCTAGAAGATTGAATGGCTGCTATTGGTAAGATGTGGGAAGGCTGCCAACACATTTTTCAAACACAGATTCAATTACATTTTTAATGCCTAGCCTTCTGATTTCTAAACCTTTTTCCTGGACAAAACATAGAAATAAGGAATCCTGACTTTTCTAATGCAAATTATAGCATCCTGGTATCAGGTTTCACTCAAAAGTGTTAAAGCCAAATATAGCTAAGTAGCTATTATTATTATCATTTATTTATAAAGCGCTAACATATTATGCAGCACTGTACAATACTTTAGAGTGGAGATACAAACACAAGAAAGCACACAGGTACAGGTTTGACATAGGAGGAGTAGAGGACCCTGTGTGGACAGGCTTACAATCTAATAGGTTGGGGACCAAGGTATACAATAAGTGGGGAGGGGGGACTGGCATGGTGGTGATGTTAGGGGTGAGAAGATGGATAGGCGAGACTGAAGAGGTGGGTTTTTAGGGCTTTTTTGAAAGTGCCAAAAGTAGGAGCAAGTCTAATGGGGCGAGGGAGAGAGTTACAGAGAGTAGGAGTAGCCCTAGAGAAGTCCTGAAGCCTTGTGTGTGATGAGGTTATGAGCAGGGATGTCATAAGTAGGTCACTGGAGGAGCGGAGGGGGTGGTTAAGGGTGTATTTGTGTACCAGGTTGGTGATGTAAGGAGGACAGGAGGTGTGGAGTGATTTAAAAGCAAGGCACAGAACTTTGAATTTGATTCTCTGGACAACTGGAAGCCAGTGTAGAGATTTGCAGAGAGGAGCAGCAGATAAGGAGCAGTTAGAGGAGTAAATGAGTCTAGCAGCACCATTCATGATGGACTGTAGAGGCGAAAGTTTAGTTAGAGGGAGACCAGAGAGGATGATGTTACAGTAGTAAGGTGATGGGGGAAAAATAATGAGTTCTGTTTTGCTCAGGTTGAGTTTAAGGAATCTGTCATCCATCCATAAAGAGATAGCCGAAGGGCACTGAGTGATGTTGCCCAGGACAGAGGGAGTAACGGCCGGGGTGGATAGGTAGATTGGGTATTGTCAGCATATAAATGGTATTTCAGGCCAAAGGATCAGATAAGTTTGCAAAGGGGGGAGGTATAGAGGGAGAAAAGGACCGGGCCAAGGACTGAACCTTGTGGGACGCCAACAGGGAGGGTGGTGTGAGAAGAAGAGGAGCCATTGAAGGAGGTTTGGAAAGAGTGGTCAGTCAGGTAGGAGGAGAACCAGGAAAGAGCAGAGTCACGAATACCGATAGAGCGCAAGGTCTGTAGAAGAAGAGGGTGTTCAACAGTGTCAATAAAAAAATCCAATGATTCGTTATGCCGGTAAATTACTGGCCAATCCCATTACTTTGAATTCAAAGTAATGGCCAGCACACAAATCAGCTGAGGGGTCAGCTGCAGCGGGGTGACATTATCCCGCTGCAGTCAATCCTTCATCTATTGAGTGAGAATCGCATCGTGTATGGCTACCTTAAGTAAAATGAATATTACCCTGCATATGAAATAAATTAGCATGTTGTTGGCATAATACAGAGGTTTGATGGCTGATGGGAAAGAATGTTTCCAAAAGCTGGAGTGAGAGTAAAGTGAATATTTGGTTGTATGGCCTATATAGGTGCCACTGCTGAACTCTGAAACATTGTTAGCAATGGTTAATTATTTAAAAAATTTTGAATACTTTTTATACATTTTACATGTTTTGGCATCTACAGGTAATGGAGATTTTGGAATTTTTGAATAATGTTGTTACAAAAACACTTATTAAAATACCTGAGGATTTTAGAAACATGCATTTTTTATTTATCAAACAAAATTTTCAAATGTAAAAGAAATTACACAAGATAACTATATAAATCCTGATTGATAAGTTACATTTCAACATGTGTCATTAGTGGGATCCTTACCGCTTCAACTTACTGGTCTAGAACAGAACAAATCACATCAGGAGCGGCTGATTTATGGTTTGAATCTCTTGGACTCATTACTAATAGGGATGGACCGAACTGTTCGCCGGAGAACAGTTCGGCCGCGAACTCGGCATGTTCGCCGTTCGCCTCGCCGGCGGACAGTACGGGTGTTCGACCCGTCCTGTTCGCCGGCCAGAAGAAGATCTAAATTCTTCCTCCGGCAGGATCAGAACCTGCGAGATCGTGCCGGAGGAAGAATGTCTTCACTACAAGACCGGGCATGAAGCCGGTCTTGTAGTGAAGATTCCGGCTCAGAGTAGGAAGTGACGTCAGTGACGTCACATCCGGCTCCCGCAACCAGGAACGATGCGTTCCAGGATGCGTTCCATGGACCGGATGTGACGTCACTGACGTCACATCCGGTTTTTCCGATTCAAATTCCCCGCCTAGAGGCGGGGAATTTGAATGTGTCCGCGAACAGGGCGGACGGCGGACATCTTTAAAAGTTCGACCCGCCCTGTTCGCGGACACTCCGGGCTGGTGTTCGCCCATCTCTAATTACTAATACATAACATGAATATGTCTTGTTTACACTACATTTAGTTTTCAGTATTTTGAAAGATGAGGTTTTACCCATATAAACATCTACTAAGAACACATCGCAAAAGAAATACTACTGTGAACTAATCCAATTGTACCATCTCTGAAGATGTACTTCTTGGTTAAAGTAAAGAAATAGATTACTGGCATCAGGTCCTGATGTTTTTTATTGATTGATATGGCAGCTTGATCATTCTAAACTAAGTTTTAACCTGACAATTCATAACAGTCTCTCCTCATAACTGGCAGATGCAAAATAACATGAAATCCTCTGCAGCCATCACACAACATTTAGAATGCTGCAGCTGAGTAAAAACCCTCTGCTATACTGTAACAGCATATTTTAGTACTACAAGTTCAAACAAAACGATTTTTTCATTATTTTGTGGGCACTAGCATTCCTAAGTACCACCTGGTGCATGTGAAGTTCATAGCCATGTTGCTTAGCACTTATACAACCAGAATTGCATATGTTACGCACGTTTGCCCCTCTATTGCAACATTTTTAACCCTCTGAGCATTTTGCCCATGGCACGCTTTTAAAAAAAAAATTGGTGGATTACATTGTAATTCTACGCATTTTTCTGTTCTCCCTCCCCTTTCATGTCACATCTTGTGCTGAAAAAAGCCATTGTCACCACCATAACATGGAGGTCAATGGCACTGCCCCCTCTCACCTTTTGACGTCAAAGAGGCGGACCCGGAAGAGATTGGCAGGTCTTCTGATACTCATTATCACTGTGGGCTCGCCGGGGATAGGTGAGTATCCCCCAGTGTAGTTAGGGGTGAGTTTGCAAGGTCAGCAAACTTACCCTGAACTACACTCAGGGTGACTTCAGGAGGTTAATGAGGTTTACACTTATCTGCTTTAAGCCCCCCATACACGTTCAGATTTTTCGTACGAATTTTGCCGGACCGACCAATGTGGTCGGGAGATTAATCGATCCGGAGATTAATCGGATTCGGAATTATGTACCGCTTCGGACCTGTCCGTAAATTTTTGGTCGATCTGCTGTTAATAAATAGGGTCGGGCTGATGGATCGGTGATAATTCGAATTCCGATTTTCATGCCAGCCGACCGACCGACCATTACATTTTAGGTGAACAGGATCGGACGAAAAATTGGTCGGGAGAATAATCGGAACGTGTATGGGGGGCTTTAGATACACTGACATACATTTTCATATGAACAGGCTCATTAGATATAATGTAAACTTTTTGGACATGCTCAACATGTGTTGTCCAATGTTCGTAGAAAAAGAATAGGGTAATAAAATAATAATAAATCAGGCCTAAAGCTGATCTCCGGACATATATAAACATTTGTTATAGGCCTAGTTCATACCAATCTACTTTACTTGCATTGGCATACATTTTTAAAGTCCATTAGATGTGACTTTTTGTATTTGTTTGTATTTGTATAGTGTATTCATTTGCATTTTGCACAAATATGCGTGATGTATGCCGGTAAGCAATGTCGAAGCATAATATGACGAATATCTGCTATTGCAAATATCCGAGCGCACATTTACGAAATATTGTGAATTCTTGAATGTCAGATATTTGTCTAATATAATATAGTAATGATCATGCATTCACCATTTTGCATTTGCACAAAGAAAATAGGTCCAGGCCTTTAGGTACTTAAAATACTTAAATATAAGCAGAACTGTCAAACTCTTTAACATTTCAACATACTTTTATGCTGCTTTGAAACATTGGACCAGGGGGCAAATCATTTCACAATGATAATTACTAGTGCACCTAATCAAAATGACTTTTTTTATTGAATAATTTTATACACATTTTTATGTTAGATACGATGGGGCATATCAGGGCCTTGGGGCCCGCGGTCTCCATCAAAGCAACAGACATCAACCATGGTTTACGATCATGTCAGATATCCCTGTTTTGGAGCGGGATTGATCGGAAACAGGGATGGCGCTCAAAGTGGCCATCGATCTAGCCCATATCTATGCGTGTATGGGCACCTTTACACCACCCCGTCTGCAGCTGGCGCTGTTCACGTGTGCCGGATATGTGCATGAGGGATGGAGTCAGGGGCCTCCCAGGGTCCTAAGGCCATATGCTCAAGTATATTCGGCATAGTGGGAGATACGGCTGTATAACTCCCAGGAGGATATTTTCCTGGCACCCTAGTACAAACATACAAAATCAGGACCATCCAGGAAAATTTTCTGCTATGCTGAAAATAAGTACAAGGCAAACCAGTGTAAACTAAGGTCTAAAATATATATATTTATATAATATTTTTTTATATATTCTGTACATACAATAAACTACATTGGGTACAACAATGGCATAAGACCAGTAAATGTCATATTATTGCAATCGCTCACAGTCCTGTAATAACATATATGCTGTTTCCTCTAGCTTCGGAAGAAAATTAAAATGATTAGTCATCAGTCTGCAGAACTCATGTGTGATGAGATGTGCAATATTCACAGCCCAAAGCAGTTTGCAAGAAATACATCAACTGGACATATCACTGTTATGTCAAAATAATGCATGTCTATTAAAGAAGAAAGGGCTCTGGTACTTTCATACAAAAATGACATTTAATCTTTTCTTCTGTACTGAGTAAATAGACCTGTATCAGCAATAAAATGCCTGCTGTCTTTTATTTCCCCTCATAACACACACAGTAATTCTCTGGGTGCTTTTGGCAAGAAAAAAAACACATTTCTGTGTCTTTGATGCTGTACATATAATATTCCAGCTATATAACTGCAGCCTGCATGGAGGATGGGTTCATAAGAATGAAAGTGTTCTAAATTGTCACGGCAGATTTATTCCAGCAGGATGATCTACTTATTGTGAATTCTATCACAACGTTCCATCCAAAACACAGACATGCCTAATGGCTGCTGGTTTTAATTAAACACACACAATCTAGAAAACAGAATCCTGATAACTTCATCCATGCAAAGATTTGTTCCTCCTTCGGGGGATAGGTCTGTTGGCAAATTAAATTGTACACTTTATTTTCACATAGACACATTACAAAGTGGAAGATAAGCAAAACGTGGCTTTGTGGAGGGAATAGCGTGTTACACTTCACCTTCCCTTACTTGCTGAGACAGATTAAGGCCCGAAGAGCTATCCGGCCTGTAACTAAGAATCACAATAGGTTTTGGTTTATAGTTTGATATATAACAAACCAAGACTGTTTGCTTGAGATCATGTGTTCTATTCCCAAGGACAATGACAATAAAAAAATGAAAACACCACAACTGGTATTTTACTAAATTATTAAAGCCTTTATGAACACAAAATACCTGTTTTTTTAAACAAAGCTATCCAGCATGTAGTGGAAAGTCAGCAACTATTAAAACATATAAAAAAAATAGAAAACGGGGGACATTCAGGACATTCATACGCTTTCCACGTACAGTGACGTTGCTGATGTAATTTCCTGTATGTCCCCCTCTCCCCGCTAATGTCCCACTCCGCTTGTGCTGATAATGTGTGGGGTGGGGCATTAGCAGGGAGAATAACATCACTTCCTGTATGTCCCCCCTCTCCCTGCTAATGTCCCACCCAGCTTGTGCTGATAATGTGAGGGGTGGGATATTAGCAGGCAGAATAACGTCCTTTCCCTGCTAGATCAGCACATTTTCGAAAATCCAGGATTTTTTTGAAATTGGGATTTGGCTGCGAAAGCCACATAGAAAACCTGACTTTCCCGACCAAAACAGGAAGGCTGACAGGTTTGTGTTAAAAGATGTCACAATATTAACCCTCTAAGCGTTTCATGGTTTTGAGGGTTTTTTCAAAACCATGCCACGGGCAATCGCGGCGGAGCACAGTTGCCTGCTCAGCTGAAGGTTGTTTACATAAGCCCGGCGTCACTGGAGACGCCGGACTTATGCTGGAGAAAGGCAACGCCCCTCCATTTACATGGACGTCTATGGCGCCGCCTACCCTCGCATGATGCATGATGCATGATGCATGATGCATGAAACTCAGCCCGAGTTAATTCGGGGAGAACGCTCAGAAGGTTAAATATAGCTAAAAATGCGTGCAATCCTATTTTCATAAAGTTTGGGATGGGAAAATATTTGAGACTAAAAACTGATTTTGAGGATTTCAAAATCATGCACATTTTAAATTTTGTTTGAAATGCTACAAAGACAACATGCTTCAAAAAAAGAAAATTCCATGTAACCTGGAAATATGAACAAACTAAGCACTGCATCTGAATTATTTACTTGTCATATAATGGATTAAGAAACGTGTTTTATATTGCTTTCCCTTGATGTATTGAGGAGAAACTAAGACCATGCTGTGTATGCCAATTTGTATGTCTTTAGAGCTTTTTCATGTTTGTGATTTTATGATATATTTATTAAGCCCCCATACACGCTTTAGATTTCCAAAATTTTTGGGGAGAACTCACACTCACAGTGCACACTCACAGCAGTCGGCCAAAAAATCGGACGGAAATCTTAAGAGTAAAGTTGTAATTCAGGCCGAGTCGATCTGCCGGAAGATGGGCAGAAAATCTAAGCGTGTATGGGGGGGATTAGGGCAGTGAAACTTGAGTCACCTATTAAACAGCGGACAGTAATGTAAAAGCTGCCTAACTCTAACACTCTAACAGGTATTTTCTAAGCAGCATTGATTAATGTTGATAAATTACTTAAGCTGGGCATAGACGGGTCGTTTTCCCATCAACTGCCCAGCTGACCGACCGGGCGTGATGACGTCATCACGCAGGGCCGCTAGTGCCCCGTGTGTGCCCTTTGTGTGCCGGCCATTACTTTGGATGGGGACTAATGGGATCAGCTGTGAATTTATGTAAGGTAGGTAAAAATTTTATTCAATCTTTTTATTTTGTTGTACAAAATATTGCCTGAAAGGAAAGCTTCAACAGAATTTGATTTCTTTTTGTCTATCAAACATGTTATTTCCACATTCCTGCTAACCTTTAAATGTTTTTCTTCAAATGTATTTGGCAAGTTCTTTCTGGTCATTTCATGTATTATTTCTTGAGAAAAATACAGCACACTGTAAAGTTTGTGCTATGGGAACAGATGTCTAGCCTTGACTGTAGAAGTTTAATTAAAAGCATTTGGACTCATCTTACCAACAAATATGTTTCCTGCAACTATGGCAATGAGTACTTGAAAACATTTCAGGCTCATAAAAAAATAAGGCTAGTGTGTTCTCACAAAAAATTTTACATTTTATTGACCATATTTTTCGGACTATAAGATGCACTTTTTCACCCCCAAAATGCCTGCGTCTTATGCTCCAAATCGTGAGGAAGATGATGTTGTGCTGTGATCGTACTGCTGCTAGGGACATCTACTGGCTAAATTTGATATTGCATTAACCTTCCTAGCGCTTCTGACGGCACTATCTTGTCCTGCACTTGCTTATGCAGTATTGCAGCTGACGAGTTAGTGCCGTCCTGCTCAGCTCAGAATCGCCGGCTGCACACTCTGCTCTGTGCCGTCTGTGTCACCTGTGTACCAGCCTAATCTGCACATGAATGTCCCAATTTGCATATGAATATCCCCGGCCCCGTAGGACATTCATGTGCAAATTGGGATAGTCATATGCAAATTGGGATATCTTCAAAGAGCACACCTGGAATATCACCCCATTGTCATTCCAGATGTGATCTTTGCAGTTAACCCTTTCAGAGAATGCCATTGTATTGGATACAGTGATAACTGTATCCAATACAATTCAAAACAAAAACAAAAAAGAAATGTTATTATAAACAAACATAAATACTGTTTTGAAATCAATAAATACTGTTTTGAAATCTTTCATACCAAATAAGTATTCAAGAGATTTAAGCATTCAAATGATACATTTCCTAATTTTTTTTATGTACTTTTTTTTATAACAATTGTGTGTTTCAAACATTATTATATTCAGGATGTCTATTAGACCCTTGTACGGACAGATTTTTGGAAGTTACAAGCCTACAACACAACAAAAAATTCCATTAGAGTCAATGGTGCGCTTCTGGTACAGAAATCTGGACCTCAGCAGTGCGCTAGGGAGGTTAATGTTATCCATTGCATTAATCCAATTGATGTGCAAAACGTATTAAATATTTTTTTTCTGGTTTTCTTCTCTAAAATCTTATGGTCCGGTGCATCACATAGTCTGAAAAATATGGTAACATTACATAATAGTTTATATTTCGTTTTCAAATAATAGGTGGAGCTGTTCAGCAACCCTGGCCAGAAGTGTTTTGTGGCATCTAACCTGTGGTTATCTATAAAGGTTAAGTACAAGTGCTTGGGGGAATTTGACACCCAACCTCCCGGACAAAATGAACAACCAATCTACTTGTCTGAGCATAGCCTTAGGGCTCCGTCACACTAGCCGTGCTGCAGATGTGATGTGGTACAGGTAACACAAGGTACACAGGTTTTCAAAGAATATGGGTTTTCGGCATTAACGGCCATGGTTAGCGGCCAAGGTAGCATTACCACAGGGCCGTCTGTTACCGGCCTGAAATCATTCATAAAGAGCACCTAAACAACTGGACACTATTGGCCTCTATATTTCATGTAGAGTATGCAGTAGTAGAGTATACAGCCAGGACATATCAATGGGTAATTTAACAGTCATGTACAGTATATGCTGGTCTGCTCAAAGAGTAAACTATATCTTTTCTGGTTGCAGACAGGGGCGTTTCTCCTACTATGTGTAATATGCTTGCGCATAGGGCCCTGGGGATCTGGCACCTTCCCCGACATGAGTGCCCTCCCTCCTGTCCTGATCTGAGCAGCCGTAGCTGTTGCATGGGGGGGGGG
>CM070036.1:59424224-59435089 GCA_036250615.1 Ptychadena robeensis | reverse complement strand
GAGGATGATGTGGTCAAAATACTCATTTGCCTAATAATTCTGCACTCCCTGTACATATCATGCAGAGAGACGCATTTACATAGACACACACACCAATCATGCAAAGAAATTCAGCATCAGTTACGTAGAAACACAGACTCACATCAACTATGCAGAGACATGCACCATTCACGAACACACACAGTGACACACACACATAAACTAACGCATAACATGCACTCTTCTTATGTTATAAAGCTAGTACCTTGCATGGTCCTCTAAGTCAGGTTCCTGCTTGTTCCTCCCCCAACTTTCTGATTGATTGCTGCCAGTGTTGGTGAAAAATAGAGCACTGTGTGAAACTGGCAGAGGGAAAAAACTGACAGTCCAGAAAGTAGGCAGCTGAATGCTGAAGTTCTGTGTTTCTGTTCTCTGCTCTAGATTTGCTAACTCTGTGCTAGAGCAATACTTTCTTTTTTTTAGCAATTTGGTGATGATACCATATTCAATAAACTCACACATTTTCAAATAAAGCACTGATAAGTGGTTGTTATTGTACCTCTTACAGATTGTTTAGTAGGCCTGCACGTAACATAAAACGTATGTCTGCTTTTACAAAGCACAGCATTGGCTTTGTCAGATATACATCGTATTACAGAGACACATGCCAAAAAAAAAAGAAACAAGACACTCAAACAGCATAATTACTACCACCGTTATAAATACAGAACACAAATGACAACAGACTACTATCTTTCACGTCAAAGTTTATTTTTATATAATTATTTTAGAGAGTTTGTATGTAAATTGAATTATTAAACCTCAATATCACCTGCGTTAATTCCCAACACAGCTTGCTAATTAGCTTCAATGTCTGTCACAAACTCACAGCCCCATTTCAGGGTAATTCAGATATATTTACCAGGGCTTAACTATTTACCGCTCAGAAGTCGCACAAAAACAAATCCGTAAGCTGGAAAGTCTTCTAGTATGAGAGAGGGTCAATACCTTAAATTTTAATCAAAACAAATTTGAATTTGAACAAAAATCTAGAATGGCCAATTTGTTCGATGGATAAATTTTGTTGGACATCGAACAACATAGAACATGTTGGTAAATTTTTATCTGTCGTTGTTATTTCAAATGTATTTTAATTCGATATCGACGATGTACAAACAAAAAATCTAATGTTACATTCAAGAAATGAACGAACAATGTTTGACAACGACATTGAACAAAAGATCTCATTGGCAGTTGATTGAAGAAAAAATCTACACGTGTAAACCCAACTTTAGATATGTTGGGTTATCAAAACTGTAACTGTAAAACGTAACTGTAAAGAAAAACAAGAACTACTAATTTTTAAAAAAAAACAAAAGTAATGCCATTTAACCTGGGCAGTTTGTACAGGCGATGGTGCAGATTAGAATAAAATCCTCCGCAATTTCCTGCCTTCCTTCAGACACTGAACACATCCCCTGCCGATTCCCAAACCACGCATTGACACTGGGGATGTGTTCTAAAAAAGCGATGCCACCTCCGCCCCTCCTTAATCATATATGACATCATCGGGACAGACCCGGAAGCATCGGCACAAGATTTCGGCGGACAGGTGAGTGTGCCCACAATTAGCTTTGAGTGAGTTTTATTAGCAAACAAACTCACCCCAGGTAAACTCTGGCTAAATGCCCAGGAGTCAACCTCCTGGGAGGTAAGGCCATATCGCGCTGTTGGATTCCCCGCTATCTTAGTTGTCATTGATCCCTGATTTTGGCCAGCAAAGTTCTTTTGCTGCCCAATGGTAATCAGTTATATTTCCTCTGTAAAATGAAACACTTGAATTGCCTTTACCTTCTTCTGCTTTTTACAATTTTTTTTTCTAAATTGCTTCCAAGTTAGGCTGGGTCTACACTGTACCGCCCCACCAACCGCGGAGAGCGTTATAGGCACGTTATAGGCAAACCACTGTTTGGGGAGCAGTATAAGGAAGGAGGTGGTAACACTGTTAACCATGATTGAAACACAGATGACTTTTTTTTTGACATATAGGATGTTTTTATTCGTCTGCATGGAGCACTTGCATGGCCTAATTGTACAAAACCTCTGAAGAGGCCCCCCTGGAGGGGGGGAAAGCGTCGAGAGCCGATTTTGGACCACAGACCCACCTACAGGCCAGAGATGCATAGCACCTGATGGGGCTGCTCCTATGTATACTATATGTTGGAAATACATAATTATAATCTTGGTTCAGGATACTGATTTACTATGTACCCATTGGTTTTAGAATGAATAAACCATTTCCTATTTTTACCGTATGGACCTTTACGCTTCAATCTTGAGCTTATTGCCGTTAAAGTCCCAAGAGGCTAGCCACCTCACTTTGTTGGTGTGGTTCACCAACTTGTCTTTTTCTAATTGGTGGTAACATTCTCCAACATGTGATATATCAATTTGTTGTTCTAGATCAGCCAAGGTAAAAGTATTTGGCTTTTTAATCTGGCCTGCACTGTGCTGCTCTCTGCTGATTCACTTCAATGGCAATATGAGGATTAAAAATGGCGTCCGCACTTAGTCTTTAATCGCATCTGAACGTTGGCATCAAGGCGACGCAGTGGTGTTATATTGAAAAAATGTGCCTAGCAGTGTGTTATGGATTATTGCATTGCGTTGTGTGGAAACAAGTATAATCGGGTTGTATATTTTGTCATATAACATGTTGTCGATCTTTTCGATCGATTCTCTGTTCGATATTGATCTTTGGTTAATCATAGCAGGTGTGCAAGAAACTTTTATGGTCGATGGAACATAAATATTGAACTGTGTATTGCTACCTTTAAAACGTGTTTACTATGGAAACCTGTCTACTAGGTGGCAATACATATTGCACTGCCCTAATGGTACTGCAGAAAGTATAGTATGAAAGAGCCTTAAAGCTGGACAGTTAGATTTGTGCGCTCACGGTGGTTGATCTGCCGCAAATCTAAGGGCTTGTTTCCATTTCGTCGGGACCCCTCCGCTATCAACATAGCAGATAGCCTTACCTGCTCGGCAGAGGGGTCCCGACGTATAATGAAAACAACCCCTAATGCCTAAAAACTTAAATCCATAAATCCATAAGTCCATAAATCGATTTAAAGGTCCCCATACACGGGTCCGATTCCCAAGGGATTCCGGGATGATCGATTCCGGGCGCGTGCACGCTAATCGATCGTTCTGGAATCTCGTGAAGCCCACCTTGCCCGATCGATCACGTTCAATCGTTGGTCTTTCTGATCCGATTCAGCACACATCAGGGGGAGTTGCCATGTGTGAAGTGATTGACCGGGAACGGAATCGTCCAGGAATCGGTGGCCCAAGGTGGTAGGGACAGGCTTAATTGGGCGATCGATCGGACATCCGATTCCCTCTGGCATCGCGGAATCAATCGGATGGGTGATCGATCGGCCATGGAATCGGAACATGTATGGCTAGCTTAAGAATTTACGGACATGTCCGTAAATGATAGATCAATTGCATTTCTTTGGATGGGGGACCAGATGATTGTCTGCACCACTGACATGCGTGAGAATCGCAAACAAAACAAGACATCTATAGCCGGCCTAAGTCTACACTGAGGAAAACCATGCGGTTTTACCGCACGTAGACCGCGGCAAAAGCTGCGCAGTGAAGCCGCCCCCTGTAATCCCCTATGGGGAATGACGTGCCAGTTTATACTGGCACATCATGCCCGCGGGTGGGGGCGGGGCGGGTGCGGATTCATAACGTTGGGGATCCGGGGGCATCCCGCTGCCGCACTGAAGACACGTGCCGCGCCCATTGGTAAACAATGGACACGGTGTGTGTAACGCGCACAAATGGGCGGGTGTGCCAATAGATAGGAATAGGATGCAGTATTGCCTGCAAATAAATACCGCATCCTAAACAGCGCCCAAACAGCAGGGGGCATGCACACACCACCGTGCCCATAACGCCCCCCGCAGTTGCAAGGGCGCTGTAGTGTAGACTCAGCCTTAGTCTCCACAATATGTTTCGATTCTTTAAAAACATTACCCTTGATAATAGAACAACACACACTGAAGCTTCAGCGCATCTACACCTCTCATAAGCTCGCTGCGTTTTCCAGTCTAGCGCGACCTAGCGCATCCATTGAAAATGGACTAAATGTAGAGGTTTTTCCACTGCGATAACACGGCATATAGAAAATTCCAATCAAGCATATTATATCTACAATAAACCTTTTGTTTTCATGCTTTGCTACTGTTTAAAGACCAAAATCTTTTATGTAATGACACATTTATTTGTATATTAGTTCACACACACTCCATTGATCTGCTCTGTCAAATGTAAGAACTCAATGTGGCACAGAGCCAAAAGGTTTGCCAGCCCCTGTTCTAGACTTTTCCTTCTAATTGAATATAATAATGAATAATGAATTTCTCCACAACAGATATTGTATTTTATACATGAAATACCCTATCTAAGAGCTATGGATAGTTATGAACAAAAATTGGGCAATTACTCTACAGTGTCTCTCAATATGCTGTTTAGGATAATAAAGACACCTAAAAACAACCCCCTCCACACTCTGAACCAACAGAGCACATATTTTGCCATTGATATGACATTTGAAGGTAGTGCACATCGGTGATTAATTAGAGTAATTAGTGGGGAGGCTAAAGGAGTAGCTGATGGTTGCAGTATTGTAGTTATGCCTCACTGTTTACACCTTGGTTGTCCAAGGTTCACTTAGCTGCATTCTGACATCAGACGCCTGTTAATTTAAACAACTATTTTATATTCATTAAAAAAACGTATGCAGTATTAAAATATAACAAAATAAGTAAAAGGAATTAACTGTATTACAAAGTCGTTCTGCCACATTGCTCTGCGTAGTGCAATATATTAAAGAGCTTCACTCCTTTTTAATTCATATTAGGCTTTTTAAGGAAATGAATGTGCAATAATATATATCATTTATATGTTTTTACACTATATGCGCTTTTTAAAGGCATGCACTTTTTATTGGCATGCGATTCTGCATATATACAAAAACACATGCCTTTTTCACAATACATCTAAAGCCCCCCATACACCTTTAGATTCCTCCATACAATTTTCATGAGACCTACCAACAACTATGTAGTATAGTGACCTCCCTGATAGAATACATAGTGATTGGAAGGTGTAGAAAGGTCCTCCTATTACATGGTTTTGGTAGAAGAAAAGTTGGTTGTACAGAAATTGCATGATAATTGTATGTGGTGTATGGGGGGCTTAAGTCTGCGTTTTGAATTTGCACTTTTTAACAAATCAATGAGAAATGCTGGAAAAATAAATCAAAAATGCATACAGCAGTGAGTTTTTAAAAATGCATGCAGAAACCCTGCATTTTTAAAAACGCAACGCATACCGTGTGAATGGTAAAATTGGTTGTCTATGTAAAAATGCGCGCAGTAAAAAAAACATGCATGTTTTTAAAATGAAACGCCTAAAGGGTGAAATGGCTCTCAATCACATATATTATTTAGTGTTATATACATTAATCTCTATTTGTTATTTTATAATTATTACTTTTTGAATTCTAAATAATCAAAAATGTATTCTAAATGATCAAAAATGTAGTTGCTAGTTGTTGCTAGTTAGAATAAATATAAAAGCCATTTTACATTATCAATAGGAAGCCATATGAAACCCTTAAAATTGTTGTTTAACATTTGCACTGAAATAAAAACACAATTTAAAGAGAATCTTCAACTCTTCTCCCATGATAATCACACAGGAAGCATCTTTTTTACACAACAATCAGATTTGAGGTAGCGACCCTTTAGAAAAATAAAAATCTCCCTGTGCTATTAAATACTCGATCCCAAATCTTTACCTCATTGTCTTAAAATCCATGAAGAAAGCCAGACACACTTAGCATTAATGACAATTCCTCTTGTCGGATGTACAAGTCTGCTACTAGTTGTAGTAGTCTCTACTGCTGTAGATATAACAATGTTTAAATACTGTAATTGTGAAATGCTTCCATAACTATTCCACATTAAATAATACCGATATAAAAAGGAGTAATGTAAAGGAAAAAAATGTCAGTCAGTGCGGCAGGCAGGTAATAAATATGGAGCCCATATTGTTGTGGAAACATAACCATAGTGTTATTTCAGTTAATTAACCCCAGATGACTGCCAGCATTTTAAGAACTAAGCTCTAGGCTTCCCTATCCGTTAAAACCCCTTAAACACAGGGGTTTTAACAGAGAGCACATGCCGCCCATTGATGGCAGTTGGGCTATGACAGGGCTGTCTCCACAGCCTGTCAGAGCCCCAGATCCACTGGTCCCTACCTTCTTCAGGTTAATGTCGACCCAGCCCATCTGCGTTTACAGTAACGTAATGGAAGCTTGCGCTGACATCAGAGGATGCCAACGCATAGTGGAGCCTGGGGCTAAAGGTAGCCACTGCAAGACCTCAAGGGCACAGCAGGTAAATATATGTTTAAGGATTATGGAGGACTTCTTTACCATTGTGACTTCTAAAGCCCCCCATAGACAGGCAGACTCCTCCATACAACTTTCATGAGACCTACCAACAACTATGTAGTATAGTGATCTCCCTGATAGAACACATAGTGATTGGAAGGTGTAGAAAGGTCCTCCTATTACATGGTTTTGGTAGAAGAAAAGTTGGTTGTACAGAAGTTGCATGGAGGAGTCTGCCTGTCTATGGGGGGCTTTAGAGGTAAGATGCAAATAATTATTTTTTTCAGTTTAGCTCATCTAAACTCGCCTGATGTACTGAACAGCTCCATAAATATTGGGGCATCGACACAATTCTAAAATGCTTGGCTCTATACATCACCACATAGGACTTGGAAAGAAACAAACAAAATGTGCTTTAACTGCACACTGTCAGCTTTAATTTAAGGGTATGTACATCCAAATCAGGTGAACGGTGTAGGAATTACAACCGTTTGCATATGTGACCACCACTTGTTAAGGGACCAATTACAATGTGCAGATAAAAGGTCCAGAGTATATTTCAAGTGTGCTATTTGCATTTGGAATCTGTTGCTGTCAACTCTCAAGATGAGATCCAAAGATCTGTCACTATCAGTGAAGAAAGCCATCATTATGCAGAAAAAACGAACCCATCAGAGAGATAGCAGAAACATTAGGCGTGACCAAAACAACTGTTTGGAACATACTTTAAAAGAAGGAAAGCACCGGTAGCTCAGCAACACCAAAAGACCCAAAAGACCACGCAAAACAACTGTGGTGGATTACCCAAGAATTATTTCCCTGGTGAAAAAAACACCCTCCACAACAGTTGCCCAGATCAAGAAAACTTTCCAAGAGGTAGGTGTATGTGTGTCAAAGTCAACAATCAAGAGAAGACTTTACCTGAGTGAATACAGAGGGTTCACCACTAGATGTAAACCCTTGGTGAGCCTAAAAACAGGAAGGCCAGATTAGAGTTTGGCAAACGACATCTAAAAAGCCTTCACAGTTCTGGAACAACATTATATGGATAGATGAGACCAAGATCAACTTGTACCTGAGTGATGGGAAGAGAAGAGTTTGGATAAAGAAAGGAACTGCTCATGATCCTAAGCATATCACCTCATCAGTGAAGCATGGTGGTGGTAGTGTCATGGTAATGTATGGCTGCCAATGGAACTGGTTCTCTTGTATTTATTGATGATGTCACTGCTAAAAAAAAAAGCAGCAGGATGAATTCTGAAGTGTTTCGGGCAATATTATCTGCTCATATTCAGCCAAATGCTGCAGAACTCATTGGATGGCGCTTCACAGTGCAGATAGACAATGACCCAAAGCATACTGCAAATGCAACCATATAGTGTTTGAAGGGAAAGAAGTGGAATGTTAGGCAATGGCCAAGTCAAACACCTGACCTGAATCCAATGTAGCATGCATTTCACTTGCTAAAGACAAAACTGAAGGGAAAATGCCCCAAGAACAAGCAGGAACTGAAGACAGTTGCAGTAAAGGCCTGGCAGAGAATCATCAGGGATGAAACCCAATGTCTGGTCATGTCTATGCGTTCTGGACTTCAGGCTGTAATTGACTACAAAGAATTTGCAACCAAGTACTAAAAAGGGAAAGTTTCATTTATTATTATTATTCTGTCCCATTACTTTGGGTCCCTTAACAAGTGGGTGGCACATATGCAAACCGTTTTAATTCCTACACTGTTCACCTGATTTGGATGTAAATACCCTCATATTAAAGTTGAAAGCCTGCAGTTAAAGCACATAAAAGCAATTCTAACAAAAAAATTTTAAATTGTATCGATGCCCCAATATTTATGGACCTGACTGTATGTCCCTTGTTGACAAACCCAATACTATATGGATGATCTGTAAAACAAAAAAAACCAATGCTTATCTGTAAGGATATATGTCCCTTGTTGCCTTAACTTATCTCTCAACATCTCTCAACATCTCCGCGGCTGTAATCGCAATGTCCGTGTTCAAGTCTTTGGAGCTTGTCTGCTTGCCAAAAAAACAATTATTTCTGACACCACCAATGGCCATATGCATTACTGCAGCTATTAACCCCTTAAAGACTGGAAGCTACACAGGAATAAGCTTGGCAACTTCAGATGAGAGTGATGCAGGTAAGTAGGATTTTAGAATTAAAGAGTAAAGCCTGGTACACACGGCTTGATACACGGCTGTTTTGAGGAAGCTCCAGCCAAACGCGATGGCTTCATCACGCTGGGCTGGAGCTGCCCCCATATCGAGCCGCAGGACTTCTGCGGCTGGCAGCCAGTCTATTACATTGGATGGAGACCTGCGGTCCCCATTCAATGTAATGTATTTTGAACAAGGTTTTCCTGTATGTATATAAGATAGGAGAACACTGTACCTGAATGCTAGCACTTTTCTGTTGTTTGGTTTGATTAATTCATTCAATATTGCCATTATGCCGCAGCATCTACACTTCCTCAAAGGACTCGGTAAGAGGGGTATCCTGGGTCTGTTTAGGAACATATACATGCACAATCAGCATTCAGACACAGCAGCAATCGCTGCTCTTCAGCAAGGAAACGCCAAGGTAGATATGTATTCCAAAATTACCATATCGTAGAATTCTAGACAGAATTCAGTTAGGGGTCACAATTTAACTACATTTTTCTGCAAATATGTAAATGTAAAATGTGAATGTGTAGATGTGTCAAAAAGACCTGACTATGCAAGGTACATACAAAAGGCTGCCCAAGGTAATTAACTGTTTATAAAAGAAACCTCATCATTGTTAGAACCTAAAACAATGTAAAGACTTCTTCAATCAAAATAACATTAAAATCAGAGAAGTAATATAAAGGCCCCCATACACCTTACAATCTTTTCATACAATTTCTGTACAATCAAATTTTGTGCTACCAAAACCATGTAATATGAGGACCTTTCTAATCCTTCCAATCACTATGTATTCTATCAGGGAGGACTGGCACTACATAGCTGTTGGTAGATCTAATGGAGATTGTATGGATTGATCTTAAGATGGATGGGGGGCTTAATAAAGTAGAAAAAGCAAACTAAAAAGGTAGCTACTCTGGCATATAAACTCATCAGTGGTACTTGGATGCTGCCCATAGATGTATAATAAGTCTAGTTTTTATAGTGGTGGTTTTCATCTTATAAGGTCTTGGGAGCTCAACTGTTTTCCTAAAAAAAATTAAAGCTCAAATCTTGAATAATTATTATTTGCCCATTGCAGTTGAACAAAATGTCGATCCGACATGTTGGTAAATGGCTAGCTTTAGACGACTGATCAGAGTGACCAAAGTAACTTCCTTAGAGGAAAGGTGGTCTAGGGAAGGAGGAGTCAGAGAGGGCACACAGGTTCAATTTAGTGAAACTTTTTTCTTCTGGTCCCTAGATACAAGCAAAGCTCAAAAAACAAATTGGTTGGACATTGGTAGGGTTCTGCTTTAGCAACTGGAGACACCTTATATAAGATAAGTACAGTCTACTGGAACTAATCAGGGGCCACACAACAAGTACCTATAGTAGCCCACAGTTTGGCCTCTAATGGGTTATAGAGTAAACAGGCTTTCCTAGTTTAGAATTTACCTGAAGCAGCAAGCCATTGCTATAACATTTAGTATCTTTCTCTATCTCTCTATCTATAGTCTACAAGGTATCTTCTAAAGGTTGCCATACATGGGTGGATGCCTGTGGGATGGATCAGCCTTCGAGCTCAGCTCGATATCGAAGGAGCTCGGGACGCAGCACCCACGGTCCCCATCCAAAGCAATTGGCATCGACCATGGTTTACAGTCATGTCTGATGATCCCACTCGAAGACAGGGGTGGCCACATTAGATTTGCGCTAGATAGATGGCCGTGAACGTGCATGACGCTCAAAGTGCCCATCGATCTAGCGCATATATATGTGTGTATGGCCACCTTTAGTTGTCCTCCATGAGAGATGGTGTTCCATTTAAGAGTTTTATTTAAAAGGTCATAAAAGAATGACAAGGATGGGCCTGAAGCTTCTTAAGGTAACATAACCATGTTACTAGGGGGACTCCGCTGTTTTAGAGCTCATTCACATGGTTGGTAATTTTTTCACTGTCCTATTCCCCAAACACCGCCTGGGGAATGTGGAATGTCGGTTTTAGGTGGTTGCCCATTAGGATTACATGGAGGTGTTCGGCAGTATTTCACTACTGCTAAGCACACTATATGCAATGCACACAGGGGCAGCACTGTGGTTTCAGCCACCCTGGAACCGACATTGTGAATTAAACCTTATTGGTGAAGGCAGACTGCATCATATATGACAGTTTTGCCTTCAGTTCTGTTTTAAAGCGGACCTACCACCAGGAATCTATGTTTTCATGAATGGCACTAGAAGTG
>CM070036.1:59387096-59422985 GCA_036250615.1 Ptychadena robeensis | reverse complement strand
GGGCACCACCAAGAAAATCTGCTTAGGGCACCAAAATGGCTAGAAACGGCCCTGCCCCCAACAATCTCAGGGACTGTGAACTGGCCCTTTGCTTATAAAGTTTGAGGACCCCTGGTGTATGGCTACCTTAAGGCTCAAATCACATGAGTGATGAGGGGGAAAAAATGCTTCTGTCCACCTGGGAACCATTTTTCAGATACAGCATAGAGTCGGTTCGCGGGTACTGAAGGGGGTTGGCAGTCAGATTGTTGTACTACGTCCTTAATGATAACTCTTAAGAAGTTTGTATGTATAGTGAAACAACCTGATTGAACAATCATCTTTAGATTTATAACAAACTATGTAGTGCAATGGCTTGACCGATGGAAATTAGGACCTTCAAAGACAACTGGTACTTAGTGTTGCCACTTTATTTCATTTTAGATAAGAGAGAAGTTCTGACTGCTTGCTATAGATAACCTTTTGCGCACGATTTCTGCAGAACTTGTATAGAAGAAACTAGATATTCAATGGTCCACTTTGTCATTACTTATACTCACTGAAATATGGACAGTTGGTTTGTGCTTGGTTCCTATGATACATACACTTCCCTCTACAATTGATAAAATATACTCAGGGATAATTATTTTAATAATTTTTGATAAATACAGAAATTATTTATTCAATTCTCTGCCAATATACTCTGGCTGTGTAAACTAGCATTGCATTAAAAAGTATAAAAGATAAGAAATACTCAATGATTCTCAAAGAAAAATGTAAAATTGCAATTCACATACAACTTTATCAATCATTGCCCTATGTATTTTAGGTACCAGGTGAAAATAAGATGTACTTTCATCAAGAAAAAACTCTTAGCTTTTCCTTCTCATTGGCTACCTAAAATATTATGGAAGTATTTTACTGCCATCTAGTGGGGAATAAATGCAATGATCTGCAGAAGACCCTACAAGCTTCATCTATGTTTAAGTTGTTTAGTATGTTCTTTAGGAAGCTACTTGCTCATTTTGTTTTTTACGGTTACTGTTCTGCATTGTTTATCTGTCACATGCACATCTTGTAAACACTATAAATGACTGTGCTGACATATGGGCATGGTTCACTATTGTCGCCCTCTAAAGCCGGCCATAGACGTCCCGATCTATGGCCGACTTCTAGCAGACTCATCACAGCGTGGTGACGTCACCACGCTGTGAGGAGTCGGCTACAGAGAGGACAGGAATCCTGTGTGTTCCACTAACACACGCGATTCCTGTCAGACTGTAGCCAATAAACTCGGAGGGGGAGGAGACTTCCCCTCCGAGTAAACAACCTGCAGCACAGTCGGGCAGAAAAAGAACCAGCAGGACGGATCCGCCTGCGGACCGACCTGAAGGCTTTTTTTCTACGAAACTCGAGGTGGGCTCCCTTATAGTTGCGGCCAACCAACCTTTATGTGCTCAGCGGGAGCGAGCACGCCGGTTGGTCGGCTGCAACTATGGCCGGGATTATTTAATGATGTGTGTTGCATTGTAATCTGTAAGAACAAGTTGAAATGCTCCAAGACCCATAGGCTATGTGACGTTAGTGATTTTAATTGTAACTCGCCATCAACAGTAGTTTTTAGAAAAATAGATAGAATACCGTCGGAATCCCCACTCACACAAGCAATGTGTATAGCTAAGGCCCCCATACACCTTATAATCTTACCATACAATTTCTGTGCAATCAGCTTTTGTTCTACCAAAACCATGTAATGTGAGGAACTTTCTAAACCTTCCAATCACTATGTATTCTATCAGGGGGGACCCAGAGCTACATAGTTGTTGGTAGATCTAATGAAAATTGTATGGAATGATCTAAAGGTGTATGGGATACTAAGGCCACTATCACATTATGACCTTTATGTGACATTGTAACACAAGAGTTATAGTTAATGGGAAACCATTTATGAAATGACTGAAGCCTAAAAGAGTGGTAAAAAGCACTATTGTGCTGTAGCCTTTTAAAGCAGTGTGGTCTCTATTTGCTCAGCTTGTTAACCTCCTGGGCGGTTAGCCCAAAATAACTAATAGCTAACCTTGGGCATACTCATCTGTCTGGTGGGAACCTCGGTATCGGTAGACCTGCAATCATTTCAGGTTCCCCTTGATGACACAACGGATGACGAGAGGAAGGGGGGCGGTGCCATTAATATTTATGTAATGGAGACAGCATCCAGTACATCACTGGCGTCAACAATGACTCCGGGGATGTGAGGGGGGAAGATGGAGTGTTCAGAATCAGAGCAGATTACAATGTAAAAAAAAAAAAGCTCAGGAGGTTAGTCACCCTATTTGACCCTCTACAATTGTCAGAAGTTTTGCAGAGCGATTTTCAGTAGTTCTTTAAACTGAAAAAAATAACAGAGTGCGAAAAAGGACCATTGACTATCTTAAACCATTCCCTAAATGCCTTTCTACACATCCAATGTCCTTATGAGCTGTAAAAAGTGACTGGATATGCTTCCTACAACAAAAGCGATAAGTGACACAGTTAATACGAGCCAAAACAAGGTCAATGCTTCAATGCTGCTGAAGTTGTAATGGAGTTTACAGGATGGTAACTGTCATGCTTTAGGTCATCTCTGACCTCTCTACACTGAGACAGAACCGCAAATACTCGCCTACACTCCAGAACTGTAATATCAGCTGACACCAATATTTTCTCCTGCATTCTTTCTGTGAATTGATCAACCAAAAATAATGGGAATTGAGCATATAATCAGGCGTGCACATAAGAGGTCCTCAGCTACGCATGTGTAAACATAAGTAGCTATGCGTAGCTGCAGTAAGGCTATTACAGCACATTTGCGTACTATCTAGCTTATTTTTCTTTTCATGTCCACAATTCTCTCGCCACCCCACCTCACCGGCACTGTGATTCTTATGAAGTTGGAACGAGAGGCAGCAGGTGAAATTGTACTATTTTTCCTATGCCGTCTCACTGCGGATGGCTATCCTCCTCAGCTCCCAGCAGGGTCTGGTACAAGGCAGATTGCAAAAGACTGACTCTGACGAGCACTGTTCGTGGTACGTGTTACCAGCGCGCCATCTGCTGGCGACCGCTGGTACTACATGCCCATGTTTCAGACACCTGAACTGAATTAACCATTTCTAAACCTTGCAGAGCATATTACAGCATCAAAGTAATCATTGAACAAATGACAAGTAGTTCTCTATGTATTTCATGGGGTTTAAGAATAATAAATTGCACAGCAAGTCATCTATTATGTCTGTATGTTGCACAATCTTTATGGACCCCTTCACTCAGGTGGGCTCTTGGAGATATGTCTGTGTTTCTGCTTATATGTGTTTTGTCCTTCCTTATTTACTTAGATGGTTGTGATTTCTAAGTTTTGTATTTTGTTATTTTTCCTATGCATTTTTTTTCTTGGTTTCATGCCAATGTATATGCAAACTTATGTAAAAGTTTTTTAAAAAAAACAGTTATGAAAAAACTACAAAACCATGCTACATATGGGGTGAGTATAATCACCTGGTACTCATCTGAGTAGCTCACTAAAAAAGTTATGTGCACCCCCGCTTATAATAGAATGACCTGTGAATGATCGTGTTGGAAATGTTTTCTTGATGGCACAAGTATCTGAGGCATATTAATTGATTTGTAACCGTCCGTATTGTGGAGCATCGTTTACACTGTGTGAGAGTATGATTATTACCTACAGTCAATATTTTAATTGCACATGTTAATCAAATTGAAGATAAATTGAGCAACAGTTGATGTTAGTATGGTTACTGTAAACCAGATCTATCATAAAGAAACAATCATACGTCTTCTTGCAGTATTTCAAATAGCCACTAGATGTCAGTGAACAATTGTTTTCAATGTTGAATTTCCCTTCCCAACTATCTCTGAGGGTGGCATAGGTGGACTGCCACTGCAGCTACATCACCGGAGGAGGGGGGCAACATCAACAGTCAAATGATTTATCATTATAAGTAAGGTTTTATTGTATGTAAAATGGGTGATTTAATTGTGAGGCACATGGTCCACAATAGGTGAGTATAGGTATTATTAGAATTTATATAGGCTATTAGAATTTATAGTCTGTTTTGTAATAAAAGTTAGACAGAGCCCCTCTTATTTCCAACCAATAAACAAACAGGATGATCCTTCATTGGATTTTCATTGGACTCAGCATTAAACATGGGCATTATAAAAGCCTTCTTTTTTTCATTTTTTTCAGCCCCTAACCCCCTCCGGCCTCACTGCACAAAAAATATTTAATTAGCTTATTAATAAGGATAAAGATAAAAAATTCAAAACAACATCAAGCCTATAAAAGCCCCTGGATCTATTCCAAGCTGGTAACCCAGAGTTGTAAAACTAGCAATGCCTGATCCTTGGCCACTGTGCTATTCTGTATAGTATGGCTGCATATGACAAAAGGGGAGCATATGCCTTTAGCTAAATACACTTCTAGAAAAAAATCATCATGATCTAGTGGTGTTTTTATGCTACAGAAGGCATCTGCCAAAGCAGAGTGCCAAGGCTTCATGCGAACATATGCGCCAGCTGAAAATGTAATTTCTCTATGCCGATATCTACCAGGTAACCTATTTGAACAGTTAATTACTTGCTTAATTAAACCATTTATCATCTGGTTATGCTTCATAAAAAGAGATTCACTGCAATAACATATGGGAAATTTATTAAAGTTTAATTAAAAGCTTCAAAAAGGGTCATTGAAACACAGTATAATAAATGGTTGACCCATCTCAAATGTAAAATGGTAGTTGTCAATGTCACAATTGTAGATGAGACAATTTGAAAAGGCTACTTTACATGAAATAAAGTTGGGTTAGGAGCAATATAATAGCAATATAATATTTTGCATGTATTGTAATGGTATTATATACTGTATATACATATAAGCTGAGTTTTTCAGCCCAAAAATTTGTGCCCAAAAAGCCCCCCATATACTCGAGTCAGGGTCAGAATCAAGGTCCCACTTGCCTGTCCAGATGTTTGCTGGTCTCCCTGTGGTCACTGGAAGCCTTTGTGGGTGATCCGATGACTGCTCATCTCCTCAGTGACATGCTGCCTTTTTCTTCTTCTGCTGCAGCTGTCGGTCTTCAGTATTTCATCTGTAATATTCCCGGGCTAGACACGGGCGGCAGCGCCAACTTGTGGATTTTTTGTTAATTTTTACTTGAGATGGTGGAATTTTGGGGAATTTCATTTACAAAAAACCCACTGACTTTGCAAGTATCTGCACCATCCCCCATAGGCGTTTTCATAAGTCAATACGTTTTTCTAGTTTTTGTAGTTAACATAGTTAACATGTGTTACTTCGGCTTATGCTTGGCTTACACTCAAGTATATACAGAAAACAAAACTGAAAGGAAAGACAAACTGTTAACTATAATGGTCATCCTGATGTTTCACTACAATATAAGACAACTCTGGAGTCTCAGGTTGCAATGGGCTATGCCTCCAAGAATTTACTCTGTACTCTGCATATGCCTCCAAGAGTTTACTCTTTACTCTGCATAGGAAATGCCTCTCTATTGGAATGTTTATTTGTTTGAACACTGTATGTCCACCTTAACTCTATAAGCATACAAACTCAATATATTTCAAACTTGGCCAGAAAAATAATTCATTGTCCCTTATCTTCATAATGGAGTTCCTCGCTTTATCTGACTATTTCTTTCTCAAAACCAAGCCAATACATATTGTACATAAGCAGAAAGCAGTCAACAGATTGAGACTTTATTGTAATTATTTCTTGGGTAAAATGCATTCAGACCTTTAAACTCACCGTATCCATCAAAAACAAGAAAACATGGAAAGGTAAGAAGAAACCTAAACCTCCAAAATGCCATCAGCCGCTACTTATTGCAGAGGAAAAACTGAATACATATTGAGTTATATAAATGTAAAATCCTGAAAACTCCCATGTGCCTTGCAACAAGCTACAATAAGCTACAAAAATTACCTGCAGCAGATCAGGCAGACAACATATATTACAGATGTATAACTTTACAACAGAGAAGCTGGCAAGATAAAATATACTGAGAACAAAGCAGAAACTTCATTACCAAAATAGCTTTGGATTTATAAGGTATCCAGAGAGACAGCTGTGAACAGACAAACTCAATTTCTTACCATTTTAGACGTAAGAGATAGAACCTAAATGGATCAAGAAATACTATTCTACCCTTGTGGCCGGCATAAAGTACATTACTCTTTATCTTTATTCCATCAAGCATTAAATGAGATAGTGAATCTTTTTCCTAGAATATATTCCATTCAGTTCGGATGTTGCTTCTAGAATATGACAGTTTAGAATTACATGGCATTGTATAAAGGCTGAACTGGCTGAACTAGCTGGTGATTGTTTATCACTCAATTGTAATGTAGGATTTGTATGTTATATTACTCACAATAGAACCACTGCGGTCATTTTAAGGCCTGTATGGGTGATTAGGATGGACACTGTAATTCATCAACGCAAAATCTAAACTATAACATAAGTAATTTTTAGCAATCCAAACTCTACACCAGTGGTGGGCAACTGAGGTGATATGGAGGGCCACAAGTGCGGCCCTTGGCATCACTAAAGGGCCGCACATACCATGTAGGACCGCCAAAGTTGATTAGAAAAGCCTGGTCAGCGTGTGACCACTACGCATGGCGATATATGTAATGCCCAATATACATCAACAAAGGTTATGTGCCTCATAGATATTATCAAAGTAGTCTAGTGGAAGCATATGCACTCAGGCGCTCGTCTAGGCCACTCATTAGCTTTCACGTATGCCAATCAGCATGCTCAGCTGGACGCTCAACGTGTCCCTCTCCTCCTCTTACCGCTTTAAGAAGTTCCCAGGCGAGGACGTGTTGGAGTATTGGTGAACAGGTGAGTTCCTATGCCATATGCATTAACAGTTTTGGGGCCGCAAGTGGAGGACCAAGGGGGCCGCCAAACAACACCCAGAGGGCCGCAGGTTGGGCACCTGGGCTTTACATGTTTACCTAGTTTGTAGATTTGATGGAATACATAATACAGAGTAGGGCAGTGGTGGGCAACTGAGTTGATATGGAGGACCACAAGTGCATCACTAAAGGGCCGCACATAACATTTTCAATCTATACTGACTTGTAGAAGCATTTTCCAATGACGGCAGGCATAGCTAGAAGACAATATTTTTCATTTTTAAATAACAAAACTTGTTTTAAATGATACTTCAAGCATTAGGGAACACTGAAATAAAGTAATGCACATTTTGTGTGATATATATCATCAAACGTTATGTGCCCCATAGATTTCACCAAAGCCTTTGATCATATCTATCCTTTGATGATTTGATTGATTCAAAGGTTATGTTCCTCTATTCTGAGGTTATGTGCCACATAAAAGAATCCCCCGTTCGTGGGTGGAATAGTGGGAGCAGAGGTACTCATCTTGTTAGAACAGGATATTCTTAGAGCAGGAAGCGGAGGAGAGGTGAGGGACCTGTCCCCCCCCCCCCCTACTAACCTTGCAACTGAATACGTACTGCATGTATGATCACTCTTGTAACCGGTGGTGGCACCGAAATGAGTACACTCTCATTCGGACTTAGTATCATAAATGCATCTCCTGATATATTAGGACCATTACAGGCCTTTTTTCATGGTTAAAGTACCCTAGAGAGGACGCCAGGTGACGCTGCATTATGGGAGGGGACCAGGCTCTCTGTTCCCCAGAATAGACATACCCTGGGCTGGGGCCCCCTTCTCCTACTCCCCCGAACATCCCTCTGGGGGCACCCCTGGGCCTGGACGGATCCACCCTACACTGGGTCCAATTGGATCGAGTTGCCTCAATCTACTGACACAGTAGGTTGGTGTGATTAATTGAGTGGATATAATTAATACTTTTTTATACTCTTGTTATACCCATATATGCATATGTGTTCCTAATTGCCTATTCTCTTTCCGATCTCACAGTAAGAAATCGCTACCTTTCGTCTCCTGATGAAGCGATGTCTAAGTCTCGAAACGCGTCAAGACTACTAAATAGTAACGTTTGCCCGTTTTGAGGGCTATATTGTTATGTATTGACTGTTATTACTTTGATGTAAATAAATTTCTTTTACAACTACTCTTGTGCCTATTGAAAGTCCCTAATTGGGTCACGAGCTGCTCACCCAGCTCTGACCCTGGGTGCACACTGTGAGGTTTGGCCCTTCTGACCTACCTCACATTTTTTTATATAAACCATGAAGTCTACCTATGTTTAATCGCAGAGGACCCTATACTTCATAGTTGTTGGTAGATCTAAAGGATATCTGACAGAGACATCTAAAGGTGTATGGACAGCTTTAGTGCTCGTACTCCAATCTTGTTCTGGAATCTGTATGAAAGACACTTGTCCACAGAAGCAATCAATCAGATTTTTAACTATCCATCATGGCCAAGACAAAAGAGCTGTCCAATGATATCAGGAGCAAGATTGTAGACCTATACAATGCTGGACTGGGCTACAAACTATCACCAAGCAACTTGATAAGAAGGGCATTTAGAATGATTTTTTGCAAGTGGAAGAAACACAAAATAATTGACATTCTCTATTAGTCTGGAGCACCACACAACATCTTACCTTCTGTAGTTGTAATGGTCATGGTAACTGTGACAAAGCATCCCAGAGCCACACAGGGCAAATTTTGCATAGTCACCAAGTAAACAATGAGTAACACACTCAACTTGCCTTGTTTGGAGAAGTACCTATTGACCCCAAGAACACATACCTCCCTAACAATCCCTACAAGAGATGTTTTTCTGCTAAGGGGACAAGACACCTTGACCGCATATAAGAGACAATGTATGGGACCATGTACCACTTAATCTTGGGTAGGCACCTCCTTCCCTAAGCCAGGTCATGGAAATGGGCCATGAATGGGTATTCCAGCATGACTATGACCCAAAACAAATGGCCAAGGCAACAAAGTGGCTCAAGAGTCAACAAGTCAATGTCTCTGTGTTGTCTGGTCTCCAATCTCCAGACCCTAATCCAATAGCAAATCTGTGGAGAGAGATGTGTGCAAACCTGGTAGTCAACTATAAGAAACATCAGACCTCTGTGATTGCCAACAAGAGTTTTGCCACCAAGTACTAAGTATTGAGAAGAGATGAAATTATTATTTCCCTTGTAACAATGCACATCAAGAAAGAACAGTGGAGCACAGAGTATTTTTTCTGTCTAGGACGCAAAAACTACCACCCGGGTCATCAGAAATTCTATTAGTAACTTTATACGTAATGATGCAATATGTCCACCATTAAACTTTTTACTGTAAGTACCCTTTTCTGTTATAAGTGTATTCATCTACTCCCTGAATGTCACCCAAAAAGAAAGATTTTCATCTGCTAAGAGAATAAAATAAAAACAAGTTACATGACTTTTTGCAATGCACCGTTTTTAAGTACCGTAGGTGATGTTGTAGATGAAATCCAGAATTCATGTTTGTTTGGTATTTTAATTCCAGCTATTCCAGCTATTTAAATTAGTTTTTACCAGTATACCAACAAACATACATAAATTGCAATAGGTGAAGACCATATTCACTTACCATTTTCAACATAAATGATGGTGTTGTTGTTCAGTTCCTTTTTCTGTTTCACTCTGACTGGTTTGTTGAGTATCTGAGATTCTGTGGTTTTCTTGGGTTTAGGCTTAGGAGGTTGAGGAGAAATGAGATTGTCTACAGTATCAGTGGAACCACCAGTGGATTTAGTTTGGCGCTCCTGTCTCTGTAGATTAAATCACAATAATACCATTAGGTGACAATAAATAAATAAATATATAAATATGATTGTATGAATATTAAATATGACCATTTTTAAGGTAAGTCAACTGAACTCTATGTACTGGGTGCCTAATTAAACATTCATTACTGAACTTTTGGATAGGCAAAAGGGTCCAAATATATTAAATATAAAAAACTTTATTACATTTACAATTCTACATAGGCAGTTATGTGCAACACAGTAATGGTGTTGCTGCTGTTTGTTATTCATATTTTACTTATATCAATACTTTTGTAGTCATTATTCCAGATTTAACAACTTAAAATAGCAAGAAGTCCCGACGTCATTATTCCAGATTTAACAACTTAAAATAGCAAGAGGTCCCGACGTATCCCACAGACATTGCCTGCCGGCGGATGGTCTGTTTACACATCCGCCGGTGTAAAGGCCGAACGTACTCGACTACGTTCAGCCTTACACCGGCGGATCGGCGCAATGAAGACAGAGACTCCGCCGAGCAGGTCTATCTGTTACGTTGGGACCTCCCGCTAAGTGTGTACGCTTAGCGGAGGGGTCCCAACGCAATGCAAACAAAGCCTTAGGGGACTCTACCACCAGCCTTATAAATAAAAAGAGAATGCTACAGTGTCACTTGAGTTAAAGCTGTACGTCTGCTAGGACTAGCCACATCAGATCCAAAATTGTGACTCCCAACATTAGTCTCTGGACTTTATGTCTAAACAATGGAGGCTTTTACTGGTAAGTATAAAATATAAATGTTAAATTGGATGTTTTTTTTTGGAGGGATATTGTTTAAATAATTTGTTTGGCAATTGGGTCTCTTTCAGTATGTATAATTGCTGAAGAACCTGAGCTATTCTGTTGCATACAACCTTTGCTTGACATTGAATATTTTTATATTTTGATTTAATGTTGTTAACTTCTGCATTAGTGAATTGCTTGGAAGCATATTCTAGATATTCGTTTCATGTGATGTCATTGCTCAGTTTTCTTTAATGTGTCTCCACACTGTATCCTGATTTGCCCTTTCTGTCTTTTCCATGTACACTTCCATAATTATTGATTTCTTGGCAGATCACCTTGTATCATGTTAATTCAATAGAGTAAATTACATTTTTTAAACAAAAATGTACACATAAACTTTACCAATCATTTTAAAAGACATGGCATGAAATATTGCCAAATAGCCACTATGCTATCCATAAGCCAATGTAAAGTGTGGTAGCTGTGCAGAATATTAAAATGAATAAAGTAAAATAGATACACATTCCAGTATTTTAAAATCACAAGAGCCAGGTTGGGTAGAACAAAAAAAAACCCCAGTAGATCTTAATTTAAAAGAAAACTATCTCCAAGTAATATCATTCATATCACTTTTTGATTCAGCACTACTTCTCTTAAGCTAGCCATACACAGTCGGATTCCATGGCCGATCGATCACCTATCCGATCAATTCCGGCGATCTCAGCGGGAATCGGAGGTCCGATCGATCGGCCAATTAAGTGTGTCCGATCGCTACATACCACCTTGTCCCACGGATTCCTGGACGATTCCGTGTCCGATCGCTTACTCCACAAATGGCAACTCCCCCTGATGTGTGCTGAATCGGATCAGAAAGACCAACATGTTGGTTCTCTGTCCAATCCGATTCTGGGCCCCCGAACGATCGGACGTGATCGGACGGACAAGGTGGGCTTCACGCAATTCTGGGACGATCGTTTCGCGTGCACGCGCCCAGAATCAATCGTCCTGGAATCCGATGGGAAACTGACCCGTGTATGGGGGCCTTTACAAGTTGTGGTTACAGGACTCTGGAACTTGGTGGGGTCATCCCATCCAGCTACACACCGGTAATTTCACTTGCTGCTGAGGTAGTTAGTTGTGGCTGCACAAAAGGAGCTGAGACCATTGTCAGGGCTCTTTCCTGGCTAGGAGACAGAGTAAAACTGGAGCAGCAAATAGGGGCGCACAAGGAGAGTGGGGTCCAGGACAGTGGTGACTAGGAACTTTCCTGAGATACTCTCTTTAATTAATATATTTTTTACATCCTGATGAAGTGACCAAAGAGTCGCAAAATGCTTATACATAAGCAAACAAGCATTGTTGAAATTTTGTTCTTATCAATAAAGGAGTATTTTTCACGGGCGCCTCAACCTTCTTCTTCATAACCCGACGGGAAGGATCTAGCAACCTATACCACCGGTCTCTCATAGGCTGTGCGAGTGTGACCTTAGACCACAAAAATCCATGCTGACTGGGGTCAGAGTAAGAAAATAACTTTCCCCCCATACGCCTATCAATTACAGTCAGCTGCTGCTGAAAAAACAGTATTCCCCTTTGAGGGTGAGTTTTAAACCAGCAGCCCATTGAGTAAGTGATTAACAACATTTTGAAACAAAATGAATGATCCGCTCCTTGTCACTTTCTTATTTGCGTATCCCCCCCCCCTTTCTTTTCTATTTTTTGGGGAGAGATTTGCATTTTATGAAGGTGAACCTCATACAGTTCCCAAAGACATTATTAAATAAGTGTTCCCTGGGGAAAAACTTGTTTAGTCATTTCTAAGGGTGGTTGGGAAGGGGTGTTCTGTGCCAAAGATGAGCTTTAATGTTCATGTTTGATAAAGACCATTAATACCAAAAGGTATACCGTACATTTAGAATCACCAATGTTTTGTAAATCTTAATTACTAAAGTCATTACAAAATAAAGTATGTGATTTTCGCTTATCTTAATAATTCCATGTAGCATAAGATAAATTGAGAACTCATAAGATAAATTGAAGTCCCCAATACAGGCTTCGACTTTCACCCGATGGGCGCTCGATTGGCCGAAAAACCAGGTGGAAATCTGAAGCTTATAGTTGTAATTCGGGCCCAAATCAGTCGCCAAATTGACCTAAGCTGTCCAAAGTAAGTGCCAGCACACAAAGGGTGCCTGGGCGATTCTCGGCAGGATGTCATCTAGTGGGGTCGATCTGCCGGGAGATTGCAGAAAGTCTAAGGTAGAAAATCTAAGCGTGTATGAGGGGCTTAAGGCTTGCTATGATGGCTGGTAAAATCAGTAGAACTTATATTTTTTTATCATACTTTTGGCCAGTTCAAAGAAAGGTATTTGATCCTTTAACAGTAATCAAACTAAAGAAATAAAACAAAAATGGCTAATGTATAAAAATGCATTCTGCAATGATAACTTGTGATTAAGAAAAAGTACAAGACAACTTCAGTATCACCAAAAAATGAAATGAACAGCCAAATTAATGTTTACTCTGCAAAATAAACTGGTTCTACAGCACCTGTGATCCCCAATGCCAGGCCTCTAGTGTCATGAGGATATTATAAAGGCGTTCAGGACCCAGGGGACATAACTTGGTTGCAGCTTTGGTGTGAGTTTCCTTAGCAGCAGATCTCACATCTCTTCATTACAACAACCTGCCTAATTATCCACCATTATATTGTGGACCAAACAAATCATCTGGGTTATTGCTGTTTCTCTAGTAACTAGATAAATAAATACATTCCAGAAGATTATGTGAGCTGAGAAAGCCACTCAGAGCCGGGATCATATAAGGTCTGTAATACATGAACTGGCACCAAAGTTATTCCTGTAATTTAAACTGTTCACACTGGGTGGTCATTTAGACAATTGGTTTATTTGGTTTAGACAAAGAAGAAAAAGAAATGTAACACTGTTATAGAAACAAATCAGTTTCATTGAATAGATACAGAATAGCCACTGTTTATCAGTTTGTCATGCATGTGTTCAATTATGCAATCATGTTCATCATGTTCAACAATACAGTAATTACATTATGAATTTTTTGTTCTGCTATTGCCTGTGAAAATGTAGATTGCTTGCATAAGATAATAACTAATCCCTGTGCAGTATAAGATTTTTGGTGGTGTTAAACTATGGTTATACCAAGCATTAGAATAGAAGTTCCTCACCTGGCAGCATAAACTTGGCAGCTTTATATATATATATATATATATATATATATATATATATACAGGGGTGCACATAAGTGGTACTCTGGTACTCAAAAACCGGGGGACATACAGGAAGTAACATCAGTGATGTCACTTCCGGTATATGGATCGTGGTTCTTCCGCGTTCCACATACCGGAAGTAACGTCACTGACGTGCCTTCCAGCGTCCGCCGGCCTTTTAGCTGATCTAGCAGGGAGAGAGCGTTACTCTCCCTGCTAATGTCCCACCCGCTTGTGCTGATAATGTGCGGGTGGGACACTAGCAGGGGGAGTAACGCCCTCTCCCTGCTAGATCAGCTCGATTTCAAGAATTGCCAAAAGCTAGCTCTGCGTACCTGCATTATTGTTACAAAGCTCATATGTGTGCTAACAACTTGGAGGCACTCTGTGTCTGGGCGCATGCAGCTACATGTTTATGTGACTTGGATAACTGCAGGGAAACATGAATACCTATGAAAGGTTGCAGTAAGGGGTGTAAAATTGGGAATGTAAACTAATGATAAAAAAAAAGATTAGACTTCTAAGGGTGTTGAGGATCTGGGGCGTAGAGTAGAGTAGGCATATGTAAGGGTAAAATCTGACAAGAGAAAAGCACTGTGTGACAGCTGGAATATGACTATGACATTTGGACTGGACTGCAGGTAGTCTCAGGGGTTGGGTAATAACCAAGAAAATTTCAGGGTTGTACTACTGAGGTATGACATCTGGGGGTTTAAACCTGTTGTACTGTAAAAGTTACATGTGACCCAAAGCCAGCTGGTGACCTGTGGATGGAGACAGCTAATCGGAGGATCATTTAGGAACAGGGAGGTCCATCTGCAGCAGAATCTACCATGCAGGAGGCTGATGCAGAGGACAGTGAGGAAGACCAGCCTACATATGGGGTGAGTACCAAATACCATCTCCTGGTACTCAACTGAGGAGCTCATTAAAAATGTTATGTGCACCCCTGGTTTTATATATATATACAGTGCTGCTTGAAAGTATGTGAACCCCTCAAGTGGTGTAGATGTTTTGTTGTTTACCATGATTTTCTCATTCTATCATCACCAGGTGTTTATTCATGAAATGTCAGATATATGTTCATCAATTGCATGTACTTGTTTAGTAGTTTTGTTTAAGTAGCCCAAACTACATGAAACATGGACTTAGTGTATGTGCAAAAGTAAGTGAACCCCAGCTGCATTGGTTAAGTCGACCAGGTAAAAGACGCAGGTGAAACACATTGGGTGCTTAATCAATCACTTAAGCAGACCAATGAAATGAGACATCCTTGGAAAATGTTTTGGCCTGCACTATTAAAAGAGAGAGGAACCAACTGAACCACTGTGGTCCATACAAACTCAACATGCCAAGAGCAAAGGAGATATCCGAGGACTAGAAGAGGGTAGTGACAGCCTCAGTCTGGAAAGGCTATAAGACCATCTCCAAAGATTCCAGCTCCATCCATCCACTGTACGACAGATAATTTACAATGGAGGCCTTCAACCATGACAGCAACTTTGCCTAGAAGTGGACGCCCATCAAAAATATCACACAGAAGCACCAGAAAAATATAACCAGGAAAGGCCAACCCACACATCACTATAAGAGTTGCAGGCCTCTCTGGCGCATCTGGGAAAATGTGCATGCGTCTACACTCAGACAAAATTGAATAGCCATGACATTATGGGAGGGTTGCTAGAGGAAGCCTCTGCTCTCAAAAAAGCACAAAACTGCCCCATTCAACTTTGCCAAAGAGCACTTGGACAAACCAGAGGCCTTCTGGAAGTCCATATCTGCGACAGACGAGTCTAAATAAGAATTATTTGGTCACATCAAACCGACATGTTTGGAGGAAAAATCAACACGGCATATGAAGAAAAGAACCTCCTCCCAACGTGAAGTAGGGCGGTGGAAATGTGAAAGTCTGGGGCTGCTTTTCTGCTGCTGGGCCTGGACGACTCAATATTGTCCAAGGAATCATGAATTCTTATCAACAGATTCCGACCAGAATCTCCGCCATCAGTCAGGGAGTTGAAGCTGGGACGAGATGGATTATGCAACACAAGACAATGACCAAAGATTCCAGCAAGAGTAAAAGGAATGCTTTCAAGAAGAGGATGTCGCACTCTGGATTGGCCCATCAAATCCGGACCTTTTACCCCAATTGAAATGTTGTGGAGAGACCTAAAAAGTTGGTACATGCCAGATGTCCTCCAACGTCTCTACCAGGCTGAGTTCTGCAGGAGGGGTGGCAAAATCCCCATAAGCAGAGTGAGAAGATGGTAATGGTACAGGAGACGTTTAGTTGGAGTAATGCTGCAAAGAGAGGACCACAAGCTACTAATACAATGGTTCACATACTTATGCACATGTAGATTTTCAGTTTGTTGGGACAAACCTCATTGTGTTACTTAAATAATGGAAATATATCTCTTTTTGTGTGTGTGTCTACTATTTGGAAGTGTGCTTTACTAAATTGGGATTTAGATGTAGTCAATAAGGTTCTTTAATTTTTTTTGAAACAGTGACCATGTCTGGAGGGTTCACATACTTTCAAGCAGCACTGTATATATATAATGTAAGTGTAGGTTCCATAAGCTGATTAAAACCCACTGAAACGTTAAAATATATTTTGTAATTTTTGAGAAGGAATTGCTTTACAATACATGCAACTACAGAGATCAGTAAGTGCCTATGTTTTGTTAATATAATTCAATTAAATATAATAGTGTGAATAGTGTCATATCCCAGAGGACGACTACTAAACATAATGGTTTATACCACATTTCATTTTTCAAAACCCCCTTAAACCACAAGTTATGGATGTGTCCAGAATATAAATCAGTATGGGTAGACATACTTCTTAAGCAGGCCATGTGTTATTCATTAGGCTATGTTTCCACAGTGTCAAAACGCATTACATTACAAACAATTAGCATGTTTCCACATGCATTGATGTAATGTGTTGAGCTAAAACCTGAGCTCACAACCGTTCTCCCTTTAAAATATAATATTTTATGTCATCCAACAATATAACAATCAACCGTGTTCATTCTCTACATGAAAGAAGCTAGCTTTAAGCTCTCCATATTTTGCTGTTAGGAGACTTTAAAAATGGTATTTGTGATTGATATAGGTTTGTGGACAATCAAAACATAAGACAGATATTTTTCTTTCCATGATTTTTTGTACTTACATTCTCTTTTGACTTTCTGTATCCATTAATGGGAGGCAACGAGGAAGCTTTTGAACTAATGAAAATATAATAAAGAACAGAAATTTATAATATAATTATACAATCATTGAATCAAATATCTAATTATAAATTTTATTAGCATAAGTTTAAAAAAATTGCTGATATTATGCTCTATGAAATATTCATATGCTATATTGATTGAAGCTTACCCATAACTTCTTCTCACAGAAGCCTTTGAAAAGATCAGATCATTATAGGGCAACTTTTTAAACTTGTCCCTGCCAACTGCAACATAAAATTGTCCATTTTCTAGTTCTGATCCATCTTGAACAAGAGTTCCATCAAGTGTATAAAGCCTAGTGAAAAGAGAAATCAAAAATATTACACTTATGGCTAAAACGTATATCATTTCAACATCCATGTTATACACAGGGGTGCACATAAGTGGTACTCTGGTACTCAAAATGGGCCAACAACTAGCTATGCTTACCTGCATTATTGTTACAAAAGCTCATATGTGTACTAACAACTTGTAATCACTCTGTGTCTGGGCGGCCACAGCTAAATGTTAAATGTATACAATCTATGTCACTTGGATAACCGCAGGGAAACATGAAAAACTGCAATGAAAGGTTGCAGTTAGGGGTGTGAAATTGGGAATGTAAATCTAATCCCAAAAAGATTGGAATTCTCATGGTGTTGGAGATCTGGGGGATGAAAGTCAGAGTAGGCATATGTAAGGGTAAAATCTGACCAGAGAAAAGCACTGTGTGACAACTGGAATATGACTATGAATTGACATTTTGACTGCTGGTAGTCTCAGGGGTTAGTTACTAACCCAGAAAATGTCAGGGTTGCACTACTGAGTGATGAGATCTGGGGGTTCAAACGTGTTGTACTGTGAGAGTTACATTTGGGCCAAAGAGACAGCTAATCAGAGGCTAAATAAAGAACAGGGAGGTTCATCTGCAGCAGAATCTACCATGCAGGAAGCGGACGCGGAGGACAGTGAGGAAAACCACCTTGTATATGGGGTGAGTACCAAACACCATCTCCTGGTACTCATCCAGGAAAAAAAAAGTTATATCCACCCCTGGTTATAAACCTTGACTTTTGCAAATTAGCTATGCTGAAATCTCTGCTGGAGATGATTAAGTAGAATCTTGGATATACCAATGGCATATCATCTCCTCCTTGCTACCAAAGGGTGCCATTGATCCTCTTTCCAGGTTTAAGAAGTAGTGTTGATTATGAATATTGTAATAGTGAATTTTTATAGGGAATATCGGCACTTTGAGAATTCGTAATTGTGAATATTTAAGCTTTCACACGAGTACCCAGAACTACCGCATATTGTGTTCACAATCTGTGCATGTACAAGTGCTAATTTGTGAAGGTAATTAAAGTAATAATGACTGGAGATCACAAATTCTGAAATTTACATTATTTCAAATATAAGGATATATTTGAGCAGTGTAAGGAACGCTTTTCCACTGGTTACCAATGGTCCACAAGGTAAGAGGAGACTACACTGATTACCAGTGTAGGGGACAGGTATAAATTACATTATTCCTCCTAGTGATCAATAATGAGGGTACTTACATTTAAGCGAATCTACCACCTCTGCAGTATCGGCTACAGCGCAGTCAATACTGTGGAGATCCGTGATGGAAAATAAAAAAACTTTTTCTGACCACCAAAGTACTGTAAAAAAAAATTTTTTACAGCCCACGATGCACATGCTTTTACATACTATCAATATAAGATTAAGAAGGAATATAATTCATCATAAGGCTCACTTTAGAGCTGTCACTCAAATTGAAATAATGTAACTTCACTATAATATTATACAATCCATAGTCGTCTGAAATCTGTTGGTCTTCCTAGTAAGAGTTGCATCAAAGTTAAAAATCCTAAGCTGCTCAAAATTCCCAAAAGACACCACAAATGAAACAAACTCCAGATAATAATAGGATGATGCCTAAAGCTTAACTCCAGCCCTCAAGCCTGGAATGGTTGAATGGGCTAATCTGTAATGAAATTGCTTAAAGATGTATATACATCATGCCTATGTTTTGCATGCTTCCTGCTCCAAATATCCTCAGGAAAATTCATGTTGAAATGAAATTCTCAATTGACATGTTAGAAAAGGCACAGTTAAGCTAGGCATACACAGTTCGATTTTAGTGTTTAATCAACCTAAAAAGATCAAAGTTTACATCGAACTTAAATCGCATGCTGCACACATGGTTCGATCGGCGAAAATTTTTGATTGTTGATCGAAAAGTGATCCGACATGTTCTAAAATTTTCGTTTAATGTACAACGATCAAACTAAAGCTAGGCATACACGGTTCGATTTTAGCACGATCAATCTTTGATACGATTTTATATCTTGATCTTTTCATTGAACACAGATCGTAATAGAATCCAAAGTAGTACCACATGGAATGTTCAATCGGAATACGATCGTATTATGATCTTAATATGACCAAAAGCGGCAATTTTAGTTTCCATAAAAAAAGACAGGAAATAGTTATTATATAAATGTGTTCATCGAATACAATCGACCTGACCAACACACACAATGCTACGATTTTAGTTTGACCGTTGTACAATTGGCGAAATGTTTCCAACATGTCCGTTCACTTTTTGATCGATGTTTTGATCGTTATCGAAAATTTTTTGTCAATCGAACAATGTATAGGATTTAAGTTCGATCAACGTAAACTTTGATCGTTTTAAGTTGATCGAACGCTAAAATCAAACCCTGTATGCCCTGTTTGTTGGTCGGGTCAATTGTATTCCATGAACACATTTATATATGACTCTTTCCTGTGTTTTTTTGATCGAAACTAACATCGTTGATTTTGGACGTATTACGGTCGTACCTTGCATGTGGTACTACTTTGGATTTGCTTATGATTGGTGTTCGATGAAAAGATCAAGACCTAAAATCGAAGATCGTTCGTGCTACAATCAAACTGTGTATGCATAGCTTAAGTGCAGACACAATCACTAGGCCTCCGTTTACTAGAATCTGGTAAGTATACCTCAGTACTATAAAGATCGCACGATAAATGTCACTTACTTGTGTACAGCGCCATTTCGCAGTTTTACTTTGTCTGTGACCTTTGCTAGAACCAGCTCCCATTGATCCAGGACCTTCCTTGGTATCAGCAAGCGTATCACTGGATTCATAACATCTCCATTAGCAATCAAGCTAGCCATTGAAAGGTAGAAATGTATTTTTAGTTTATCTCATATTGATAACAGATCAGTTATAGCAACTAAAGTATATTTCATCAAATCTACTTACAACACAGTGCATGGTTCTTGAAAGTTTTTTCTAAATCTTGCTGAAACATTAATCCTGCTGTGGGACACAGGCTTTACCTACAAAATACAGAACATTATTTTTACAGGACTTTTATTGCATTGTCATGGCTGACACTCTGGGATATAGAGAATATATTGGTAGAATATAGGTAACCTTGGGACTACTGAAACTGAGTAACTGATCAGGCCTTATATATAAAACCAGATTAAAGGTATCTTCGAGACAATTGTATGTGTATCACTAAAGGCCCCCATACACGTCTAGATTTTCCGTTCAAACAATTTAAAAAGATATATTTATGGGGTCAGGGAAATCAGTGATTTGATTGTAATGTATACCAACTGTAGTAACAGATATTTGATCACATTTTTTGGGGATCGATGAAAAGCGTGATTGAATTAAGGTTCAATTTCAATACAACCAATAAAATTTTCCAGCATGTCCGATAATTTTTCCATCGAAAATGTTACCAATTAAAATCGTTTTAGGTCGATCTAAGGGTCCCCATACACCTTTAGATTTCTCTGTCAGATTTACTTTAGATCTCCGTTTGTAATATGAGGGACTGTCTAAACAATCAAGTCTACCTGTGTTCAATCACAGAGGACCCTATACTACATAGTTGTTGGTAGATCTAAAGGATATCTGACAGAGAGATCTAAAGGTGTATGGCCAGCTTAACCATGTGGGCTGCCATAGATTTTCAAACAATCAACAAAATAAATTGATTGAATTAAGTTGATTAAATGAAAAATCTAGATTCATCTAGATTCATCCTCCATTCAAAAGCATAAAATCAATAATAACCTATTGGAAAACTAATATAGCACATTTTAAATCACAGGACAGGAAGTGATGCAAACATTTACAGTTGTCTGGACCAGAAAACCAATAAATCTTTTAATTTAAGGACCCTACACAAGAAAGAAATTTCCCTCACCTTAATGAATTGAATTTCCATAACAAAAAGTGACAGTAAATAGTAAATCATACAGAAAATTGTTTGTTTGTGTATGCTATGCAAAACTCTAAATAAATACATAATTTATTAAGCACCTTTAGATCACGCCATACAATTTCCATTAGATACCAACAACCATGTAGTATAGTGTCCTCCCTGATAGAATACATTGTGATTGGAAGGGTCAGAAAGGTCCTCGTATTGCATGGTTTTAGTAGAAGAAAATTTGATTGTACAGAAGTTGTATGGTAAGATTGTAAGGTGTATAGGAGGCATTATGTATAAGGAACAGTGTTCATATAGTGTAATAGTTTACCCTGAGCTTTCTCTATATAACTAAGTGAACAAAGTGGGTAACTGATTTCCCTAAATAAACATTACAATGCCTTGGTAATGAGTTACATGAAATTTCTCTCCATTGAAACTTTTCCCCATTTTGTCATGATTAGGTATTAACACAGAAAGTGGTCAGGAGGTTTTCTTTACATTCCATGAACTTTGACACTTTTCCCTGAAGGTCTAAATGACCTCATGAGGGTATTTAAAGACTGCTTACATAAATGAACAACATGCTTTCTACAATGACATTCTACCATTATAGCATAGCTACAGAATAATACTAAACTTAAAGTAAAAATAAAACCCCCAATCCATCTATTGATATAGCATCCAGCTGAAATATCTTTATGTTACGTATGAGGAATCTTTGTAAACTAAACATCTAACTGATTTCCAAACATGTAAAAACTATTATAGTTTCGGACCTTACACACAGGACAAACTGTACATCTCTTTGATGTAAATAGTATGATCTTTTAATACTTTACATGTAGTATCTGGTACAGGATCTTGTACATAGATTCGTTCTCTGCTCATTTAACTATACAAAGCAGGTAAGTCTTCTGTACGATAATTTTTATCTATGCAGAAGAGAAAGCTAAATTTTTCCAGGTTCTGTCAGGAGATATTATGTTGGAAAAAGGCAAATCCAAACTAATTTACAAGCAAGGATAATAGGACCTGAGAGAGGTTAGTGCTGTAAAAAATAAAACTTACCTCCATGTCCTCAGTTTTCTGTAGGTCTTCTTCCTTGGCAAGTTTAAGCTGATTAGCTTTTAAAAACTGCAGCCTACATGCCTTTACCTCCCTATAGACTAGATGCCAGCTTTACATACTGTATGTCTCTGGGGAAATCAGCACACTGATGATAACAGAACTAGGTCTGCCCCAGGACTGAGAATTGGATGCAGTGGATCAAGAGATCAAGAATGCTATAGTGAGGTACACTCTTCATCCACCTCACCCAGCTTCTCTGCATTTGGATTGATTAGTCCACTATATAAATAAATATCAAATGCAATAAATCACTAAAGGTGGGAATACAATGGGTCTTTTTTTCATTCGATAGGCTCAAAACATAGATTGAACGAAAATCTAAAACCGTACAAAGGTTTTATTCGACCAATATCGAAAAAAAGTGAACGATATCAAGCAAAAAATCTTTTGAAAGCGCATCAGACATGTTGGTAAACTTTTATCCATCTTGTAAAAAACGAATGTAAATCAAAAAATTATTGTTTATTTTGATGACGCATCAATGGCTTGACTGTTTGACTGTCAATGGACGCGTCAGAAGTCAAGCCTCTGTTGCATTCATGTTGATGCTGAGCTCTGCGTCGACATGGACGCAACAGAGGCTCGGACGACAGCCATCAATGGCGTTGAACGCTCAAGTGTACAGATTTTATAATGGTTATTATTGTTATTATGATCATCACAATCTAATAGGTTTAGAAACAAAGTATACAATAGGTTAAGGGGGTTGTGATGCATGGTTGTGATGTTAAGAGTGAGAAGATGGGTAGGTCAGACTGAAGAGGTGGGTTTTCAGGGCTTATCTAAAAGTGCCAATGGTAGGAGCAAGTCTAATGGGGCAAGGAAGAGAGTTCCAGAGGGTAGGAGCTGCCCTAGAGAAGTCTTGAAGCCACATATGATGATTGAGCATTAGTTGGTCACTGAAGAAGCGGTGGGGGGGGGGGGGTTAGGGGTATATTTATGTAAGGACATGTAAGTCGGGCAGGAGGTGTGGAGTGATTTTAAAGCAAGGCAGAACTTTACATTTCCTTCTCTCGACAATTGGAAGCCAATTTAGAGATTTGTAGAGAGTGGCAGATGAGGAGCGGTTAGAGGAGTAAATGGGTCTAGCAGCACGATTCATAATGGTCTGAAGAGGTAACAGTCTAGTTAGAGGAATACCAGAGAGGATGATGTTGCAGTAGTCCAAAGTGAGAAATGATGAGAACGTGTATCAGGACTTTGGTGGCGTATCTTGGAGATGTTGCGGAGATGGAAGTGGCAGGATCTAGCAATGTTGTGTATGTGGGGAGTAAAGGAGAGCGCAAGTCAAAGGTGACACCAAGGCAGCGAGCTTGTGGAATGGGGGAGATGACGGTGTTATTTACTGTAAGTGAGATGTTGGGTGGGGGCTTGTAAGGTGAAAAGATAATGAGTTCTGTTTTGCTCAAGTTGAGTTTAAGGAATCTGTCATTCATCCATGAAGAGATGGACGATAGGCACTGAGATATGTTGTCCAGACAGAGGGAGTTAAGGCTGGTAAATAGGTAAATTTGGGTGTCATCAGGATGAGATGAGTTTACCGAGGGAGGAGGTGTAAAGGGAGAATAGGACCGGGCCAAGGACAGAGCCTTGTGGGACGCCAACGGGGAAGGGGTGTGAGAAGAAGAGGAGCCATTGAAAAAAGTTTGGAAAGAGCATTCAGTCAGGTAGGAGGAGAACCAGGAAAGTGCGAAGTCACTAGAGTACAAGGTCCGTAGAAGAAGAGGGTGATCTACAGTGTCAAAGGCAGAGGAGAGATCCAGCAGAAGAAGCAGGGAGAAGTTGCCTTGGGCCTTGGCAGTGAGCAGATCATTGGCAACTTTAGTGATGGCTGTTTGAGTGGAATGAGAAGACCGGAAGCCGGATTGGAGGGGGTCAAGGAGGGAAATTCACAGTCAGATAGTCAGTGAGTCTTTTGTATACAAGGCACTCAAGGTGTTAACGAAGAAGAGAGATTGGTCGGTAGCTGGAGAGAAGAGAGTGGTCAAGCGATGGCTTCTGTAGTATGGGGAGGACTATGGCATGTTTGAAGGATGATGGGAAGATACCAGAGGAGAGGGAGAGGTTGAATAGTTCTGTGAGTACAGGGGCAAGGGGGGTAGGATGGTCATAAGTAGATCAGTGGGTATAGGGTCAAGTGGGCAGGTGGTGGAGGGAGAGGAGCGAAGCAGAGAGGTAACTTCCTCCAGAGTAACAGAGGAAAATGAGGGAAGAGTTACAAGATGATGGGATTGGAGAAGTGGGGGTATTGCGGTTGGGAGAAATATCAATTTGAATTCAATCTTGTCTTTGAAATATGTGGCCAGGTCCTGGGCAGAGAAGGTGGCAGTGGGAGGAGGAGGTGTAAGATTGAGGAGAGAGTTAAAGGTGGAGAATAGGCAGTGAGGGTTGGATGCTTGTGAGGATACAATGCTTGCAAGGATATGAGTGTGGAGAAGACAACATTTACATCTTAAAATTTTTGAGGCACGTGTAGAAAACATAAAAGTTGTGCATGTTTGTCAGTTTATTATTTTAAAATGTAGCCAAACAAATGAAAACCTTAAACCACAAGTCTATAATAACTACATGTTCATGAAAGGCAAATATGATAATTATTGACTAGGTTCTCTTATTTACATACATTGATCTTATTATTATCTTTTTTTAAACATTACCTCTGCCGATAAATCCTGCTAAAGAAGAAATAAGTTGAAGTTTTAATATGTAAGTTCTTATGATTTGCAGATGTATAGAACTATGTCAGAAGTAGAGCATATGCTGAATAGATAATCAAGCCAAACCAAAATTGGGCTTCATGTATAAAAACTGTCTTTATGGACATACCTGTCAAGTTTCATATTTGAAAATTTTCCTGGATGTCACAATGCTCCCGCCCTCGGGTGGACATTTTGCATGCCATCATCGGAACCAGAACTTCTGCGTTCATATAACCAGAAGTGACACGTTCCACACCACACATCCTCGCGACAAGCGATAGGGTAGGTGGCTCAAGCAGCGCCAGCTTCCCTTAGCCGTGTCCTAACAACCCCTTGCGGCCCGCAAGGAAGGAGACATGCGGCAATAAGAGATGTGATGAGCCATAAATAGGGGGCAGAGGCAACTGCAGCCTACAGACGGGAGGTTTACAGAAGAGTTCACAGGAGATTTACAGGAAAATACTAATCCGGGTGGAAGACAGGAAAGAGGAATAAAAAACATTTTCTGGAAGAGTTTCCTGGCAAAAACGGGAGGCTTGACATCTATGAAAATTTTGTGCACCCCCCTACAACATTAAATTTTACTATCTAGAGCAGATTAGTAGTAAACAAATAATTCAATAATGTCAGTTTTCATACATGAAGTCCATTTTATGTACATGTACAATGAACTTGATGCATGTACATAACAGTCTTTAAGTGCTTAAAGCCATTATTTCATTTTACTTGATGCAGAAACCACTAACAGTGAGATTGCCATTAATGTTACAGCATAGCCTGCTTTACAAAAGGATATACCTTTGTGTGATTGTAAGTTTTATACCTCATGGGTCTAAAATACCTTTTTTTCATTTTGATTCTTATCGTAGCTGTGAAATGAGCCTAATGGGGCATGCAATTTCCATCCTAAGCTTTAAATGATCTAATAAACAATATCTCAAATCCTTTCTCATATGTGATGCAAAACCTTGTAGTATTATGCTAGTATTGCATTTCTCTGAGCTTTGCTATTTACCGTTTCTGACTATAAGACGCACTTTTCAACCCCAAAATTGGGGGGGAGTGCCTGCATCTTGGCTTCCCGCTAGCACTCCCTGCAAGGAGATTAGCCGGGGAGCTGAAGGAGCTGTCAGATATTATACAGTAAGTGCGTCCAGGCAGGGTCCTCTACTCTTTCTGTGTCATAACCTGTTTCTGTGTGTACTATATTTTGTTGTATCTCCACTCCAATATATTGTACAGTTCTGCTTAATATGTTGGCGCTATATAAATAAATGATAATAATAATAATGAGAGATATGGTCGGATCTCCCATCTGAACTGTATTGCTTATGAGCTCAGAGCCCTGCTGGTATAGGCAATGAAGAGAGAGATAGATGAACTGCCATCTATCTCTCTCCATGTCCGTGGAAACTGCAATCACTTTGCAGCTTCCACGGACACAGGCACAGCCAGAGAGGAGAGAAGAGAAGACTTTGCAGCCGCCCCCCTCCCGATCAATGAGGAGAATAACTTCATGTGTTGAGAGTGTACTGCTGCTAGTGACATCTACTGGCTGAATTTAATGTTGCAATGTAATTCATTGCATTAACCCAATTGATGTGAAAACTTCTATATTATAGTTTTTCTGTTTTTTCTGCTCTAAAAACTGCATGCGTCTTACGGTAAGTGAACTAAAACCAAGCACCATCTCTATCACTGATCTATTGTTTAAATCTTTGTCGTCTGTATGCAGTACCACCAAAAAAATACAGAAGTGAACTGTATAGTCTAGGTTCTGCAAACACTAGGTAGCAACCAACCAAAGTTTCCCTTAGATATCTGACCATCTTTAGTTATATGACATGTGCTACCTACATGGTAGTATAGTCACTATATTGTAAGTAGACTGTGTTGAATGATACCCCTATCATATGCACAATACAAGGCTATGATGCTAGGCAGCAAAAATGCATATTCTAGGGACTTTTACCTGCCTCTGTCACTACTTAAGTCCATGCAGGTCCTGTAATTGAGGATAATTATAAATACAGTAAGTCATTTATAATTCACTGGAAATATATAATCTTCTTTGGTAATTCTGGGAATATTAATGATTTTGGAAAAGCTAAGCCAATATCTAACATATAAATTAACCATATCAAAGTGACTTATTTTTACTTAAAAATATATGAGTTTATTTATCCTCAATTATAGGAAACCAATTACATCACTAAAGCTAAAGCTGTTATACTTACATCCTCTGATGGAGACTAGAGGTAAATAAAAAAAATATTTCTATTAGTACAGAAGAATGGACTTTATCAAGGTTAATTATTAAAACAGAAGCTATCCTTAACCTTAAATGTGTAGGCATTTTATATATGTAAATATTTATAGGTGAGTATATTAAAGCTCATACATTACGACCTAGTTATCAGTTAACGTGCAGCAATTCCTATCCCACACTTCAATCTCCATGTAGGATTTTCATACAGTTGTTTATTGCAGGATAGTTCTGAGCTCTGTGTTATTTAAGTATAATTTAATTGTTAGGAAACCACTGAAAGCTAAATATATAGAAATATATTTTGCTCAGCTTTTACTTCATGACTATTGTACAATAGGAGAGTAATCTGCAAACATTTATATTTAATAAAGCTGATTTTGGAAAAAAAAAATATTGTTAGACAATTATCTAAAAATTAGGAGGGATTAAAATTCTTATTTAAGAATGTGTCATAATTCTTTGCAATGTATAGAAAATGTAGTAGCAAATTGCATAGATGGAAAATATAGAGGCTACCATCCTCAGTATAATGATTATTCACTCTCCACAGCCAGGCATTGGGTTTAGTCTCCATACCTTCATGTATGTTTCATGTTTCAAGGAGAAATGCTTAAACAAAGTCAAGGCGTCTGGTGCATTTCATGTAGTTGAAGTTTTAGTTTTTTAAAACTGTGTATTTTATCTTCATGTGTATCTGAACTTAAAATGTTTTCAAATAAAGGATATGTGCATATATGCACAAGCTCTCAAGGACCCATATGACCCTTCCTGCAACCCAGGGGTCATGTGGTGGTGCTTTGGTTGTTAGTATGCGGCACACGAACCTAACATTTCTGTAGTGCCCAAGGAAGCATTGATCATTGAAAGGGTAACATCAGGGGTCACTATTAGTCTCATATACCGTATATACTGGAATATAAGAAAATGACAATGCATTGACTCAAGTATAAGCAGAGGGTGTAAAATGCAAAGTCAGATAGTTGGGTTTTCAAAATGATAAAAATATAAAGAAAGCACCATTGCCCCTAGGAATGAATCAAACAGGCGAATCTTAGTGTTACACCCATAATAAAGTTAAGAGAACACCAGTTTATTGTTATTACAGGATGGATTTTCAAGGAACCTCTTATGATTAAAATATGAAAATACAATTTAATTAAAAAAAGTCTTTATAATTATTATTGGGACCAATACATGGAATGGAAATTGAAAGTTAATTTCATGTTTGAATCATAAGCGGTGAAGTTTTCTAATTGAAACCTTCTCCAGTAACAATTAAGAAATAGTCCACCAGATAGTGGCGTGGTGCCGTTTGTTTACATTTCACTAGTCGATGTTGGAAACACATCGGATCATTTACAGAGGCTGCCGACGCCTGTGATCCAGCAGCCAGCGAACACCGGGGACTGGTAAGTGGCACCCTGTCTCTGACTCGAGTATAAGCAGAGGGGGGCTTTTTCAGCAAATTTTTGGGGCTGAAAAACTCTTGAGTATATACGGTAAGATGTATGTAGTATCCTAATGACTTCCAGTTTCCAACCAAATCTGCAGGATACTGTTCACTTCTACTACCCTTGTGCCTCTCCATAGATCTGAATGAGCGTGCGTGCAGCTATCTCTTGAGTGCAATAACTTTTCTAGCGCAGGTGATCATATCTGTATTTTTTATGTGACTTACAGAGCTGACTTAACAAGTTTTCAGAAATGTAATGTTTCAAAATTATTATTCTTGGAGACGGAGTTTCCAGCAATTATTTTGAGGTATTTATAACATGTACAGCCTTGTTTACAATAAATTCCATCGATATTAGTTTGCGTCACCTCTGCTGGAGGTCCCAAAGGAAAATACAGTTAATATTAGTCATGCCTTATCCCTTGTGTGTTGAGTTTATTATTAACCAACACAGTTTGCTCCACTTGGAGTGAAAATACACAAAGCTCTATGTGGTCTGTACCCTTTTGCTATAATGCACATGGGGAACACAGTGGCAATAGTACAATAGTAAGTGAAACATTCTAGTGTTTGTACTGGGTTTTCTGTAAGTACTTTAGCTTGGTAACTGTCAAATAGCAGAACAGTAGGCTGATAATTTTTTTCTTTGTTTCTATGAATATAACAGAGATATTAAAGTTTAATACATCAGGGGCAAGTCTGATGTGTGTAAACCCCTTAATAATGTCAATGCGTGCAAAGTTATACACACAGCTTTAGAGGAGCTTTGTTAAAAAAAAAACTTACCTTTAATGAGTAAATTATGAAGGTCCCTCGCAGCCCCTCATCTCTCCCTCTACACGTGGTGACAGTCGAGAAAAACCCTGTTATCAGCTCTGCATTGAAATATACATGGACGATTTTTTCTATTAAAAACCATTATAAACGCCCCCAGTGGCCATTTGCAATATTGCACCCCGAGTTAGCCTGGGGAATCTCTCATATGGTTCCATGAAAGATGGAATCTCTCATATGATTCCAAGGAACAGCAGGCTAGTATATTATTTTAAGATTGTAGAGCACTACGCCACCATCATACTAGCTCAGAGCCAAGTCAAACTTTAACTTTATATAGATTTTATAGATTTTGAGTATACATCTGCTTAAAAAAAATCCATAAAAACAAAATACAGTATGTAAAAGGCATGATTTCACATACAGCATAACAGCATACGTTTCACTTTTTTTTATAATGTTTTACCTTTACTGTCATTAACCCTCTGGGCGTTACGGGCTTTTCGCACCATTTTTTATGGCACGCAAAGCCGCTTCCCCCGCAATGTACTCTGCCACGATAACCATCTCTCTGCTCAGCCCTCTGCACACCGCTGGTGTCAAATAGACACCGGCGGTGTGTGGGGAGAAGAGCCATTTGGTGTCAAAGATAACGCCGAAGACACAAGGCCGGAAATGCACATTGTGTATGCAGCTCTGTAGGAGAGCTGCAGGCACACAGAGAACAGGCGTTTGTGCCCGATCCCGGCATGGGGTGCAGTTTGATTCACGATCAAACTGCCCCCGAACTGGCTTCGGGCATATCGCCCAGGAGGTTAATATTTAAAGCTCAACTGCAGAAATGCAGTCTTTGTAGACCTGGCTGGTGGGCATCCAGTAACCTCTGGACAATATCGAAGGTTCCATTAGAGAAAGGCTAATGGAATGTAAGTCAAAGTGAATGGAGTTACTGAAGACATTAAGTTAGTCTTACAATATGCTTTGTTCTGAATCAATAGATAAAGCCAGTTGAATGACTACCAAAAAATACTTTACCAAGTTCAGTAGCTCCAGACAGCAGTAAAAATCATTTGGTGGCCATAACCCTCCCTTAAACAAAAATCATTGCCAGGACATACGGTACATTGTAAATATTTATCTGTCAAATAAAACACATTACCCATAACATTAAAATCAGAATATAGATTATTAAATAAACTGATCTGTAAAGAAAACAATAGGGTGATGTATAGTGTTTTTTAATCCTGGAGGGTAAATCATACATCTGAGACTACCATCCACAGTAGTAAACAATACATATAGTTTATGTCCCATTTTTTTCATCACAGAAATTCCACTCAAATTGGATCACCTTGACAGACAAAAATACCCATGGTTTTGGAGTAAATGTGTTTAAACATTACCTATTTGGTAATATTGTATGAACAATTAGACTATTATGTTCAGATGTTTTCAGAATCTTGACAAATATCATACCCCTCAACAAAAAGTATCACTATGAGGCGCCAGATCTGATAATTAAGCTAAGGAATGTGCACAACAGAAAGTGGGCATTTTGAAAACGAGCTTCAATGTTAATAATTAGTCTCTTATAGTTAAAAATAAACTTGTTTTCCCAGAACACTCATGGGGGTTGACAGCGGAGGTTAGTGATGTAGTGATGTAGTAGTTTTGTGAGACGAGAAAACGGGAAAACTATAACCCTAGGTCAGTAGTGTGCAAGGATACATATGATTTTACCTACAGGAAACGTGTCTGCATGATTTCTGGTTAAAGTTTTAGTTTTTTTTGGGGGGGGTTTAAGTTTTTCCATGTAGTTTGATGTACCTAATCATGTTACTGTGTAGCTTTATATTTTTGTATATGGTAGATTTATATGTACATTAAATGTGTAGAGACATTGGTTGTGGTTTACTACTCTCACATGTCTAGGTGTCCCCCATACACCTTTAGATCGCTCCATACAATTTCCATTAGATCTACCAACATCTATGTAGCATAGTGGCCTCCCTGATAGAATACATAGTGACTGGAAGGTTTAGAAAGCTCCTCATATTACATGGTTTTGGTCAAAGAAAAGTTGATTGTACAGAAATTGTATGGAAATATTGTAAGGTGTATTGTAAGGCCTTTACTAAAACAAATGGCAATTAAAGTGTACTTAAAAGTTAAAGTTTTGACTTTAGATTAAATAAGATAAGTTAGACTCATTTTGAAGTTCCTAAATGAAATAAATATGAAAATATGAAGCTTTTACGCAGGCTAGGGTTCCACTGAGCGCTGACATCCCCTGATGTCAGCACTAGACACTAGACTTTGCATTCATGTGGACGGAGAACGATGCGTCGACAACAAGGTGACGGAGGCTCAGACCAACGGATCGGGAGCTCTCACGGGCTGTGGAGACAGCTCTGAATTTTAAAAAATTTATAAAGTTGCCCTGAGAATTGTAGAAAATAGATGTCAACATCTGCTTTACTCAGTAAAGATGCACCTTTAATATATTGGTTGTCCTGGGATCCTCTCCTGGGATTAAGGCAGTGGTTCCCAAACTGGGGGGCACGAAGGTATTCCAGGGGGGCGCTGGCCCTCATTCTTAACCTGTGTTAGAATAGGGAGGGGGGGGGGGGCTCAATAATGTTCCTAAATAGAAAAGGGGGCCCTGCAAGGAAAGTTTGGGAACCACTGGATTAAGGGATCCTGTCTTAATCACATGCTATGTTTTGGGCATTTTCAATTGCTAAATATGATTACTCTGGCCTTCTGTTTGTGACCCTGGGGTTTGTTATTAATGTATGATGAGAAACTATTTAAGAATATATGTGAATATTTTTGTTGAGAACTCACTGTGGAAGAAATATGGGAGTCACAAATTGCAATATTCTTCGCTAAATAGTAGTGGCCAGGCTCCCTTTGGGTTACTTACTGACCTAAGGTAGGCCCATGTTCTGAGTGCCATGGTCTAGTAATGCCCCTGGTGTGAAAAGATTAGGATTTTTGGTTTTGTAGCTACTTTAATAAAGAAGCCCCTTGGATTTCGTTTTATTAACATCAATTTTTTTTATTATTTACAAAAAAGGTAAAATTATAGCAAAGAATTAAATCTTTTCATTGCTGACTATGTTCCTGTTGCACATTCCCCTTTCACATTCCTGGGAAATTGTTGTCAAAGAGACTGTATTGGCTCTTTCACACAAAAGTCAAAATGTATTCTGATGAGCACACACTGCTGGTCTGCTCTCACTTTGATGGTGCCAGTGTACGTTATTCTTACCTCAAAACGTCCTTGTGGATAGTTTACAGAACCAGAGTACCATTTTGTGCATTCCAATTTAGTAAATGCATCCCACAGTGTGTTGACATTTATTTCCCTCTCCATTCATTTCAATAAATGTAAAATCGCAACACACTTCTGGGATCCAGAAGAGGTTTGCTTTGTGTAATTGAAGCTTTTAAAATTCTTTGCAAAGTCAATCTCTGTCTTAATTGCTTTAATATCAAGTGAACAATACACATCAAATTCAGCATCTTTTTTTTGAGGACCTTTTTTCCATTGTTACCATCTGCAATGTCATCATTGGCAATTTACAAAGCTTTCAAAGCACCTCAGTTCAAGTCAATGACATTCCACCCAAAGTACAAGACAGATAATGAAAAGAAAACACATAACTCTGAGAGATAGACCCACACCTAGTACATCCAGGTCTAAAGGTGCATTGAATTGAATCATATCATTTAAAAAAAGAATATGTTGAAAAATAAGACTGCTGTGTTAGGCCTCATTCACACTAGCCATGCTGCAGGTGGGGTTCTTTGCAGATAAACGCAAGAGTAGGGTTAGTGTGAAAGGTACACAGGTATCCTATAGAGGTAGCGCTAGCCATGCTGCGTTGCGGTTCTGTACCACACCGCAGCTGCAGCCTGGCTGGTGTGAACGAGCCCTGAAAATTAGAAATTCACTGACAAAAAAAGTTATATAAACATAAATATAAACATTTCAAAAGGTTTCCATACACGGTTAGATATTTCTTTTGTGCTAAAAATCGATCCATTGAAATTGATCGAACCAGAATGCTGCCCACCTGGTACGATCAACCCAAAGTGATCGATATCCAACAGAAAATCAAGCAAAAAGTGATTGGACATTTCAGTAAGTTTCAGTCATTAATTGACAGTATGTGATGGGATTTCTAGGTATTTTGATCGATTTGTCTGATGGTACTATGGAGCATGTGCACAGAACTCAGGAAAGGAATCGATCACACTGTGTGGGGGTACAATCGATTGATGTTTAACTGACAGTTGATATTTCACTTGCACAAGACGATCGGATCGACGAATGACCTGTGTATGGCTACCTTAAGTTCTAACATGTAAAGCATAAATATTCCAGCAGATTAAGGCAGCATTTATATGTATGCTTTCATTCATATGTAAACTACCTGTCCCACCCCCAAACTTTGGCAACTGCATACAATGTGCAGGTGCTCACAGGTTGTTAAAAACCCATTCTACCTCTATCGGGTGGGCTTCCGGGCACTGGAATGGCAGTGTTTCCTGACACATGTGTGAATGTCCCCCAAATAGTGACTTTGTACTGAGTTGTCAAGTCAAAAGCAGGTTAAGGTACCGTATATGCCAAAATATAAAAACACCAAAAACTAAGACCATAATCTGTTTGCAGTTGGGAAATACAGCCAAGGAATGTTATTTTGATTGGTAATACATAATATGTGCACATGCTTGCTGACTGACTTATTACCACATGCATGCCAGGTCATCAAATCAAGTAAAGATTCAATGGTGAACGAGCTGTAGTTGGTGAGTACAAATGTCAGCTCATATGCTTTTTTTTTTACCAAAGTCTCTACCCAGGACCACAGTCTTAAAACTTCTATATTTGCATAGGCATGTAAAAGCCCCCAAAAAGGCAATAACATCAGTAAAAACCAACATTGCTCCAATTTATATATATATATATATATATATATATATATATATATATATATATATATATAGAATAATCAGAAACATTCTCCTCTTGGATTTCTTCAGATCTACCTATTTGTGGCCAATAATTGCAAAAACACATATGCAGGATAATGGCAAATGTATTTAAGGAGACAAAAGAAACTAAGCAAAGAGTGGGTTCATGTTCTTTATAGCACCCTTAAATACCACTTGTGAACACCCTAACAAAATAAGTGAGAGATTCTACATTAGTGACACTACCATAAAACAAAAAGGAACACTAGTTTACTCATTTATGCCATCAGCACTAGTTTCCCAAACAGAAAACAATTCAGGTGTTTTGTTGTGCTCATTGTGTTACTTGGAAACCAACAGGAGAGTTTTAAGTGTGGCTACCTGCAGTGTAAGATCATTAACTCACTGCTCGGCATTGTACTGTGTGTTTATAGAGAACATTCTTAAGTGTGTACCGTAATTACATTTAATAACCACCTCCCTTGTCTCATAGTGCCTGCTGATGAAATAATGAATGGGGAAAGACAAGATCCAAGAGGTTTGTCAAATATGCTGCAAGAAAAGAAATACTGTAACTCAAAGCAGAGACATATGTATATAGCTCTCTGAAGCCCCATACATTAAAAGTGATGTTCTGAATGTGGTCCTGGTGGACATCTTGTCAACATACTGAATTACAATGAAATATGGCTTCCCTGACACAACAGTAAAACATCAAATAATTGTGGCAAACAGTACCAGCTGTTAAAGAAGCAAAGCCAAACAATCCATGACAAGCATTTTTTGGTCTTGCAGGTCAAAAAACTTTTTTTAAACAGTAAAGTACTTAGCAATCATACGCATAGCTACTGTTGGCAGAACCTGGAATTTATATTGTGACATGCCCCACGCAAACTGGTATCGCACCATTCCACCCACATATCCAATGACTTTGTTTCTCAGAAAGGATGACTAACTAAATACCTAACTAATATTTAAACAAACTTTTATGTGCTTTGGTACTTAGTTGGTTGGTAAACTGTCTTTTCAGTCTGGTGCAATGGTTTCAGGGGGGGGGGACATCTGTACCTCTAGTGAAGTTCCAAAGCAGGTTGGTGCCAATAAAGTTCTCATTTATGCTCAGCATCTGTAGACTGTAGTTGTTATTTAGTTACACTGTGTATTCCATTAAGATTTATTACTCTTAGGTTTAAGATACGGTACTGTAATTCTGGAGAGGGGGGCAATCAAAATGACACAGGAGGATCAGTAGGGGTTACTAAAATGGTAATCCCCTACTAAATCTCCTGTGCCATTTTGATTCCCCCCTTTCATCCCACCTGTGT
>CM070036.1:59372408-59386996 GCA_036250615.1 Ptychadena robeensis | reverse complement strand
CGCCCATATCGTGCCGTTGTAAACGGCGCGATATGGGCGGTGCGCTAGGGAGGTTAAGGGGAATTAAAAAAATCATCATCATGTATGCACACATCACATGATCCTTACATGTAAGTATTGGCTAAGTTCAAAGCCTCGCTTTGTGATGATCATTGGCTGCAATAGATCAATTCTCAAGAACATGCCTCTTAAGCTAGGCATACACAACTCGATTTTGTAATAGATTAGAGCACAATCTAGCGTCATGCGCGTTTACGGCGACCGATTTTGCTTGAATCCATTACATAATTTGAGCCATCCACACTCAAATTCGGGTCGAAAGGGTTTCCAACATGTTGGAAAACCTTGTTCGATTTCCATTACTTTGGATTCAAAGTAGTGGCCGATATCAATGATACAGCAGGGCTGCGTTTCAATATACCGTAGATAAATCTCATCTCAATAACTCCATGAATTTCTTTAAATAGCTAGTTTTCTCATTTATATCTTGTACCTGGACTCTGTGATGGATAATGTTAAGATATAATTACTCAGCCTTGGTCCTGGATGTGTAATACCTGAGTAGACTTGTGTTAGGTTAGCCATCTGTATCCTATACACAAGATAATGTGGAAATGTTACTCATCCATGGATGCAAAGTTGGTCAAAATTTTCATAAGAAAAACAACTGTTTGACTGTGATCTGCGCAGCCCCATTACTTTAATTGTATTTTAATAAAAGATGTACCGCTGGCTAAGTTTAATGAATGCCAGGTTCCAAACACGGAGCACATTGTAGTCTGGATAAACAAAGGGTATGTGGCTTTTATTTTATATTTAGCCCTAAATGTTTGTTATAAAATAGTATAACTTGTTAATAGAAAGGTAATGATGAGCTGTAAATTGTAACATGCTCAACATAGAAGTAATCACATTTTCAATGTACGCCACTCTGTTAAATCAACATTCTACACATTCTTCTTTAAATTGTGTCAAACCTTCTTAGCCGTGTCAAGTGTTCTGATGAGCTACGGAAAAACGCCGAGACAAAGGCAAGAGAAAAGAAAGGAGCAAGGGACATCAGCCAAAAGACCTGACTGAGCAGCAAACCTGGAACTCACAAACTATCATTAACTTACCCAACGATCCATAACACATCTCCTATATCCTTTACAGTAAATGGACAGCTCATCTATTGTACCACGTTTAACATCTCTGACTGGTGGAGTATTTACTACATGGTAATGTATTGATATCTAATTATTTAAAATTGGACTCCAGCCATAAACAAAAAAATGATTACATTGCCTTTTGTTAGACCCAATACAGAAGAACTGAATGTCTATGTGAGATAAAGATGGATCAAGGGAATGGACTAAGAAGAACACTTTAATCGTTCAACCTTGATGAATAGGATATTTAAGTGGACTGAAAGTAACCTCAATGGGGACTTGTAGTTGGCAAACCCCGCCCTTCAATAGTTAGATAGATTGATCACAGAGAATAAAAGACGTTTGCATATTTATTCAAAGGATACAACAATAGGTACAACACCAGGCATCCCTGGTGTTGTACCTATTGTTGTATCTTATGAATAAATATTCAAAATTCTTTAATTCTCTGTGATCAATCTATAATAAGTAATCAATATATAATAAGTAAGAAATAAGTGAAGCTCCAACCTTATGTCCTGGTAAACCAACTAACAATGCCTGATACAGTGGTCTAGAAGGGAAAATTGATGATGGTGGAGTTTGGCCACTGCACAAAGCCTTCTCCAGCACATACCACAGATTCTCAATGGGGTTAAGGTCTGGGCTCTGTGGTGGCCAATCCATGTGTGAAAATGATCTCATGCTCCCTGAACCACTCAAATTCACAATTTGAGCCCAATTAATCATGGCATTGCCATCTTGGAATATACCCGTGCCATCAGGAAAGAAAAAATCTATTGATGGAATAACCTGGTCATTCTGTATATTCAGGTAGTCAGCTGACCTCATTCTTGGAGCACATACTGTTGCTGAACCTAGAACTGACCAACTGCAGCAACCCCAGATTTATCCAATAGCAGGCTCCTACCTATTTTCTTAGTTAAATCCAGGTGGCGTTTTTTTTTGGGGGGGGGGGGCAGGCAGTGTATATGAACAATTAACTGACAAGTGATATTTGACATGAAAGCTTTGCCCTTGTGTTTCAATGTATGTCACAGCGGGATACATTTTTTAAGGTTGCTTATTTGTGGATATTTATATTGTGGAAATAGATTGTAATAAAAATACTTTATGAAACACTCAGTAAACCATATTTGGTGGGATGTACTGTACATTTGGCAATTTATACAAATGAGGTTTCGATGATTAATACTTTTCAATGATAAATATTTATCTTGGTGGGTGTGTATTGCATGGGCTTTTGGGGGGAAATCCTGACATCTTAAACCTGTAGTATGTAGCATAATGCAGAAAATTTTAATCTGTATATTTGTTTTGCAAGCAAGCATACTGTATGCATCAGATATCAGTGCTAAATAGGTTCAGAGATCTATAGCCCAGGAATAGGCAATCCTATCCTAATGTCAGTTAATCCCTGGTCTGGTTTATTTATTTTAATAAAAAGCCAATATTTTACAATGCATTATATTACATTTCACATTGCAGTATTGGCTACATTATTTCCATTCTATACTTACACATAAAGACTGACTTTAACAGAGCAGGCAATCTAAGCCTACATCATCTACATGATAATGGAGGCTCTTTTTGCTTAGGGACAGTATACAGAGTAGTATGGTGATTGTTGCCACTTCTCTGTTCCCGGTAGACCCATTTGCCTTGATCAACATCCATAAGGGTTTATTTACACAGCTCCCTCTGAGGATACAATTTCATATTGTAGTACCAAAAACAATTGTGTTTGTTCACCACCTATGCCAGGTTTATTCCACATGGTCAAGTTGTAACTAGTGTCTATGGAGAAAACACAATCAGGTCTAAATGGTATTTATCTGTTCACATAACCCACAACCCAATTAATACCAGGAGGCCATATGACCACTGATTATGAGCCATATATCTTTGAATAATGAATAAAGAGGGCCATTTAAATGAACAGGAACTGGACCAATACAATAAAAACATAAAAAAATAAAATTAGAATTACTTGTCCCTAAATTTGTTCCTGACAACTGGCTTGAAAAGTTTTGACTTCAAAGATGCGTTTTAACTGTTCATCTAAAGTAAAGGATAGGTTTTAGGTAGGGGCTCTCCCGGGAACTACATGACCAGGGGGGCCCAGAAGTCCGATGTTGTTGCGGGTTCCGTGTCCTGTGCGCTGCCTCTATACACACAACAGCAAAGATTACTTAATGTCTGATGGTAGTCCTGGTTTTAGGAGTCTTTACTTTTTTAAATACTGCAAGTACCAAGCTCCCACATCACAGGGAAGGCATAAAACTGCAGACTGTTGCGTAGCTTTGTAAATTGTGGGAAAGGAAACAGACATTGTAGTCTCAAATCACACACTTTAAAGAAATCCAACAAGGATTGGTATGATCGTGAGATGAACCACCTGTTGTTGTGACAATAACTCTACGTAGTAAACCAAACAATTGTTCTGGTATCCATGGAATGCTGTAACTATACCCTAAAGACATAAACAATACAAGGATTGTATCACTTTTCTGCAATGTGTGTGTGTGTGTTTCTCGGTTACAAAGTGAATTTAAGATGTGAATCAAGGTCAACAGTCTGAAGAGACTTCATGGATTCACACAGGTGTTTCAGCAGGACCATTTATTCTCATATATAATTGATATAAGTAAGTCATTGATGATTGAAATAAAAGTTCTAAAATAACTTCATTGGACTGGCTCATTTGTATTACTACCACAGTCAGACTTAGAATAGGAGCTTATTCATAAAAAGGAAAAGAACATAACAACAATGGAGGTTGATAAAAACAGCAAAAAGGTTTCACAATTTTGCAGAATAATAACATTGGAATTATATATATAATGTGAATATATATATATATAATGTGAATATTAGTAAATGAAAGAGTTTTGTGATGCCTCATGCCCAGGTTGTGAATAACGCCTAGTGCGTCTCATCATTGTCTCCAAGGAAATCTGGGGGCCCCAAATAACAGGAGAATATCCCTATGTAATGTGTTGGAGTGAATTATATTAAACAGATAGACCCCATATCTAGGGAATTCTAGAAAATTAAAAACGTTTTGTGTGAAGAAATGTAAAAAAATACTTTCCTCCCACCCAGGTTCTAATTACCTCCTGGAATCATTGTCTCCCTGGAAATCTGGGTGCCCCAAATTCCTGGAGAATATCCCCCTGTAAGGGGCTGGAGTAAACTCTATTGTGTTATCAGTGAATTATCTTTTCCATGAATTAGTGATTAGACAGAATTATTCATTTCCATATTTTTCGGACTATAAGACGCACCGGACCATAAGACGCATACAGTTTTTAAAGCAGGAGAGAGCTGGCGGGGAGCCAAAGCGCAACCACCCACGGCCAAGTGGCCGTAGGGGTCTTGCATTCAGACCATAAGACGCAGGCACTTTTTCCCCCCAATTTGGGAGGTGAAAAGTGCGTCTTATAGTCCAAAAAATACGGTAATAAGTACTAAGGCAGAAATTGGAGGGAAGCACAACCTCCCATTCTTGCTCTAATATATATTAATTAATAAGCTAATTAATATGTTATTTTCCCCAACTGCACCTCCTACAGTGATATTTATGCAGTAAATTGATTTATTTAAAAACATTTAATAATAGGCTGAAACTAATAAAACCACAAAAAACACCATACCTGACTCAGAGGGTCCACTGTCTTTTTCTTGTTCTCACCAATGTGTATGTAACTGAAAAAAAAGAATATACTTTAGACCAAGTTATCTTGGCAATGTGTTTAAAAATAGATAATTGTATAGAATATATATATGTATGTAGTATTTCTTAATATACTTACAAATATTGCTTACAATAAATTTAAATTGCACTCTGAACTTCTCATAATGTACAATACCCTGTTTCCCCGAAAATAAGGCATCCTCTGAAAATAAGGTACCGTTTTGCCTCATGCTAAAATATAAGGCATCCCCCGAAGATACGGTACTGTAACTCTGGACGGGGTAATCAGAGGGGGCAATCAAAATGACACAGGAGGATCAGAAGGGGTTACTATACTCTTATTTTCAGGAAGACACGGTAGAAGCTGTAGACAATTGTAGATCCTTTCCTTTCCAGCCATACAGTCCTTGTCCCACCTCTTTCTGTTTCAATCATTTTTATAAATTTTTAAGTTCACAAACAGACCTGTGTGGTGAGCATTGGAGTCATAATTGTCCCACTTCTTTCATTCAATGTATTTTTTTTACCCCATTCTCAGCTTCCCTCAACCCTATTCCTGGACCTAAGGGCCCCCATACACCTTTAGATTTCTCTGTCAGATTTCCTTTATATCTCTTTTTGTTTTACCAATACCACGTAATATGAGGGACTTTCTAAACCATCAAGTCTACCTGTGTTCAGTCGCAGAGGTCCTTATACTTTATAGTTGTTGGTAGATCTAAAGAAATCTTGAGGTGTATGGCCAGCTTTAGATATTCCTGATGATAATGATAGATCATGTAATATCTGAAGCTCCCCTTACACGCATAAATCCGCTGGCAATTTTGTAAGCGGAACGAAACTGCCCACTGCTCCTGGTCGGTCCAAACAGCCATGTCCTACATGTGCTTTTTTCTTTGGTCAATCACCAGTACTTACCAGTAACACCAACACCAGTATTGTACAGGAATCTATGTACACCACCAGTTGATAGCGATTCCCTGTCAGATCGACAGATGCAACATGACAGATGCAATCGGCCACTATGGCCGGCTTTAGGTTTCTACAAGGCTTTGATGTCATCCCCCCATAATGCAGAGCTTATATCTCTGCACTGTGGAAGGAAGAAACGCACAGACCAGGGTGCCAGAAAATAATACAGCATCAGGAGCACAGGTACAAGTTAGTAATTCGCCTTACCTATTCCTTGTAGGTGAAATCGGGCTTTCAATGCAGAGTGTGAAACCTACTGCAATGGTTACAAACCATTTTAACCACTAGTTCAACTTTAGGGTTTGTTGTAATCCCTAAAACAGGTATCCACGTGTTCTAAATCAAATTTATGATATCAGAGACAATTCTTTGTTAATTTTCAGAAAGCACCTTAAACTCAACTCTTGCTTCGCTCAGCATTTTCTCTACTCCACTTCTGTCAGTCACTGGATGTCAATCCAGGCTCTTCCGCACTCTTTGCTCTGTCACTGCTTTCTTATCTGGCAAGGCACACTCTAGGCTTCTCAAATACACCTTACAGCTTTTATTTCTACCTCTGATTTGTGTAGATTGCAAGGTTGTGTAGATGGGCTTTCTCCTGTTACTTCCTGAGAATGTTACAGATAATGGCCTGTGATAGATTCTGGATTATTTTATGCATTGTATTACACAAATTACACCTATTTTTGCATAACATTGCATAATTCAAGAGAATACAATTGTTCTATGCAAAAAGACAATCATTTAAATGTGGATAGATTAACAGGAAGTGGATACAGATCTATTGCTATATGCTATTTAAATCGATATTGCTAACTAAACAATTCTTACACACAATTACTTATGCACAAAATGTGAACATTGACTTTGGTGTAAGTGTTTAAGCCTTAAGCCATAGCTTAAATAGAACAATATCAATGGAAGGTAAAGCCTTTAATAGACACTATGAATGTTTGTCGAAGAAATGCTTTGATGTCTGAAGTACGTAGTGTGTACTGGCTATTATACTTATCAATTCCTACTTAAATATTTGTTTAGCTTTTCAGCAGCAAAAATATTTACCTTTATCCCAACACATAGATATACGTGCACATGTGTATAAACATATACAGTTTATGTCATTTATGAATCATACATGAGATTTGTTGAAAACTTTGATACTGTTGTCAGTTGGGGTTCAACTGAGGTTCTATTTAGTCACTAATAACCCCCCTGAACTGAGCTCCTCTTCCTCACTGGATGATATTGGGGGCCGCAGCATGGGGTGCCACCCCCATCATAATGCTGCCCTGGGCAAACGCCTATGTTGCCCATGCCTAAAACCACCACTGCTCTATTGTTGGTAAAAGGATCAGGCCATGCCTTGGCAATATTATAATACTACTAACATACATGACAGGTGAGTGGGCCATAAGGAGAATGAGGACAAGAAAGACCTGAAGGTTTAAGGGGAATGACCTGTGGTAACAAACTATGATAATCCCAGTAATACAAAAGGAAATGGGAGTAAAGCTAGCCACACATGGTTCGATTTTAGCATTCAATCTACATTTTTCGATGAAAAAATCGATCGATTGTAAAAAAAATCGTTGTACTGCCCACATAGTACAATCGGCGATCATTGATTGATTTTTGTCAAATCGTCAATTGAAAAGTGATCGGACATGTTGGAAAATTATGCTCGATTGTACAATAATCTATGTTTTGGTAGATTTTTTGGCTTGATTTTTTTTGGCTCGATTTTATTTTACTTGATTTGTGTGGCTACTTCCCTTTAACTTCTGATTGAAACTAAAATCGTAAGAGGAATTCAATCGGCGATTTTGGATCACTTTGATTACTTTTCAGTCGAAATTGAACAATAATCGTACTCTCCATGTGGTGTACATCAATTAAATTAAAATAGATTTTCGATTTTTTTGATCGAACGACAAAATATAATTGAACCTCGATTGAACGCTAAATTGAACCATGTGTGGCTAGCTGTACACCACATAGGAAGTACGATTATTGTTAAATTTTGACTGAAAAGTAATTGAAGTAATCCAAAATCGTCGATTGAATTCCTCTTACGATTTTAGATTCAATCAGAAGTTAAAGGGAAGTAGCGGCACAAATCAAGCAAAAAAAATCCCCCCATAGACGGACCGATTCCCGGCCATAGTTGCGGCCGACCGCCGTGCTCGCTCCCGCTGAGCGCATAAAGGTTGGTCGGCCGCAACTACAAGGGAGCCCACCTTGAGGATCCGACCAAAAGAGCCAGCAGGTCGGATCGCACACGGATCCGTCCTGCTGGTTCTTTTTCTGCCTGATTCTCCGATTCTGCTTCAGTCTGTTAACTCGGAGAGGAAGTCTCCTACCCCTCCGAGTTAATTGGCTACAGTCTGACAGGAATCACATGTGTTAGTGGAACACACAGGATTCCTGTCCTTTCTGTAGCCGACTCCTCACAGCGTGGTGACGTCATCACGCTGTGAGGAGTCTGCTAAAAGCCGGCCGGCACTACTGTTGCTGTTAGAGGTATCATTAAATAAACTATGGCATGACATTTTAGGATCAAGTCAAAAAATGTCAGCCCATGTTTATAGAAGGGAGTGTTGTCATGTCTGTGAAGCAGTCAACTATTTCAAAAATGTACCATATATTTTCGGTTTATAAGGTGCACTTTTTCGCCCCAAATTTGAGAGAATAATATGCATGCAGAAACACTATTCAGCCATGAATGGTGGCTGGTAACATGGAGCTACCAGCTACTGGCTGAAATTGAGTTCCAGGATGCAGAGGCGGGGAGCTGTCAGAAGGAAGATCTGGCCATGGGTGGTTCTTTCCTCTGTCTCTCCTTCAACTCAGGCTCAGCCTGTTGCATTACTGGCCAGCCATGAGTGAAGCTGTATGTAGGGGTGTGCCTTATAGCCCACAATATACGGTAACCTTTATCATCTAAAAATAACTGTGCAAGAGGATGAGCCACTTCATGCTAAATTAATAAAATGAATGAGGTAGTCATAAAATAGACACCATCTAAAAAGCACAATACTTAAATTGTACCAGTTTGCCCTTACAATGGCAACTATATGGCTTGTTCTCCACACATGAAAATTTTAAATTATTTGGCTCTTCAATTAAAACACTGAAAATTATTTGGCTCTTCAATTAAAACAAGTATATTTTTTATTCATTCTCTTCTAGTCTTCACAAGTAATTCATCTTATATCAAACAAAGTAGAAATATATAGATGATGCAAAAGATAAAACACGACAACTGCCAACATTTGCATGTTGTTAACTATTTCTTAAGCCCCCCATACACGTTTAGGTTTTGACGCGATTTTTTTGGCCAATCGACCACTGTGAGCGCGCACGCCAGTTGATCGGCTAAAAAATCGGGTGGAAATCTAAGCGCTCCTCCGCCGATCAGGGGTGCCCACATGGGGAGATAGATCCCTGTTGCCCCACAGCTCGGCCAGCCAAAGAACGGACATGTCCGATAATCTCTGGCCGATTTCGAAGCTAACGGCCGCTGCACTCCAGAGCTGATCTGAGGTGATCACTCGGTATGTGTGTGGGGGCCTTTAGAATAAATACAACCAGCAAAGAAATAAATACATTCTGAGGTGTTATGTTTCAAAACATCTGGTGTTAACCAGGTCCTAAAGTTAGGTAAATACAAGCTCAAACCTCAAACTAAACAACAACAAGACATAGTATACCATGTCATTATTTATTTATTTAACAAAGCCTAATGCCTGGCATACACATGCCGATAAGCGGCTGATTTTTCACCTGACCCACGGGCGTGCGCGCTCGCACCGTCGGTCAGCGGAAAAATCGTCCGCTTATCGGCATGTGCCCACATGGGGCGACAGATCCCTGTCGCCCCACAGCTCGGGCCGGCCAGAGAACGGACATGTCCGATAATCTCTGGCCAATGGAAGCCGATGACATTAGCTTCAATGAAGACCAGCGTCTTCATTGAAGCTAATGGCCGGCACACAAAGGGTGCTGGCCGACTGAAAGAGCCCCATAATGCACCAGGGTGCAAACGTGATCACGTCATCACGTTTGCATTCCGGTGCATATCGGAGCTGGTCTGTCTGCACCCGTCGGGGTGTGTATGGCAGGCATAAGACAAAATGCAGAACGGAAGTGTCTAGTACTTCCATAAGGAATAAGAGGGTAAGTAGCAGTCAAGTGCTTTTAATCTAATGCAGTTCATTGTGTCAATTGTGTCAAGTATAAATTCCTCTACAAAATCAGACATTTTGGCAATTTTCTGGTATGGAGTGTGCATGTGTGTATAAACACAATGCCAAGGAGGAAAGGCATCAACAATGATCTTAGACAAACAAATATTGCTGTCTATAAAGGTGCCCATACACACATAGATATGCGCTAGATCGATGGCCGCTTCGAGCACCGAGCTTATGCAGCCATCTCTGTCTTCAAGTGGGATCAATCAGGGGATATCGGACATTGCTGTAAATCACGGTTGATGTCCAAAGTAATGGCCATATCACAAAGGGGGGCGGCTGATCCTCTGAAGGGCCGGCTGCAGCGTGATGACGTCATCCCGCTGCAGCCGGTCCCTCATCTATTGAGGGAAAATCTGCCCATTTATGGGCAGCTTAAAGGCTGGAATGCACGGCTCTATATTTGAGCCAACAGACAGATCTCGGCAGTAGCGTGATGACATTATCACGCTACTGCCCGGCTTCCCCGATATCGGGAGCCAGCTGTCAGCCTGTCTACACTTTGAATGGGGAACTCTAATCTGCTAACAATCCTACTGTGTGTGCTTTCCTTTCCTTTCCGAGCGGGTTCCAACATGTTGGAAAACCCCGTTCAATCTCCATTACTTTGCATGAAGAAGAATCTTCATGTAAAGTATAGGAACAGCTTCGGCTCTGGCTTCTTCCTCCGGCATAGCTGTCGCCTGTCAGTATGAAGGGGGCCTAGTCAGCACTCTTCATACTCCGGCATTGCTGTACGGGGAGAAGCAGACCGGATGGATTTCTCGGCTCAGCTTCTAGCGTGTTCAGATTCACACGCTGGAAGCCGGGGAGAATGGATACCCAGAGGTCCACATTGATCGGGAGTCGATGTGCCCATGTGGTCCACGGGAATTTACCAGTGTATGGCTAGCATTAGGGTTATTTTTGTTCCTTTCATTTGAAAAAGATAGAAATGTTTGCTTAACCTTGACAATAAAAATGTATGAGTCAGCAGCACTGTGATCGGAAATCAGTGGACAGGAGCAGTCATTATCTTGTAAGAACAGCTTGATATGTTCAAACAAAGGTGTGAAATTGGATTTGTTAAGGGGGAGTGAAATGTCTTCCTGAGTTCAGGTACACATTAGAATTCCTGTTGCTTCCTTAAAAAATGGTTAAATGGATTAATATGTTTTTACAAGGTATGGTAAGTGTTGTAAGTACAACTGCAGGTTTGTTTTAAATATGTAATGAATACATTTTTAGTAAACACTTGTGTCTTAGGCTATGTTTCCATGGCACTATCGGACCCGATCCACATTACTTACCTGTAGCCCCAGTTGTTCCCACGGTGTTCTGCCAATCCGCTGGCCTGAAGGTCAATGTAGTGCCGTACGTCAACCTCCAGCCGGCGAATTGGCAGATCGACATGGGAACAACCGGGGCTGCAGGTAGGTAATGTGGACCGGGTATCCGTCAAGGAATTCCCCTAGCGTTGGGGAATCCAACGGACCCGATGGCGCCTTCGAAACATACCCTTACATATGTGTAACAAATTCTATTGACTCAAAAATGTAAAGAAATAAAATATATATCAAACAATATTGATAAATAGAGGCATATGATAGTAAACATAACCATTCTTTTGCAGGTAAACTACAGGCATTAGGAGACCTGAACAATCATCTTCTAGGCATTATCTCCACTTATTGCAGGGAATAAGCAGAGGGGTGCTAGAGCACCTTTACACCAAGGTGACAAAGTGACGAATTAAAAGACTCAAGGGTTTTGGCCCCCCGGGCTTAGTTTTCCCATGGCTGGCCTAACCAAAAATTGGACGTCTGTCTGCTCCAGAATGTATTTTTTCATCATAAAAATCTGATTTTTTTAATTTAAAAAAAGGTGACTCTGCCTGAAATCAGAGTCCATACTATGGCAATGGTCAGGTATCAGGAACAATTGTCTACTAGATATTAACCTTCCTAGCGCACCGCCCGTATCGCGTCGTTGTATCGAGGCAGGGTACAGAGTACACTGCCTGTCGTTTCTGGCTTCCCGCCAGAGCTCTACTCGCAGCTGTTGTCATTACTGACAACAGCTGCGTGTGAGAGAAAGCCGGCGCTCCTCCATTAACATGGAGGTCTATTGCGCCGCCCCCCCCCCCGCCCCCTTCCGCGTCACCGTGACGCGATCGGGGCGGTGCCACCAACCCGGAAATGCTGCAGCGATGAAGACAATCGCTGCAGCTTTCCGGGGAGGCATAGGGTTTCCCCGCCGGCGGCTTCCCCGGCGGTTGAGACGAACAGGGTCCTAAGGAGGTTAAACAGCTTTTCTTGGTTTAGGACAGCATGGTGAGGGGCTCAACAAGTTACCATCAGAACTACACTGAAGCGGCACGGCACAGTGTTATTAAAAATTGTGTGAGAAAGCCTAAATATATCCCCACCAATGTGGCTCACCTTGTAAAGAGTATTGTGATTTTATTTAAGTTGCTCTAAATGATGAGTGAATAGGTAGGTAAACATTAAAAGAAAGTAGTCTTAAGCCCCCCATAGACAGGCAGACTCCTCCATGCAACTTCTGTACAACCAACTTTTCTTCTACCAAAACCATGTAATATGAGGACCTTTCTACACCTTCCAATCACTATGTATTCTATCAGGGAGGTCACTATACTACATAGTTGTTGGTAGGTCTCATGAAAGTTGTATGGAGAAGTCTGCCTGTCTATGGGGGGCTTTAGAACAAATTTTAACTAACTGGAAAATCCAATAACACTGTATATAGCAGTGGTTCCCAAACTTTCCTTGCAGGGCCCCCCTTTTCTATTTAGGAACATTATTGAGCCCCCCCTCCCCATTCAAACACAGGTTAAGAATGAGGGCCAGCGGCCCCCCCCCCCCTGGAATTCCTTCGTGCCCCCCAGTTTGGGAACCACTGCTATATAGTAAAGATGATCAAATCTCCAAACTTTAGGACAACAAAGTAAAGGACGAGTGAGCGACCGAGTGCAGCGTGATGATGTCATCACTCTGCACCCCATCGCTCAGAGTATTGGCGGGCACCCTTTGTGTCCCCATTCAAACTAATGGTATTGGCCAGAGATTTACAGACATGTCCGTTCTCTGGCCGACCAAGTGCCATTTGGGCACCCAGGACCTGCAGCCATCGGTTGGTGGCAAAATTGGCCGCAGGTCGCGGGTGCCCACATTTTCTACGTGTACGGGGGTCTTTAGTGGGAGAGTTGAAAATGTCACCCATAATTGTTTTACTCCCAGTAAAGTTTAAATAATTATTTAAACAGAGTGAAGTTATACCTTATCTTCCCAAAAAGTTTTCCCCCCTTATGGGGATTCTCTCCAATCCAATTAAAATCAAGTACCGTAAATATATAGAAAGTTTGTTTTTTACCCCCGTAATTGGATTTTTATGGAGCCATATGTACACAATATGTTCAGTACAAATCCAATAATGGAGGCAAAAAACAAACTTTGTATATAATTATTTAAACACCTATAGTTAAACTTTATAATCTGGAAAGCCAAACAATAAAATATTCCTATCGTGGGACCCAAGGACACATGATGCAAGCCATTACAAACACAGTCCTATTCCGTAAGAAACACTGGAATTAAAAAATGTAGGGTAATATTGAAGTTTGAAATCACATGCTCTTGAAACAGAAAAGAAAGGCCCCCATACACGTCTAGATTTTTCGCTCAATCACTTAATTCACCTTAATTCAATTACACTTTCAGTTGATCCAAAAAAATGTAATCAAATATCTGTTACGACAGTTGGCATACATTACAATCACTCACCGATTTACCTGACCCTGATCTTTTAAAGTTGATTGAATGGAAAACCTAGACGTTTAAAGCCCCCCATACACCTTCAGATTCCTCCATACAACTTTCATGAGACCTACCAACAACTATGTAGTGCTGGGTCCTCCCTGATAGAATACATAGTGATCGGAAGGTGTAGAAAGGTCCTCATATTACATGGTTTTGGTAGAAGAAAAGTTGGTTGTACAGAAGTTGCATGGTAATTGTATGTGGTGTATGGGGGGCTTAAGGGGCCTTAAAGGTGGGTTTACACTTGTAAATACAAGAACAAAATCTAGAATGGCCAATTTGTTTGATGGATAAATTTTGTTCGATCTTGAACAAAAAATCGTTCAAAGGGTCATCAAACATGTTGGTAAATTTTTATCGGTCGTAGTAATTCTGAATGTATTTTCATTTGATATTGGTGATGAACAAACAAGATCTGAAGGATATCTGACAGAGAGATTTAAAGGTGTATGGCCAGCTTAAGTCTTATTAAATACAGTACGCGATATGCGCACCTACAAATACTAATAACAAATTAAGATCTTAAAAGAATAAAAGGCAGTGATGGTATAGGAATTTCCTTCAATGCAGAACAAGATGGAAGAGATAGTCGGCATAACTATTGAAGCCAGTTAACAATCAACAACAAAGCACTTTGTTGTCCTATAGCCCCCCATAGACAGGCAGACTCCTCCATGCAACTTCTGTACAACCAACTTTT
>CM070036.1:59352662-59364934 GCA_036250615.1 Ptychadena robeensis | reverse complement strand
ACAAAAGACTTCAAGAGTTGAGACCAAAAATTCCAAGACAAGACATAAGAGACAATCTCTCAGTAGACGGGGGATGCTTTTAACCCCTTCTTCCTCCCTGGGAGGAGTTGGTTAATGAGACAGCCCCCTCATTAGACAAGACAGATAGTCATGTACACATGAATATGTATAACTTGCCAGAGGAACATGTGACCATGATATGGGGGACATGTTCACTCTCAGCACGGTTTACAAAATTTATAGAGTCCAAACATGAATAGAATATGTTATGCCACAATGCCAATCTGGAGATCTCAGCCCAGGAACGCCACACACATTCCATCCTTGCTTACAAATATGCGTTTTCCTATGGAGAGTCACCAGTATCCCCCATGCATGGAAATATGGTTTTATAGGTAATCTCTTCAACTGTTAATATAAAGTTGAATCAGGGGTCAATTTACATTCCTAAATTAGCACCCCTTACTGCAACCTTTTATAGGTATTAAAGCTTCCCTGTGGTTTTCCAAGTTACACAAATTGTATATGTTTAACAGAATTTTGGCAATAAAAAAAAAACTTTTACAATAGTGTTTAAATGATAGTGAAGTTGTGTGGAGCAACTCAATCTGCAATATCAGCTTCAGCAACGGGAGGTCACTAGAGAGCACTTGCCGTTAAACCCAAGCACTGCTCCTCACACAACAGGAAGGAGGGGGAGGCAATACCTTGTCCTATACATTTCTATTGGCAGACCGGTTTGCGCAAGTCACACATCGCTCCCATTACGCCAGTAGACTGGCATGTCAATCCCCATAGGGGATTACAGGGGGCAGCTGCACTGTGCAGTTTTTCCTGTCTACACACGGGAAAACCAAACAGTTTTCCGTAGTATAGATGCAGCCTTAGGCCGGGAATAAGCGGCTCGATATTCGAGCCATTTGTCATTCCTCGGAAGCAGCGCTATGACAATATTTCACTGCTGCCCTTAAAATCTGCCTATCTGTGGCCAATACAAATCTGTCAAAAAATCGGCCGTGTATTCTTAGCTTAAAAATGAATTTATGGTGGTAGATCCGCTTTGATTTACTGAAATGAAAATTTAATTCCATTATCTCTAGAAATCCATAATATGGTGCTGTTGTCTGATGGTTACATTTCACCAGACGAGTCCAGCTTCAGAATACCATGTCACCCCAAGCTAAAACACACAAACAATGCAGACACATGATACACAATCTGTGTTTCTGAACACACAAGAGATTATGCTTTTGCACACAGAGAGATAACTTGTGAATGTCCTACCGACTATGCATGCCAACAGAGAGGGCTCAGCGTTCCCTCTTGGGCATGCATGCTATAAGTTCACCATCATGGGTATACAGCTTTTGCACACAGTGAGCAGATGGTTGGTGGCCAGCAGCCAACTACCCCAATGTTATCCCTATAGTCACTTAGGAAAAATTTTGGGGTAAGTGGCAAATTCATCCCCAATCTGTGTGATCACCCACTATTAATTATACCACTCCTAATAGCAATATGTTTACATATAGATTTATATGGCATCAACTTGAACCCCCCTGATGAAGGGATGAAACATATGTCGGGGTCTAATCGTACCACCTGCCTTATGGACCTGCCAATTCCCCACTCATAGCCGTATCGTAACGGAGAAAGGACAGTTCAGCACCTTTTGTGTATCGTTCACCTCCTATGGACATTAAAACCAATGAGACACCGGTCAATGTTTTATAAACCATATCTAGGTGTATTCATTTAATAATTTTTTATATACTGTGTTGTACTCATTCTGCATACCTATATTCCATTGATGCTGGAATTTGCTTTTTGGTTTTGGAACCACCGGTGTAGACATACATTTTAGACATACATCTAGGCATACATTTTTAACTGTTGTAAAAATGACAGCAGGGCAATACCTTTGCATTGATCAGCATTCAAAATCCAACTACTAGTGTTATTGTGTAACCCCCACAAAAAATCAAGATATTTCCTTGTAATTTCATTATTTGATTCATGTATAAATCAAGGGTGTGACCTTTGACCTGCACATGCCCCTACTATTCTCAGAGTTGCATAACATTTATAAATCGGTTTGCTATAGTCTTAAGCTGGCCATACACCTTCAGATTTCTCTGTCAGATTTCCTTCAGATCAGATTTTGTTTTACCAAAACCATGTAATATGAGGACCTTTCTACACCTTCCAATCACTATGTATGTATGTTGGTAGATCTGATCTGATCTGAAGGAAATCTGACAGAGAAATCTGAAGGTGTATGGCCAGCTTTAGAAACTTTTAAGTAAAATGTTAAAATTTTAAGTAATTAAACGTTTACAGTAACTTACACGTTTATCAAAACAGACAGAAAAACATATTCTTCATTGTTGTCTACAAATTTCGTTAAAAGGCCATGTTAACCCTCTAACCCACCACGAACAAAGTACAATTGCTAGGGGTTAAAGTGTGTCTCTAGCCACAACTGTTACTGTTACTGTGTCAACAAAGACATTTACATTGCCATAGAGATGCCCTCAGGTGGCATGACGTGGTAATGTATTTTTGTTGTACGTTTGTGAAATTATGCACAAAAGATGCCACATGTTTACGTATTGGCTTTGGACTCCGACAAAATGGCCCCTCAAGGGAGACAAATTAAAGTTACGTAAGGTCGCCCTCTAGTGGCTGACTGTAATGACAGCTTCGGAGTGTGCGCGGTTCCGGATGTGCAACCCATGTGGTGTAGGACTAACATGATGGTAGAGTGATTGTACTACAGAGCCCCGGAGGGGTCATCCTGAAGTTATATTCCTCCTATTCCTCCGGTACGGTGCTTAGCTGCCATGGACGTAGCCGCTTCCCTCTCCAGGCTTATATTAGCTGGCAGCAAGAGACATGTGTGCTGCTTGCTCAGACAGACAAGGACTTTCACATGCATCTCAGGGAACTTCCTTCCTGGTCAAGGACTTCATCCAAGGTGTGCTCCCCGGCTGCAGAGACAGAATGTCCAGTGGAGGGAAGGTGAGGACATTGATAAAAAAAAAAGGGGGGGATGTATTGAGTACATATGGCACCTATAGAAAGATCTTGTAAAAGGACATGTGTCACATACAGTTCCTGTTTACTTCATATACCAACACATCAAGTCATGTTACCAGTACCAGACAATCATCTCTCTAGACCAGTGATGGCGAACCTTTTTGAGGCCGAGTGCCCATAGGGAAACACCTATTGCCAATATGGCAATTTAACCTGAATACTGAGGGTTTCATTTAAACAATAGGAGAGGCAGATTTTTTTGCCAGTAGACGTTGTTACCACTAGCACATGCGTTACTAGCCAAAAATCATAACGCAGCAGCACGGCAGTGTGAAATGGTGCTAAAAGTGTTAAGATACAGAAATGAGGAGAAAGCAAGGAGCTTAAAAACCCCACAGGTCCTGAGAGGAATTTGCAGCGTCCTCATCGCCATGGCAGCGCCATTGCTGTATCTTCATTAACGGACTGATTATGCTGTTGTAGTTGAGTTGGCTTGTCATGATGATGTCACCGCAGACACAGTTAGGGAACACCAATAACCATGGAACATGGAAGTCTGTAAAACAAAATTAGGCTTATACCTCAAATTTCCTGGTAAATTATCAGTATGGCCACAAGATGGTGCTGCTGTCTGTTTACATTTCATTAGCTGAAGTCCAAGTTACCCAAGCTGAGAAAATCACCTCCCGTCCCCACCAGAGACAGACTGCAGACATGTCCTACACAGTCTGTCTACGTGTGCCAACGGAGAGGGCTCGGCGTGCCATTTTGGGCACGTGTGCCATAGGTTCACCATCATGGCTCTAGACCAGAGGTGGCCAACTGAGTTGATATGGAGGGCCACAAGTGCGGCCCTCTGCATCACTAAAGGGCCGCACATAGCATTTTCAATCTATACTGACTGGTATAAGCATTTTTTTAATAACAGAGAGAGATGACCGCAGGCATAACTAGAAGACATTATTTTCCATTTCTAAATAACAAAACTTGTTTTAAATGATACTTCAATCATTAGGAAACACTGTAGTGTGGTAATGCACATTTGTCATATATGCTATACAATCATCCCCGTTCATTGTTGGAGAGGTGAGGGACTTGCTCTGATTGGCTTTTGCTTACGCCTACCACGTAAATGTATCGCATCTCCTCCTCTTTGCACTCTAAGAAGATCCCCAATGAGGGCCTGTCAGTGGGGCATCAGCGGACAGGTGATTCCATATGCCCTATGCATTAACAGTTAAGTTTTGGGGGCCGCAGGTGGAAGACTGAGGGGGCCGCCAAAGAACGCCCAAAGGGCCGCATGCGGCCCCCGGGCCACAGGTTGCACACCTGGGCTCTAGACCATTAAGGAGAACTTTTTCTCAGTTCTGAGAGATTTGCAATGTTTTATTTAAGCATTGACAATGTTTACATAAATAAATTTAATGCATCATGTGTATTGGACAATGGAAGTGAATTGTCACAATTTTTGTGTAGACCATTAACAGAGCTTAATGGTTTTATGGGGGGGGAGGGGGTTCTGTCATCCTGACAATTATTTTTTTCTTGTTTTACCATAAGATTTTTCATACCATGATAGTATAATAAGTAAGATCTGATATTTGAATTAATACAGACATGGGAGTCCTTACAAATTGTAAATGACTGTATATAGTTTATAAGATACTGTGTATATTACTCCAAATTCATGATGCATGATGTCAGTAATTGGCTAGTGTTAGGACTCCAGAGTTTTACAGAGGCAGGTTATTCTGAATGTAATTAATCGAATACTTCTGTCTTTTCAGGTATATGTCGTCATTATACACACTCGGACACGTCTCATGCCACGCTAGCCAGCGTTTCTCCAGTATTTTCTGTGGTAAGCCAAAACTCTTTCATAGTTGGTTTTACTGTAACCATCAGCTAATTGAACTAAAACAGGAGGTGGCTGAAATCAACAACTACTTTTCCCTCATTAAGTTGGACCTCTCCCATGCTGTGAATTTACAATCTGTTGGTTGCTTTCTGAACTTTACAATCTTACCATACAATTTCTACCATCAACTTTTCTTCTACCAAAACCATGTAATATGAGCACCTTTCTAATCTTTCCCATCACTATGTATTCTATCAGGGAGGACCCGGCACTACATAGGTGTTGGTAGATGGAAATGGAGTGATCTAAAGGTGTATGGGGGGCTTTATGCACAATTACTGGACCCAGAGTAACCTTACCAATCACTGACATTTTTGTAGCAGAAGAGTCCAGTTGTGTAAAGGTGGGCATACACGGGTTAACATGCATAACAGCATTGGATTAACATACTTTTCTGGTATGTTTACAAAAATGTCCACCTTAAAGTCCTTTTGCCTTCTACACCACCACGGTGGGATAGTTTGAAAGGCAATCTGGTGCAACGTGTTGTATTTTTATAATATTGTATACACGGGTCGTTACCTGTTCAATCGATGAACCTTCAAGGGCAGCGTGATGACGTCACCACGCTGCACTCAAGCTTTCGTCTATTGAACAATGAATCAATGCAAACCACTTTGTGCAACCAATTCCTATTCGATACCCTGGTCCCTATCCACAATAATGGCAATTGAACAGGGATTGACCAACATAGTGTAAATGTTTGACTGAGCTTTCTATTGTTTCCACTTGAAAAAAGGGTGGCTGCAAACGATTCCCGAACTATCGATCATCGCGAACAGACTTCGATTGCAAAATCGACCAGTTTATGGGGACCCTAAATGTCAATATACACATTTCAATTTTTCTGTTCAATCAACTTAACATCAAATTATTGTTTGAGTCAATAGTTTTTTACAAAATTTATCGACCAAGTGATTGAACATAAAATGGAAAGAGTGGTCAGGCATGTTTGAAAATTTAGATGGTTGTACAATTACCTGATGGTTTTCTAGGTATCTTAATCAATTTTGTATCCCATTGTACCATTGATGAATATTCGACAGTCTATGTTTAAATTGCACAAGGCAATCACACCACAGATCAATCAAGCAACATTTTTTGTATATATGGCTATCTTAACACTCGATGGGCCAGGTATGTAGTTGAGAAATGGACTGGGGAAAATAATGTCACATAGAAAAGTAAATTCTGCTGTAGGAATGTTTGAATTCCTTATCAAAGATAATTAAGGGAAATTCATTCTATTAATTCCATTGGCTTAGCATGACCGCCCAGAACCAAATGATTTTCTGAGTAAACAATCAACATACATCCTTAAAGACGGTTAGATTTTCCGTCTTATTTTTTGGCAGATCAACCTGCATGATGACGTCATCACCCTTTGTGTGCCAGCATTTACTCTGCATAAGGACGCTGGTCCCCATCCAAAGAAATGCAATTGTTTAAAATTTATGGACATGTCTGTAAATTCTTAGATCGATTTATGGCCAAATTTACCTTTTAAGTATAAGTTTTGCTGCTGATTTTGAGGCAGATCGACCGGCATGAGTGTGCACAGCGCTCGATCAGCAGCATAATCAGCCGCAAATCTAACTGTCTATTGCCAGCTTTATACATGTTTCTTTTTTTTTTAGTTTTGGGTAGAATAGGGAATGGGTTAAGACCCATACTGGGTTGATTTTTACCCATAGTGTATCTTTACTTTACAATCTAAAATGTCAGTTATATTCCTCCTTACTTAGACCACTCTCTCTACACCAGTATTCTCCATAAAAATAATCCTTTTACTATGTGTTCCTGTGACAACTCCTGGGGCCTTAAGACAATAGTATCCAGAACCAACAGTGTGGGGAAATCTCCTAAATGTAGACACAAAGAACTAAACTAACTTTAAAGCCCCCCATACACGTTACGAATTTTGCCCGACTGACCAGTGTGGTCTGGAGATTAATCGGATTCGGAATTATGTACCCGACCGATCCCAATTTCTCAAAATCGGCCAAAAAATCGTTTGGGACCGCTTTGGACCTGTCCATAAATTTTGGTTGATCTGCTGTTAATAAATAGTGTCAGGCTGATCGATCAGTGATAATTCGAATTCCGATTTTTCGTGCCAGCCAACCGACCATAATATTTTAGGTGAAAATCGGGTGAAACGATCAGACGAAAAATCGGTCGGGAGAATAATCGGAACGTGTATGGGGGGCTTAAGCCAGAGTATTGTAATGCCAACCTTAGCCCTTGGTTACTTTTCAAGAGGCAGATGAAATAGACTTAATTTAAAACACCTGCCAGTCATAGACGCTTCGATCCTTGGCCGATTGACTGTTGTACACGCTCGCAGCAATAGATCAGACGAAATTCACCTGGAGCTACTGATCCTGGGCACTCCAAAGATCGATCGGCACAAGCACGGATGGGAACCAGCGTTTCCATCCAAAGTATATGTCGATGCACAAAGGGTGCGAGCCTATTCTCGGCACGACCGACCGTGTGTGATGGTGTCATCATGCATGGTCGATCGGCTGTGCGTTGCACTGTCTATGGCCAGCTTAATTTATTATGAAAAATATGTTGTTTTTCTTGTTGTTATAAATTTGTAATGGCATTTCTGTATTTTTTTTAGACAAAGTTTGACAAGAAGGGAAACATAATGTCATTTGGTGAGTACAAGAAATGTTGTTGTATAAATGACCATTTGATAAGGTTGTGGGTATTGGGTTGTAGTTATCATATGTATCTGAAAAATCTATATATTATCCTTGTTTTCTTTTTATAGAAAGGAAAAAAACAGAGTTATACCAGGAATTGGGGTTACAGGCTCGGGACTTAAGATTCCAGCATCTTGTGAGCATCAACTCCAGAAACGGCAAGATCATTTTAAGAATGGAGGTACTGGAACAAAATATATTTTCTTTATTCATTATCTTCATTTCTTTGCATCCATATATATTTTTCTATTGTATAAGTCCATATTATTTTAGTGTTTTTGGTCAAATCACAAAAGAAACCAAATGAATGCGACAAGCTGAAATACTCAAATTGAACTTTAAACAATGTATTTAACCCCCCTCACATCAGGGTGGCTGTGGGGGTTTTAAATAAAAATCATATTGAATAGTGCTTTCTGCATTGAAAACACTATTCAATGTGATAACATCTGTAAAATACTCACCTGCATAAATGATCGGGTGTCCCCATGTCCTCCTACAGCTGTCTTCTTTCTGCTTCTCTCTCCTGATGATGTTCTGTTCTGGGGGCAAGAACACAAGTGTAAAGAACTGAATGTAGTACATTGACTTCAATGTATTACAATGCTGTCTTATGTAACCTGGCACATCTGCAGCGCCATCTAGTGGTTGCAATGGTTTTTTTTTAATCTGTGTTGTTTAGAAGTGTATTGTTCATCTGATCATGTTTCTTTATGTCATAAATGATCTGTTTTTATTGTCTTACAGTTCTTAAAAGCGGTTATTACACCAGAATACCTTTTGATACTGGATTATAGGAATCTTCACCTAGAACAGTGGTTTCTTCGGGAACTTGCTCCTCAGCTGGCAGGAGAAGGGCAGCTAGTGACATACTCCTTACCTTTTGAGTTTAGAGCTTTGGAAGCAATCCTGCAGCACAGGGTGAGTAGAGATAATACAACCCCTTGTAACATTGTAAGCACTTTATCACTTTATCATGTATGAGGACTAGGCTGAGTCTGAAAAACTTCCCTGCACTGGGACTTAAAATGATTGACTGGACTTGATGAACACAGTTGAAGCGAAAATTTTTATTATTATCTCGTATATATATATATATATAGTGCTGACATATTACGCAGTGCTTTACAGAGCATATATAGTCATATCACTAACTGTCTCTGAGGAGCTCACAATCTAATGTCCCTACTGTAGTTGTGTAAATGTACCGTATTTTTCAGACTATAAGACACACTTTTTCACCTCTCAATTTGGGGGGGGGGGGGGATGCCTGTGTCTTATGGTCCAAGTGCGCGACCCCCGTGGCCGAGTGGCTGTATTCAGTGGTCGTGCCTTGGCTTCCCGCCAGCTCTCCCAACAAAGACATTAGCTGGGGAGCTGTCCGATGAGAAATGTGACCACAGCCGGTGTCCGGATCTCCTATCTGAACTGTATTGCTTGTGCCAACAGAGCCCTGCTGGTATAAGCGATGAATAGAGAGATAGATGAACTGTCATCTATGCCTCTCTCTATGTCTGTGGAAACTGCAATTACTCTGCAGCTTCCACGGACCCCTGCACAACCAGAGAGAAGAGACTCTGCAGTTCTCCCCGCAACCCCCCTCCTCCCAGTCAGTGAGGAAGATAGCGTTGGGCTGTGATAGTACTGCTGCTAGTGGCATCTACTGGCTGAATTTGATATTGCATTCATTTTATCCATTGCATTAATCCAATTGATGTGAAAACTTATTAAATATTTTCTTTCTGGTTTTCTGCTCAAACTGGGTGCATCTTATGGTCCAGTTTGTCTAATAGTCCGAAAAATACAGTAACTAACACAGTCATATGTTCATGTGTAACTAACATAGGAGAATATTTTTGAGGAAATCAATTAATCAGCATGTCTTTGGAGTGACATATATTTATTGAGGAATTCCAAAGAGCTGAATAGAAGTATGATTGAAGGCGCGGTATGGATTGGCTTTGAACAAAACATTGTTTTGTCCCATGAAAATGAAGATTCTCGTGTTCATTTTTCAATAGTTTTTCACTCGCAGGAAACACAAAGCTAGCCTTTTACAATATAAGCAAGCTTATCTCTGGGCCTTAAAGGTGTTTATACCACTAGACCGCTTTCAGTAACAGCTGATGATACTGAAAGTAATTTAATAAGGTTTCTATTTTGGACAATGTCCATTGTTGAGCCAGCCCATGGCTAGTATGATGTTCCATAACTTGAATTATGTTTGCTAATTTGACATTCAGTGATATCGGCATACAATGTTGTGTTTTTTAGATTAGTAACCTACAAGGGAGACTTCAATTTCTGCAGCCTCACATTCTGGAAACGTTAGAAGCCTTGGTGGACCCCAAGCTAATGTCAGTGGACAGAACTAAATTGCATGTTCTGTTGCAGAGTGGAAAGAGGTAAAATCTTTTTGAAAATGTTAACACATGGATTATATTTCTTATGATGTTAGTTTGCATCCTAAAAATGTCACTTTTCATTTTATTTCAGTTTATCAGAGTTAGAAACTGATATCAAAGTTTTTAAAGAAGCAATCTTAGAAATCCTGAATGAAGATGAACTTATTGAAGAGCTGTGTTTGACCAAGCTGGCTAGTCCTCCATCATCTCTGTATGTATTTTCTATTGTTTTTCTACTATAATCAAACTTCTACTTTAGTAATTTTTCTTAAACCCCCAGCAGCCATTCATGGCTTCATGTCATGGGGGGGTTGAACTTGATCCCTGCAACAACACTGGACAAATTGGTGCTCCGAAGGGTAGTCAGTAGCCCTGTGTGTAAGCGACTACTCCAGCTTTTTATATGGTTCTTTATTCCTATTGGCTGAATGGAGTGACAGGCCAGTATAAGCCTGGTATGGATTTTAGTGCAACTGAGTTGATATGGAGGGCCCCAAGTGCGGACCTCTGCATCACTAAAGGGCCGCACGTAACATTGATCCAGACCCTCCCCCTGTTGACCTATCCTGGATTCCCTGGATTCATCAACTTTGACCATTTTACTGATGTAGGACTGCCAAAATTGATTAGGAAAGCTGGGTCAGCAAATGACCACTTCACAGGTCAGTAGCTATGCCCTATGCATAAACAGTTAGGTTTTAAGGGACCGAATGTGGAGGACCAAGGGGGGGACACCTAACAAAGCCCAAAGGGCCACATGTGCATAGAGGTTTATATGAAACCATGTTTGCATTGCATTGGCAAGGCTTGCATCCACTTTGTTGTTAACCTAAATTCAAGTGTATTCGGCAGATTACATGACTGGAAATAGCAATTATATTCTGACTGCTAAGGTTCTAACCCTTCATGCACTGTAAACAGAAAAAAATTTAATTTGTATGATTTTAAAAAACGAGAAAGAAATGAAAAGAATGTGTCTTCCATAATCTCTACACATGCTGCCTGACAACCCCTCTCTTTCAGGCAGGACAGCCAACTTGGCTTCTCCCTAAATCTTCACCATCCCATCTTTACCCTTAAATAAATGCATCAAAAGTCAGAAACAAGAAAGTGAAATATTACATTTTACAAATGCATTGACATGGCCACAATATCTGAATTATATCAATATTGGCTGCTTCTGTAATATCAGCTATAAACATCTTTTTGCATCATTACATGGGGTATAGGATGGTTTGTAGTTTACAGAATATAGCTTTGAATGGATACAAGACTTTGCTTTCAGATCATATCACTAATCATAAGGGCATTGCATTTCTGGTAAGAGTAACAGGATTTTTCTGTACTTGTAAATGTATTTGTCTAAAACCAAATTTTAACTTTTCATTCTGTAATGTTTACAAGACATTCGCTTAGATCCCCATACACAGACCGATTTTTGGTTAGATCCCTAGGAATCGAACATGTTCTGCCTTGTTCGATTAATCCCGCTCAAATAACTGTTGATCGAACAGGAAACCAACATGTTGGTAAATCCCTGTTCGATCAGCCATTACCAGGGTCTCCATCCAAAGTATGGACAAGGAATCGATTGTGCAAAGTGGTGCCACACATTATCAATTGTTGATTGATGAGTCTTACCACTATGCCTTGTAGCCTTGTATGAAGCGGGCAGCAGAGAAGTTGGGTAACCCCCATCTTTGAAGTAGCCTTTCAGTGAGTTGCTGTTTTGTTTTTTTATATTTGAAAGATTAATTTAATTAGTAGTCTCTGCATATGTGTAAAGCTGGCCATAGACGTATAGATCCCAGAACTGACCATTGTCGTATAGAGAATCAAAGTGCACCATTTGTGTGTGCTATTCGACATACATTGGATGGGGTCGCTCCAGGTGGGCAGCTTTGATCCAAGGCTGAATTTGATTAAATCAATAGCCGCGATCGATCGGCTGCAAAACCGCCCATGAATCTATGCATGTATGTGAGGCTTTAGGAGTCCTCTCCCATAGTGATCTGCCAGTCTCGCCTTTATTCACACAACTATTAATCATTTTACTTTTATAATATATTTGTGAAGTGCAAAGTATTTGTCAGTTAATAAGCATTCATTTTTAATGAGTCTTTTCAATACAGCAACACTTAAAGCGGACCTACCACCAGGAATCTATGTTTTCATGAATAGCACTAGAAGTGCCAA
>CM070036.1:59337469-59352562 GCA_036250615.1 Ptychadena robeensis | reverse complement strand
CACTTCTAGTGCCATTCATGAAAACATAGATTCCTGGTGGTAGGTCCGCTTTAAGTACTGCAGAGCAGTGCATTGCTGAAGTTTTAGTTTGACCGTGAGCATTAGTTACATTTGCACGAAAAATGCTAATGATCTCGCATATAAATGACACTCTCTCTCTTCCCAACTGGGTTAATGTTTTCTGTATGTAAATATAATTGTTTTATGTCCGATACGGGAAATAGATTTACTTAGTCTACTCTGAATTGATCTACTTTGTTTGCACTTTAGAGATTACTGGGTTTTAATAAATGTGTTTAATGTTTATCCGAAGATTAAATGATTTTTTAACTGTTAATTAAATTTTTACTTTTTCAATTACTGTTTCCAAAGACAAATGTTCCTGTTTACAATACTCTCGGGTAATGTTCATACTGTTTTATTAAATTGATTTAGAGATGATAATGCTGAGCATATAAGGTTTGTTTTGTTTTTTTCAAACAAGTAAATGCCAGAAAGGTAATTTTGTTTCAGTCTTGCATTTGAATGTTTAAAGAAGTTATAGATCCCCTCCTTTTGGGTGGAGTGGCTGGAAAAAATTAGTTTGTGCTGCTGATCATCTCCAGCCTTTTTTAGCTGACTGCATTCACTTTCTCTTATATCAGGTTACGTAATTTCTGTAGACTCATTTATTGAAGTCGACCCTGGGCAATGCCTGGGCAACATGTTCCAGCACAGATATTTGTATTGTTCCAATATTAGGCGGTCTCTCACTTGGGACGCACACGAGGAAGCTTGTAACATGCCGGTATCCAGCCTGACCTCTACCTAAATATACTATTTACCTCTCCTTATACCTCGGATACGGTTATTACCTTAATCAATGGTCGCCTTTGTTGGGCTTGGCTGTGGTCCCTACGTGCCTGGGCTTCTTTCGCCCCACTGAACTTGGTCGCCACTGCTTTTCTGTGTGTGGTTTAATTCTAGTACCCATATATGTCGCTCTAGACACCACTGTTTTAGCTCCTTAAATATCATCCCCTGAGAAAGTCCACATATTGACGAAACGTACGTCGGGGTGATTCAACCCACTGTTGCTTCCATCTGATTGTGGAGAGGTGGTGCTAACATCTCAGGAGTGACTCTATGGGCGCCGTGTCAATATGTATCATCATATACCTTGTGCCTGAAAGGGACACACACAGTCCATGAAAGTCCCCTCACCTTTGTATTGCACAAAGGATATCCAGATGTGAGGGCGTGTTGTTTCTCACTTCCTTCCCCCCACTTTTTTTCTCTTATTAATTTATTATGGGATGTTGGTCAAATTACTTTGCTGATAGAGACTTCATCATTACAATATTAGACAGGTGTAAAAAGTTTAATAATGCATTTAAAACTTCATTATTATGTTAAAATTATGACATGGGTCGTCACCCATTCAATCAAACTGCAATCTACCCCATCATAGTGATGTAACTATGAGCTTGTGCTTTTGTCAATCGCACGCAAATTGGTGTGCACCATTCTAATGGGGATTGATGGGGATTTACAAACATGTCTGTTTCACTGTTCGATCAATCCTGCTTCTCTTTCTATTCTCTTTTCATTTCTCTTTCAATCGACCCGTGATCGAAAACATGCACCGATTGTTAGTTGATCAAACTGAAAAATCAATCCATGTGTGAGGGGGCTTAAGTGATTTGGTTAGGTTCTGGACCTCTGTCCTTTTTTTTTCTCTCTGTATCAAAGCATAGGAGAATTATCAACTCATCGCTGTGAAATTCTGGTTGTCCGCCACTAGAATGCAGATCTTATGATGTTAGCAATCTCTCTTCTCTTTTGATTTTTATATTTCTGAATATGTTTCTTTCTTTTCTTTTTTTTTTTAGTGTAGACAGTAGCTCCAGAATTGATGATGCTGAGGAGATGGAACTGCTTCTGGAAAACTACTACAGACAAGCAGAGGACTTAGCTAATGTGGCCAGAGAGCTGCGTGTCCTAATTGATGACTCTGAAAGTGTAATTTTCCTTAACTTAGACAGGTTGGTGTTTTATATTACTTATTTTCCACATTATGTAAATCATTTGAATGTTTGCAAAGTTGTTGGTGTTTTTCAAATAATAAAAATTTATTTCTAAAAATAAAAATTCATGAAATTAGTTCTGTAATGGTTCTTTTGGGAAACCTTCACAAGTGGGCCACGTTCCTGCTTGCGTTCTTTGCATATAGGTGGACCCATTCTCTTTTTAGAAACCTTTAAAAGTAATTTCAGTATCTGTTTTATTCACAGCCACCGAAATGTGATGATGAGACTAAACTTACAACTTACGATGGGTACCTTCTCCATCTCTCTATTTGGCCTCATTGGAGTTGCCTTTGGTATGAATTTGGAATCTACCTTTGAAGATGTAAGTACTTTTATGTGTATTATTTGAACTGAAAAGAAAAACATTTATACAAATGTAGGAATGTCGGGTAATTGAGACCTGTACCTTAAGAAACCTTAAGACAAGACCTTAACTTCCCTGGCGGTCGTGACTAACCCAGGAGTTTACTCTGGAGAGTAAACAAGCTCTGGGCAAGTCAGGATTGTATGACTACCCCACAGCCCCGGAAAGCTGTGGTGATTCTATATATTGCCGCAGCATTTTTGGGTTGCTGGGACAGCCCCAATCACATCGTGGTGACGCCAAAAGGAGGGATGCCCATGCTATAGACCTCCATTTTAATGGAGGGGTGTCTGTCTCCCAGCCCACTGTGGACTGAGGCGGGGAGAGGGTGGGAATTTCGAGCAGAATACATTCTGCTGTGATCGCACTGTACAGGCAGACCACTAGGGGAGTTAATAAAAGATCGCATTTGGCACAGCATTTTCTGCCATCACAAGATGACTTGCTCTGTCCCTCAACAGCCCATTATTTATTTAATTGGTTGTAGTAGCATAGTTCTGCATGCTAGGTTATCATGTGTTAGTTCATTAGAACAAGTTACACCTCCCACCTCAGCACAATTAGATGGATACCTGTCTGACAAATGGGGTTCCTTTGTAAAGTTGGCTTATCTCCTTTTTCAATTTGAGTCTGAAGATTTTCTTCATAGCTTGCAGTTAAGTACAGAGCAGTATAATGGGGGTTTCTGTCCTTTTAAGGGAGTATTCACCAGGCAGGACATTGTGCACCAGTGCATTCTCTGCTTTTAGGTTTATAAACCTCAGGTAGGGAATGTTTGGGTGCCAGTATTGCAGTTGTGTGGGTAGTGTTTGTGTCTGGCATTATATATATTATTTAGTCTCCTGTTACCCTGATGGCCATGTGTTTTTGATCCAGCTTTTTCCTGATTTTATAAGATGGCTGCACAACAAATCAGACTAAAATATAAACAAAATAGTTTAGTTTAATCAAACATTTTATAAGTTGATTAGGAATAATTGGGATCTTCAAATTGCATCCAATAGAACAAACGATACTGATAAAACTGCTTTAAGCATACCAATAGTTATCATATGTGGTTATCCATCAGGTTTCCAGGTAGTGATCGGTAGATAGGTGTTTATCAGTAGGCGGAAGTGTTCTTCATTTCCTTGATTTGTATTAAATCTCTTTCTGTTTCCCTTTGCAGGATCCTCAGGTATTTTGGTTCATTACAGGAGTAATGTTCCTAGGAAGTGGTCTTATATGGAGACGTTTGCTTTCTTTCCTTGGAAGACATTTAGAACCATCAAAGCCTCCCTCGGTATGTTATATGTATTGGGTGAAAAAGTGTTCCCTTGTGCTTTAGAGTCCTTTGAGATACAGTATGTGTATGTTCTATAGACTGCTATGCTATATTATCGTGTTCACATATAAATTCATCACATGGAGTTACTAGAAAATACTAGTTATATACATCCTTCTATTTACATCCTTCCCAATTCCGCATATTGTTATGTGATGACCCCTTACCCTTTCTCCACAAATCACCAGTTGCTACAGATTGAGCCTGTTAAGTATTTGACAGCAAGATTAAAGTGCACCTAAACTCAAAAAAAAAAAAAACATTATATTTTTACTTACCTCTAAACTGTTCCAATAGCTCAAAGTTGCTATAAAACCAAAAAAATATATATATACACCTATCCTGCTGCTGTCTGTGGAAGCCGCCATTTTAGATTCTGTGTAGCTTCCAGTCTTGAATGTGTTAAGGCTGCAATAACGCTGGGGGCCACCAGATACAATGTCTGACAGCTACAGAAGGAATATCCGTGCCAGGCAGTCAGCAGCATGGCACTGAGAGATAGGAACAGACAGGGAGGAGTGAGAGGGAAATGCACGTACATCTTCTCATGTGTAAAATTTTTTGTTATATTTTATTTACAGATTGCTCCAATAATGGGGGGTTAGCTAGCTAGTGGACAAAGTTTGTCTGGTGGGTTTAGGTGCGCTTTGAATGATGTAATGCAGTCGATTAGTGCTATTAACATAGAACCATTTTTCTTTGCTCTTCTTCACAGACATACATAATATTATGAAATATATTCCTGCCATTCCTTTAGTTATGCTATAACTGATCTGTGTATTTTACAGACCATAGGATCATCACTTCTCCTTGCTGGCCACTGGATTTGGTAGACTAGCTGGACAATTTGATGATCTGACTTTACACATAGATGAGCAAGCTTATCTGAAGGGATGTGCTCTTATACAGTGACTTGGGTAGTGGTAATTAGAGGGTTGTGATAATGTATTTGGTAAATTACTTTCTGACCTTCCTTATAGAAAGAGAAATACTGAACAACTTTGGTTACCACACTGTAGACCCCAGAAAATGATACAGATTTAAGACGAAGATAAATAATGAAAAATAATGAAGGTTTGCAAGATTTGGCTAATCCTACTTGATTACTATGAATAGAGCTGAGCATATTAGACCCAAAATAATAATTTAAAGTAGTGGTAAAGCAAGCCTAAATAGGTTGCGTTTTTGGGATATAGGCACCTTCTAGTTCAACAAGTAGCTAGTGAGGCCCCCATCACAATACTGGACAATGTGTATGGTATAACCAACAGTTAAAGTCAGTGCTAAATGTAAGCTTTGTTTGCGATTACTTTCATATAGTTTTGCAGACAGCTAGACCGTTTTATAGAAGTGTAAGGGCCACAGGGTCTTGAATCCTGGTGTGTTCTAGAACAACATTACCGCCTAGCCTTGACTTTTTCTGACAATAACATTTATGGGCAGCCCAAGAATTGTGCACATGATCAAATATATCAGTAACCAACTTGGATGCTTGCTATGTTGTACTATCCGTTCTAATCTCACATGTCTTTCTATTATCCATCAATATAAAATATTTTTACACTGGCTACATGGATATTGAAAATGTATGTAATAAGAGCCTGCAGCACCACTCATTCCCATCACCTGCATCTTCCTATAGACCAGTGGTTCTCAACCTTTTTAGATCCCCGGACCTGAAAGTGACTTTGTGATGTGCCACTTCCTTTATTTAGAATGCAGAGTGGAGTGACACTTCCGCATTCCAAATACCGGAAGTGACACTTCGCAACATCCCCTTTTTTCCCACCCCGCACATCATTTATACAAGCGTAAGGGGGGGACTTAACTCTCCCTTCTAACTGACCCTGCTTGTCATCAGCAGCTCTGATTCTTTCAGTGAGCTCAGTGACCCCTGTAAAATGGGCGTTCAAACCCCAAGGGGGTCCTGACCCACAGGTTGAGAACCACTGCTATAGTCTATACATTTAATTGGTTGACTTACTGGCTTTAGATGCATGTTAAAAATTTATTTTACGTTTGTATTTTTCTTTTCTTGTTTTCTCTAGATCCTAAAAAGGGCATTTCCTTTTAATGGAAGAATGGATGCACCAGATAACCAAAAGATGTAATCTTTGTCCTGTGGAATACTAACCAGAGTGACTGTTACATTGGTATAATGCCAAACAGAAGACACACTCAAATCTGGACATTTTATATTTTTATTGGGGTCGGAGCTTTCACCTTTGGTTCGCTGCCCTTCCCCTGTGTAAACGTTCTTTAGACATCAGTTTATGTGGACTTTGTTCACTTGCACTTTGTAGAATTTTTTTTTAAGTAAATAGAAATTATTTTTATACATTGCCTGACTTTTGGTACAGTAAATGTATAGTTATCTTTTTCTTTTTTGACCAGAGATATACATGGACTCTCTCTATCAGTTTGACAAAATCCAGACTTTACTGGTAATATTAACTGTGTAGTTTATATCTTAGATTTTTCATGGTACTGCAATGGCAGGGGGTACTTGAACTAATCCTAGAAGATATTCATGCAGTGGTTTTGTATCTAGTTATAGTTCTTAATATTATATTTTTGCTTCTACTGTAATTATATGGTTCCACCTGTGATGCCAACTTACATTAGGAAAGTTTCATCTGCAGTGCTGTTTTTCAGGCGAAATGTGGCAATCCATCTTATTTAAATACAGTTATGTTTCATAAGGCCCACTGTACAATAAAATAAGTGCCATATATACTTGAATATAAGCTGGATTTTTCGGCACCTAAAATGTGATCAAAAAATGTAATTCGGCTTATATTCCGAAATGAAAATCGCTGTATTTTGTAGGTGGAATTTGAATGAAAAGACCCTGAAATATCATCACCAAATTTACTGGAGATGTAGAGAAGGGTTGTGGGAACATTTGAAAAAAAATATTGCTTTGGCATATGTATTTTTGCATAAATAAGGTTCAAAGTCAAGTCGAAGTTTTTAAAGTGGACTTAATCTGAACCTATTTTGTGCACAAACTTCATATACTAAAGCACTATTTTTTTTCTTTACAATGTTCCCACATCACTTCTCTACATCATGTTCAGGGGCTTTGTAATTAACTAACAAACTTTCTAAATTAAATAATAACATCTCCCAACAAAAGCACATTTGCTGTGTGTTTATGTGCCTTAGCTGCTGCATTACCCCCTTAGGCTTATATTTGAGTAATTCAGGTTTTCCAGATTTTTTTCTAAAATACCTTATAATTTGGGTCAGCTTATACTCGAGTATATACAGGTTATTCAAACTTCAAAAGACTTATCTTTAAGATGGAATTCCCTTATTGTTTTGTTTTTAAACATGCTGCCTTGTTCTTACATGTGCAGAACCTGTCTAGCATTTTAAAGTTCACAGTTAATTCTCTCAACTTGCCCCGCAATGCATTGTGCTGTATTTTCAAAGTGGACATAAAGCATAGCTCCAATATAACGTATTTTCTTATTCCAGCCACACTTTGTACTTTGTCCCATTGTCCTTTAAAATTGTCTGATCTATAAATCGTTATAGGACATAAATCTGCAAATAAAGCTCTTGAGCAGTTAGAGGCACGGAAGAGAACAAAGTACAGGTAATGAGCATATATAGTCACCCAAATACATATATCATACATAAAACTTTATTTTTTTTGGGAGAGGTACACAGTTACTCTTACTACTATTTCTGGTGTTTCCTCTGAATCATCAACTTATTGTTGTGCCTTATTCTGCATTTTAGATATAATTTTCCCACAGGAAAAGCCATAGAAAAAGTTATATTCACAGGATTAAATCTGTGGAGTGTTCATTCAGCAAACCTTTTCAATGATGCTTTTCCTGATAATCTTAAGCTGGCTCATACACGTTTTGATTCCCCAGCGATCGATTGCAACAGGGTGACGCCAGAATCTCTAAATGAGCGCACATCAATCGTTCAGTGAATCAATTCGCACCACCTGGGGGAAACTATCTCTGTACAATACTAAAGCTTTGGAGGGATTTACCTACATGTCGCATTGCTGTTCGATCGACATTTGATTTAAGGCGGGATCATACAAACTTTATTCAGGAATCGAATGCAAAATCCAAATGTATGGGGACATTTAGTGCTTTTTTCCCTCCAAGGACATCCCAGTGGCCTCTTGAGATCCAAAAAGGCTGTTAAAGTGTTTCCACCCAGTCACAAGTGTGCGCCAATTTCTAATCCCATCTCAGTTTCCATTTCTAAATGTAGAAACTTTCTCCAGCCGACATGTTTTGTATTCTTGCAATTATGATTTTGCAGTGTACATATCTCTCTTGTAAACCAATATTTTCATGTACAGTGTTTATTTCTTTTCCATTTATATTATGTGGCTATGAAAACAGTTGTAAAATAAATATTTATTTCTAAAATTACATTCTTGTGCCACTTTTATTAAATTGTGCACATTTTCTCACGTATAATTGTCATTCCAGACTGATGGGTAAACAGGAATTAAACTGGAGGGAGGTTATTCTCTAACTTACAGATGAATGACATGTTTGTGTATTGTATTTACATTCCATATTTATTTGCATGCATTTACTGATCTCAAGAAGAGGAGCACTTATATGCAATAAATACCAATCTTAGTTGACCAACACTGTTGCCACCACTGTTGTACAGGGAGAAAGGCACTTTGAACACTTAACAGATTTATGTGATGTTTAAATGCTGCTTGCCACAATATTGTTACTAGGTGTTCCTCATGGAGGCAAATTGACACTTCAATTCCCACAACGTGGTGCCCTAGAAATTGTTGTTGAAAGGTAGTGACGGACTCGTCCACCAGCTGTGTGGATACCGAATGGCCCCTATGTCTAAGGACTTCAACCACTATGAGTTCATAATATATAGTCCATTTCCACAGATCATTTAGGTGATGCTGTTGATATGAAATACCTTTTGGGTGTGTCTCCAGCAAGGGCAATCTGATCGAGAACAGGAGTAGTCTCTCATTTTTGGTTTTGAGGGCTTGGTGCAAGAAATTTAGAAACCTATTTTATAAAAACAAACCCATAACATTCTTCTGAACTCTGAAGCATTCATTTGAGATTGTATATGTACACTGCTCCAGCCAGTCTTGCTCTGCTGGAGCTTCTTACAGCTGCAACAATAACCTGCTTCTGCAATTGCAAAAACAAAAATAAAATGTATTATTACCATGTTTTCTACCAGTAACTAATTTGCATGAATTATTGGCACTTCTACTTCTATACATGTTTGGATAAAGGTTATTTAAATCTATATCTGCTCATTGAAGTGCAAAGAGAAGGCTTTTTTATGTAATGATGTTTCTTGCTTGGGAAAATGTGATTGTAACTAAATTTAAGAACTGAAAGTTGTATATTTTGTAGTTGGCTTCACTTACCATGTGTTTGGAATTTACAGTCGCTACAGCATTTCCAAATCTTGATCTTTCCTGAAATATTAAGCATATTATGAAACATTTAAAAAAATTAGGAATTGGAAAATATAAAAGGAACCACTTTTTTAATAGTGACAGAAGAACTGTTCAACTTACTTCAGGAGATAGTAATACATATTGTGCCTGTAAAAAAAAATAAAAACAATTTAGCCCTACATAAATTGGGCCAACAAACTTCTGGGCTGGAAATCACTTATTTGATAGAACTATAGGTTCAGACGTGCCCATGTTGTCATCAGTAGCAAGGTTACAAAGCTACCACTTGCATACTAGATTGGCCAAGAAAATAGTATTCTATATAAATGATTGCCTCAAATCAAATGAGCATAGAAATGTGCCCTGAAGTAATTTATCAACTGTGCCAGACCACTAAACAAGCGCCTACAATCCAGAACTACTGAAGATATCTGTGATGTGCAGTCTCGCATAGGGTGTGCAGTCTCACATAGGGCCCCCAAAGAGCTAGAAATTACACTGCAAGTTTGGGAAGTAGAAGGTATTTTAAGTCATGCAAGTAGTTTTCACTGTCAAACGTGTAAAGAAGAAATAACTTTGGTGCAACCATTTATTAATATTTGTATTTTTTTGGGATGTTGGCATTCCCCTACATTCATAGGGACTGTATACACTGGGAAATTCTTTCTCATACATTGTCTTTAAAGACGAGCAATTGTTAATGGCTGACTTAGGTTGTACGTCCATTACTACGTATGCAGAAATTGGGTCTTTTTCAGAATAGACTATAACCCTGTTTACTATGCTTTAATTTAAAGGAGATTTGGTTCATATAAAAAAATGTTTACCGAAGTAGCTGCTATTGCTTTATTTTCTTACCCAATCCTCAGGACATGGGGAAGTCCATGATTTACATCTATCTTTTAGCAAACCTGTAGATGTGGTATTTCCATTGTAAATATAGACTCGGCCTGTCTGAGTCCCAAACAGCATTGATGTGTAGTCATGGGTCCATAAAGGAGCGGTCACAATGATTTCATCTGTAAGCCAAACAAAACTTCAGAGCATTTATATTCTAAATACAATACAAATACACACAATACAATATACAATATAAATTTCTTTCTTTTCAGTCCTTGCTGTTTTTTTATTGAAAAGGATTGTCTATTGGGAGTAGGGATTGCAAGTTTTCCTAGCAAAAAGTTCTCCCACAAGAGAATATGTCAGGCACATGTGCTCCTTTATTAGGGTGAGTTTGGTTCCAATAGCTGTATCATGTACTCATCGAGTGAAGTGGAACTTAAATTTGTTGAGCACAATCAAGGACAATTTCAATATTTGTGGGGACCAATGACAAAACAAGATTGAATATCAGTGATTTCATACAACAGCCAATCTAGTTAACATAGAGTTTACATACCAAGACCATCGCCATCCAGATCTCTTAGAAGAAGCTTTGTACCATAACGAGAAAGTTCTCCATTCCCTCTTAGGGTTCCCAGTGGGGATGGATTCTTGGTATTTTTAAGTTCGTAAACTGTGGATGTTCCAGCATGATGCAATATTCTCGAAAAGAACATTATTTTTGAAACGGTGTCTATAAAAAATTGAGGACTGCAGTTAACTGAAAGGTAGCATTTTTTTCCATTAAACTAAATATAACATATTCAAAAATGGAAAGCGCTTCCTAACTAGTGATGAGTGGCATAGGCAATATTCGAATTCATAATATTTTGCAAATAATTCTACTTATATTCTATTTGATATTCGTAAATTTGAATATTCGCATTATGGCCATGTATTGCAAAAATGATATTTGCATTTGCCTTGCAAAAATGAATGGTCACATGCTATGTTTATTTTCGCAATGCAAATATGATTTTCGCAATACATGGCCATACTGCAAATATTCGAAATCGCGAATATTCGCAGACATATTTGAGATATCCACAAATTCTCGACTGGACGATATTCACGAAAAATATTCGACTTTTGAACATTCGGCTCAACACTATTCCTAACTACACTTTCCATACCATAATTGTGCATTCCTTCTGAGCAAGTTGCTTTCAAAACCTTAGTGGATCCAACACGGACATAATACTGAAGTTCACAGCTTATATTTTAGATATTATGCACTCTTTTGCCAGGCTATTCGGGCAAAGAACAGTGATTGTTCTATAAAGATTTTCATCTCTGGTTTATAGGTGCCCTTAGCACCTTTCAAATTACATATTCTGACGCCAAACATATGATGGTGTCTAATAACTGAAAAACGTCATTTTAAAAACTTACTTTGTGTAGGTGCCCCAGTGAGTAGCACTTGCTTCCTTTCCCCATTCACAAATAGTGTCCCACTTGCAAATGAAGAACCCATTTTACTGTGTTCCTGAAATACATGAGACTACAATCTCTGCAAGCTTCAACATAAACAACAATGAAAAAAGATGAATTTCATTGACTTAAATTCACTCTCATAACTTAAATTGGACTTTTTATTAATAGCTATTATGGGTAGTTTTTTTCTGGAGAAAACAACATTTAAAAAATTATTATGTCAAAAGATATTGGGGACCATTAAGTTCCCCTAGGAAATGTTCTACTGCAAGATAGCCCATGGAGAAGCAGATGTTGCTGCTTAGCTCATTATTATGACTTGACTGATCCTGTTTTCCCTTCTACAGGAAGCAGAAACTAGACATGATTTCATCCTGACCAGCCAATGACCAAAAGTGTGTCTCATCACCATTTTGCTGATGCATGGTCTTCAACTTGGCCTCTCCAAAAAGAAAGTTAAAATGTAATGCATAGAAATGTTGTAGTTTGTCCCAATGACAGCTGATCATATTAATGAAAAAAGTTATCTAGAAAAAAATTACCTGTACTACCATATTTACTTTTCACAAGGGTAAATGTCACACATAAGAACAAAGGTTCTAGCACTATCAAAGCTAAAACAAAAATGTATTTTGCCCATGTGTCCATTGCTTTTTTGTGTGTCCACGCGCACATCCAGCACAGGAAAAAAACATCTTGGCAGCCAATTTGAGAGCAGATCTCCCACAACTTGTGGCCAGTTTGCCGGCGGCTTAGGGCACCCTATTAATTAACATAACTAAGATGCCAAAATAAACGTGTCTGCAAGACCTAGAAAAGCAGCAATGAAGACACAGCACTTTGAGAACCTGGAGTTAAAACCTTCGTCTTTTTCCCTACGGCGGACCCAGACGCAGTGGACACAGAGCCTAAAGCTGCATTATACAGTTGTATAGTTGTATATTGAAGTATAAAAGAAAAAAAGCCTTGCCTAACGCTGCAATAATATATTGTTTAAAAATATCTATAACTAGGAATCAATCATTGCCTGAAACCGAGTGTATTGTATATTAACAGTGTGTGTAAAAGTGTGTAATTATCCTAAACTTCAATGTATCTCATATTTGGAATTAGAATAAAGGAAGCAACTCACAGAATGTCCATGTATAACAAATGTAGTGTTTTTACTTGGTGGATGGAATCCATAGACTTTTCCTATACTCTGCAAGTCTTCAACACCATAGCTGTGAGAAATAAACATTTTAATGCAACTGAAATTTTCAAATAATCTATATATATATATATATATATATATATATATATATAAATTTGTCACATTACCAATACAACCAAATAATCAGAGCTTATTGAGACTCTACTGACATTTCATGGAATAATATGTCAACATTAAGATATAATCTTAATTTCATATGCTTCATATGTGTTTGACTTATAAGAAATAATCTACTGTAAGTGATAAAGTAACACTAGAGGGGTAAATGCCCTATTATAGGTTATTTTAGGGCTATTAGAGGGAGTGATAATGGTGCAGCTACTTAGAGATCATAAAATAGCATAGAGTATATATAACAAACAGAAAATACATACAATATGTAATGAAAGACTCAGTTCATGTTCAACTAACATAATAGGAACTGCAAATTGTGAATTGCAAAATATTTTTTTCAGGCTTAAATTAGAAGATTAACTTTTTAATGCTGGCTAGTCTACTCCAATAGGCCTACCAACTAAGGCTATGTTCAGAAGAGAGGTTGGGAGCCAGGTGGTCACTAGAGATGGAGATTTTTTTTTATTCAACCATTAAGACAACTTCAAGTTAATTGCAAAGCCCCTGAACATGGTATCATCACTGAACCTGCTGGAGAATTAGAGTGTTGGGGGTATACTTAAAAAAAAAAATATTGCTCCAACATAAATAGTTTTAGCATAAATTAGGTTCAAAGTCAAGTAAAAATTTCGAAAGTTGAAATTTCAACTTTGATTTTAAACTTATTCTATACAAAAACTACATGTGGTAGAGCAAAACTTTTTTTCCTAATGTTCCCACAACCCTCTACACCTCCAGCAATTTTGGTGATGATACTATTTTCAGAGTCGAAAAATTTGACCATCTCTAGTGGTCACAATTCTCAACTCGGTTAATCACGGCCCATCTCTCACAAAAATGGTGAAAATTACTCACAGGCTTCCTTGCAGGGCAGCAACTATCCTGGAACTGCTAATCTGAATTGACTTAATTAGCTCAAATATTTGTCATTTGGAACATGTTAAGTATTGAATTATGAAGTAATTTCATCATACTATGTATAACAGTGTCAAATAAAAAAAAACTTACATTTTGTGAGTGCTCCAGGTAGGACTCCCAACCACAAGCAATGTTTTTGTCTTTCCTCTATAACTATGAAGTGAGAAGCCAAACCAGGCATAGTCATGTTTTCCCATCACAATCCAGTCTGCTTCTTCCAGAAATAGAATGTCTAGAAAGAAAACATGCTAACAATTATTAATGGCCACCCAACATACAGATTCATTATAAGTCATATGTCTTCTGAAATTCTCCAGATATTTCTGCTAGCTGTTTGACTGCCATGTTTTTCAGTACTTTAGAAGTCACTGACAAATAGGAACAAGGACACGAGAGGCACAACCTAGTGCAGTAAAGTAAAGGTTGTGAGTATTTTACCTTTTATTTTATCTTTATCACTTGTACTTGACTTTGTTGTACTAGGTTGTGCGCTTCGTGTTCTTGTTCCAATTTAACTGTTACAGGGAGGCCACATTCCACCCTCATTTTGAGAGCTGCACACCTACATGCAACGTAAACACCCACCCCTCATACTGACCTTTTTTTTACTTTGTGATCTTTGCTAAGACCCCATACACCGACTGAGGGGCACTGATATCACTGTAACTGTGTAACCATCGCTGACAGTTGTGCACAACTATCTATTACCTTTCTTAATAAGTCACTGACATAGAAAAATTTAAGGAGTATGAATCCTTCCTAACAAGAGAATTTACCATAATACACCAAGACTATTAGACCAATACACAACCTTTTTCAGATCTTCTATGGCATGAGGAAAATGCAGCTACCAAGCCTCTCTGCTTCCCTCCACCCGGTGCATATGGTGATCCAATTACAAGGTCATCCTTCTTGTCCTTATTCATGTCAGCAGCTAAAAGGGTCCATCCAAGATTGCAATAGGTCTCCTGCAAAGGCAAATATTGTTACAGTCAATCTGTTAGCACTGGGTTCCACTCAAATGCATGTGTATAGTGCAATATTATTAACAATAAAATGTAAAATAAATCAAATGCACTCACCTTGCATTTTATGGTGACATTTGGTTGAGAAGAGAAACCTCCACTTTCAGTTCCAAAATAGACATAAACAGAACCCTGGAAATCAAGTACAATTTAATGGCACCCTATTAGACAAGAATTCATTTTCTTCTGTTCTATGTCTTCAAATCATAAGATAAATATTGATGTATCAGATCACCATTTTACATTCCTTGTTTCAAACCATGCTTTGTAAATACTTACTTGAAAAAGTTGCCATATATATATATATATATAT
>CM070036.1:59310663-59337459 GCA_036250615.1 Ptychadena robeensis | reverse complement strand
ATATATAGATATATATATATATAAAATCGTATTATTTTATGTTATTAGACACATGAGAAATGTCTTATTAGCTCTATTATTTTGGAATATATTCAGTCACTTCCTGACATGTGAGAGTCCCTAGCCATTTATAAGTCTCCAACCACTTCATTACTGCAATGCTCACTGTTCTCATTGAGACGAGGGAACAAAGATGGGAATAGGCCATATTAATGATTAGGACTTTATTAAATTGTTGGGGCACTTTATTGTATTGTTGGGGCACTGCTTTCACAGTTTTGCTCTTAATTTTTAGGTATTTGAAAAAAAACAAACATATTTTGGTTGTCAGAAAAAAATGTTAAGAAATAAATAGAAACCAGCATTATGTAATCTCATAAAGTAGACACTTTCTATTTAATGCAACTCTCCTGTACGTGATTTAAATATGTATAATTCTTCTATCCTGTAAATGTAATTTAGCCAGAAGAGATTAAGACCAGTACACTGTATCTTACTGTATATGTAAGCTGGCCTCCTCCAACTGATGGTGCTCCCACAGCTAGATCAAGCTGACCATCAACATTGAAATCAAGCACTGCCAATGAAGAGCCAAACCGACCAGAGGGCTGGAAAATTAAGTTAAAAAAGTAATAATAAAGTATATGCATATTATGAGAAAAAAAGTTATAAAAAGTAATGATATAATCCCCAATGTTTTTTTTTTTTATAATATTCTTATATATGTAATTTTTTCGCTTGCCACTAATAAATGCATTTGTGTTATATATTGCTTGTACACATTGACCTGGAAAGCCCAGCTCAGTTTTCATCAAAAACATAAATGGGCCATGAAAACACTGGAATTGGATAAGGGCAGCAGGGCAGACTTTTCTCCTCCATGGCTGCTTTGTAGAAAATAATGAAATGTAGAAACATCTATTTTTTTCATGCCCCAGGTATGTTATTGCTGATGTAGCAAGAGCAAGCACCAACAAGGGCATTTCCACTCTTCTGAAATTGCTGCAATTAGAATCTCCTTCAGCATTTTCCATCAGGATCCCCAATCCTTTTGACTTTTATAATTGGTTATTTGGAGTATAGAATAAACAAAATCTTTCAAAAAAGAGACATAACGTAACTGTTTACAGTAAAAAAAACAACCAATGGTATGAAGACTTAAATAAATGGGTCTTATTGCAAAATACATAAAAAGTATACAATAGCCACTGGTGTGCCTAAGATGGCAACATCCTGCTCTGTACAGTCAAGATAAAGAGATTGTCGAGTAATTAATATATGTTTTACATACTACTGCCTATGTTGAATTTATCATAAACAAATTCCCGATGCTAATTTCACTAAAAACAATCACATTTTAAATAATGAAGCACAGTGTAGTTGTTATTTGTTTGCATAGACTATTTCCATTTTACAATTGTGTCTTTACTATGTTCCTTAACTTACTATATTTATTATTATTAATATGCATTCACCTCTAAGCCTTTGAGTTGGACAGCAGCATCCTTGTCCAGGTCCATGTTGACAGCAGGTAGTCCTGAATCATTACCATAAATAATGTAGACACAGCCAACCTGAATATGACCCAGACTGCTGCAACCTGGAGCTCCAATGATTAGGTCATCCCAGCCATCTTGGTTTAGATCAGCTGTGGTAAGCACCCTGTACAACAGAAGCAGCAACATATTCAGCTCTGCACTGGAAAATCTATTTCTATGTTGACTGAAATAAACACTGGAAATAATTTGTTCTAGTCTCTTCATCCCCCCTACCCAGCACACATAATGGAAGGGAGGAGAGATCTCCGTTGTGGCTCCTTAAGGAAGCCATACATGGGTCGACTTTTACACGATCAATCTTAGATTCACGTGTTGTGCAACTGAAATATCAATTGCCAATCTAACATTACATTACCAATGTTTCCCTACAGAGTACACCCAAACACCAACTAAATGGGGCTTTTTTTCAACAATGCTCAAACATATATCAGTATAAAAACGATTCAACAGTGTACTAAAAACATACAAAATATACATATATCAACTGAAATTAAAATGTGATCATTTACATACAGGTATTCACAATTCATTATTTGTCAAGGGAGGACTTCATTCCAACTCTTGCTTATGATTGGAGAGGCTATGACCTGGTACTGGATCTAACTGGCCCCTTGAGGCACGTAGTGGGGATTGCCATCAGCATCCTTCGAGGACTAGATAGTGGACCTGTTGGGTCAGTGTTCTCTGGGGGCCTAGCACAGGCTGCTGTGCTGTGCAGTGGGGCCCTCCTTTGCAGCCATCCTGTGGCGATCAATTGCTCATCGATCGAATGGTAAATCGAACCATGTATGGCCACCTTAATGCGTAACAATAATAATGCCAAGTATGTGTGAAGAAATAGATCTGTCCCATGAAATAGTGCATTTGCTTTTAATGTTAATCTTTTAAAGAATGTCAGGCCCAAGATCACCTCGCCAAGCCTGGCCCTCTCTGCAAAAAGTTTGGACACTCCTGCAATATACTGTTGTCAATTGTGGTCCATGTGATCTGAACCTGGGAGCTTAATTACTGGACCATATGCAAATATATATGTGTGCGTCACCTTTGGCATGACCAGCTAGTACTGAAACTAAATACCACTAAATACAGGGTCCTCATCTAATGCCCATTTTGATGCCATCTCCATCATGTTGCATAGCATGCTATTTTGTTTGTTTTACTCCTAATATTGCTTCAAAGTGCTTCTTCTATAAAATTCCCACTTACCATCCAAGCCTGGAATATGGTGAGTTTACAAAATACATGGCTGATGGAGTACAAATTTGTTTTGAACTCTGGAAATTAAATAACTGGACTGAAGTGACTGCTCGAGTGGCATTACTTATCAGCTGCATAGAGTTCTGTAACAAGACAATAGGCATTATCAATTTCCATTCTTACAGCAGCCATCACATATTTATAGATTTATTGTTTCATTTGGCAGATAAATGAATAAAGGTCAGTGTTATTCATAATCAGGTTTTAGCCTTAGGAATCTCTATAGTGCTTTTGGAGGGAGGAGAGACCTCTCATGAGATTATTTCTAAACAGGCATGGGAAGAATTGCCAACAATTATCCAAACTACTTTTTAAGATTTATTCTTTTTTTCCTGCAGAGTTTGTATCTGACTCTCCAATGGGAGTAACTCTTCCTGCACTCCACCTTGACAAGTTAGCAGACCTGAACAGGCTATGCTGGTATAAGTGTTTGTACTTTTAGGGCTAACTAGGTTTGATTCAGCATCACAAACCAAGACATACTGCTTCCCTGTGTGTGGCTTTTAGCAGGGCCACCATCAGAAATTTCAGGGCCCCATACTACATAATTTTTTTTACCACTAGCACCCTCAGATGATTACCAGGAGATCTTGTGTGGTACTCACCCCATATGTAACATGTTTTTTTTAAGTGCGGTCTTAAACCTCAGTAGTCAAACAGGGTACACACATGTAGATATGGGCCAGATCGATGGTCGCGCACTCACGGCCATCTATCTGGCCCATATCATATGTGGCCATTCCTGTTTTCAAGCGGGACCAATCAATCCCATAACAAAACAGGGATATCAGACATGACCGTTAATCACGGCCCATGTCCGTTGCTTTGCATGGAAACCGCCGGTCTCCATGCAAAGCATCGGCTGAGCTGGAGAGACAGCAGAGCTGTAATAATAATAAACAATCAAGTCTGCCTGTGTTCAATTGCAGAGGACCCTATGCTACATAGTTGTTGGTAGATCTTAAGGATATCTGACAAAGAGATCTAAAGGTGTATGGCCAGCTTTAGAAGTCCAATCTGTTTTTTTATTAGTTATTTACATTCCCAATTTGACACCCCTAACTAGAAACCTTGTACTAAAGTGAAGTTATTTATTGTGTTCAAGCTTTTATCTCAACTCAAGCTGCATAAGATGTCACTAGTGAACACTTTCCGTTAATTTACGGAACGCCACTGGCTATTTTCACACACATCAGGGGGAGGGGTCTCTGGCTAGTACACAGATGTGCATAGGCTGCTGTCAGCCAGTTCACAGGACAGGGAATACAGGACCAGGCAGCAGCCCTGGCTTTGAGTAGGGAAAGCAAAAAGACCTGCCCTTTGACCACTTCCTCGCAGCACACACAGACAGAGGGTTTATCTCCGCTGTGTATCAGCCGTGGGCAGCCTGTGACAGCTTCCCTGCAGCACAAATAGTGGAAGGTTTGTCTCTGCTGTGTATATTAGCTGTAGGCAGCCTCTGACAGCTTTCCCACACTCACCTATATACAGTCTATATAAGTCACCACAAAATACAGTAACTGCTACTATCTCAGACCATCTGTAGGGTTGTGTTTTTGTTCTACTGAGGAGAGATTGCTAGAGGAGGTGCTAGCTGTCATACACCAAAACTTTTTATTTAGTGGCATCTTTCTTGAATTCTTTATCACATACTGAGATGCATTGCAAGTATTGTTATGAATTGTATGGGCCAGATATACACATAATCTGACCAGCCAGCAAGCTTGCCGGCAGGGTGGATTCCTGCTCCGCTCAGCGGGTGGTTGGTAGAATGGAGCTATCAACCATCTGCTGAAAGTAGGGGCAGAATCAGAAGGAAGATTTGCCTCTGCAGCCAAGCTAAGCTCTGAGAGCTTTCCCACCTTGGAGAGATAGAATGGGCACATAGAATGCGTGAACATCTCATCAAAAGACTATTCATCTACGGGTGGGAACACATTCGCCATATAAGATGCACTTTTTAGCTAACAGCAAGAAATTGTTACATATTAAGTTAAAGATATAGACAAGAAAAGTGTACATTTACCTCTGCCCACTGACTGATGTGAAAGTAGACTCCAGACTCTGTTGTGACAATATCTGCTCCAGAGGAAAGCATAACGGATGAATTATAGTCTTTGTAGTATTCAGTCTTCTGCAATAACGTTTTCCTGGGGCTGCAAAGTAGCAGTAATCTTAGCATGAATAAAACAACTCTACAACCAGAATATGAAATAAAGGGGTTTAGTGATGAACAACCTTATAGCACTTGGGTCTTAAAGCGGACCTACCACCAGAAAATTTGCATTTCATAAATGGCACTAGATGTGCCGATAATAGGGAGGTATGCATTAAAAAAAACTCACCTGTAATGATCCCCCGCAGCCCTCCCGCACTTACTGGCCCTTCTTATGTATAGCTGCGGTGATATGTCACAAGAGCAAAGTGTTTGCCAGGTAATTCTGTGATCCCAGCTCTTCATTGAAAGTACATTGAAGAAAATTCCCATAGAAAACCATTTAACGCCCCCAGTGGCCACCCGCGATATTGCACTCGTAGTTAGCCTGATGAATAAATATGGAATCACTAAAACGATTCCACGGACCAGCAGGTAAGTATATTATTTATATTATTTTAGGATCGTGGAGCCCTAACCCACCATCATACCAGCTCACTGTGTATATACCAGTATATAAATGAATACACATAAAGCACATAACTAAAAATTCAGTTCCACAAAGCCACCTATACCAGGGTGTTTTTTTTTCATCACAGTAGGCATTAATTAACATAAAAGTATTACTTTATTACAACACTTCATAAAATGTCATTTAAAAAAATACATATAAACAGACATCATTCACTGGTATACACAATCCAGTCAAGAACGCCATGGAGATCAGACGATAGGGGGGACCCCAGCCAGTATCAGGCCATCACTGTGTGCCCTATCCATGTGCCTCACAACCGCTCTGCACAAAATGCTAAACTTTATTATCTGTTCCTTGGAAGCTTCAACTTAACAGATGGACTTATTCTGATGACCTGTTGGGGGGAACCATTGATCAAGGGGAGACAAATGTGTCTGCTTTATTATTTGTCCCCTAAACCCCATATCACAAGCCTGCATTGATCTCTGGGCAGGAGGTATACATCTATGTGTTACATGCTTATGGCCACGAATGTGGAGGTCGCAGGTCGCGGATACAATTTTCTTATGTACTGTAGACCAAGGTCTTGAGAAAGCCTGGGCAAAGTGAAACACGTTGACCAGCTATTCGAAATTGATGTACATAATGCATGGGTGACAACACATGGTCATTGACTGGATTGTCTATAACAGTGAATGATGTCTGTTTGTATGTATGATTTTAGATTACATTTTATGATTTTTTTAAATAAATGTATGTTTTTTATCTAAATTAATTCCAACTGTGTATCAAAAATACCCTGGTATAGATGGCTTTGTGGAGCATTTTTGGTTCTTACATTAAGACTTCCATAGGGAGAAGGGGTATGGTACTTACTTCAATTGGAGATTGATACACTCCCTCCTTCAGATTTTATTTGTGACATAAAAAGCACAAGCCCAATATTAATAATAAAAAAACACTTTTATATGTACTAATTAAATATTATTACATATTAAAACACCTTCTGAAAATAAGTAGCAACATTTTAAAAATACCACCCATTGTTTTTATGTGTAAAAATTCAATAATTGATTACATATAAAAGTAAAAAAAAACCCTACCACATCTATAAAAACATTGAAATAAACACATTTTATAATTGTACAAGATAAAGAGGATATTTGCATACATGCCAATGTCCCAACTCCAACTCCCACGTTGTAATCTACTCTGCAATATTCCATCTTCTTCTTTTTACGATTTTCATCTTCTTTCTTTAAATTATTATCTCTTATTGCATCTTCTTATTTGCCATGTAGAATTCTTCTTCAGTGCACAGTAGAGCAAAGAGAAACTGCTCTGCAGGTCTTAATCAACTAAATGATGGCACAACCTCAAGTCACCTTTTAGGCATGCGCCGTAGCATGGGAAATTGATCAACATTGGCCTCAGGAAACCTGGGCAGACACTATTGAGCATGCCCAAAAGGTAACCTGAGTATGTGCTGTCATTTGGGGCCTCCGGGATAGCAGAGTAGGTGCCTTTGCTCCACTCTGCACCGGAGAATAATTTTATGTGGCAAGAAAGAAGAGTAAAGAAAATAACACATGATTAAAGAAGAAGATGCAAGAAGAATTTGATGAAAGAAGATTAAGATTCAATAGATTGATAGGAGAAGAAAATTGAATATCGTAGAATGGATTACAACCTAGTAGTCAAGACATTGGCCATGTATGTAAGCATGTTTTTTATGTTGTATAAATATATAAAGTGTGTTTAGTTTACAATTTTAAATGTGGTGTGTTTTTCTTTTTTGCTTTTATATGTGATAATATATTTAACTTTTTATTAATAACAGTTTTAATTTATGTTAAATAAAAGTGTTTTTTTTAACTAGCGGCTTTTGCCAGGTGTTTTTGAACCCTTTGAGAATGAATACGGGGTAAAAAAATGACACCTTTATTCAATAAATTTTTATATGTAATAATTTATTTAATTATTAAATATAACAGTTTGACCTTTTTTACTCCATCTGATAAGTCGATCAAAATATCTAGAATTACCATCAGATAATTATACAATTTACCCACATGTCTGATCACGGCTAGATCGATTTTATGTTCGATTAGCTAAAGCTTGACTCAAACAACAGTTTTTTTACGTCGATCTGAAGGAAAACAAATATTCATGTATGGCCACCTTTACGGTGATAAAGTATAATTAGTACATGTAGAGTTAATATCTGCTCTAATCCTATGTGTTTAAAAAAAATTCAAATACTTTACTCACTCTTTGGAATCTCTTTTCTCGTTGTTGCATTGTATGAAGATAGGATTCCCGGGCAAGTAGCACTCACTAAATAAAATGACCAAACACATTGAATGAAAACACTCATTAATGTAATGAAAGCATTTGCAAATTCTCAACACTCCAATATATTAAATGCCTATGATTCTCTGCTCAGTTGGTATACAATGGAGGACATAATAGGCATGCCAAAACACTGTTATTAGTAAGCAAACCAGGGTGACTTATGTACACTCCTTGTCACTAGAGAAAGAGAAGCAAAAGGAGAAACTTACTGTATTTTTTCAGACTATTAAACACTCCAAATTATAAGATGCATCTTATATACCAGTAGCAGAGGCAGAGGAAAGATCCATCCGTGGGCAGATCTTTCCTCTGCTATGTGTATTTCAGCCAGCCTCAAGCTGCGCAACTGACATACACATGATCGGCCAGTTGCTCTGTGCTTACCTTTGTCTGCCGTCTTGTTGAAAATTGTGTCTTATAGGAGAATATGGTAGTTGTGTATTTATCTCAATAAAATTTTTAATATATAGGTGTGCATATTTTTACTTATTTTTTAATAAACATTCATGGGAGTGGGTAAGGGGTCCCTGGGAACCCTGTAATTATTGCAAATAAAGTAAAGTCAGTATCTGGTGGTAATAATAATTACTTTCCTGATAAAAGATAAATTTCTAGAACATTTGCAATGCACAAAAACACATACACCCACAGACCAAAAATGCATAAGAAGAAAAGATACATATTTACAGCCCAGTGTCACTTACCTGGTACCATTATCTAACATGAGGCTAGTAAACTGAAATATGTTTGTGGACCAAAATGCCATGTCATCCACACCGCCCAGAAAGTATTCATGGAATCGTTCCACCAAGAAGGGCGATTTTTTTGCATATGTAGAGTACAGCTATAAATCAAAGTAAACATGTATTCACATTCCACTAAAGAAAATATAATACAGATAGAGTTCTCATACAAATTACTATAATAAAATACCTTAGAAACAGCAAAATATTCACCATGGCTGAAAAACAGAATAACTATTACTTTAATCATCATAAATTTACAGAGTTTGCCTTTTGTGACTGTAGTGCCATCCTTTACTTACAGTTCAAGGAAGAGAATGTACGTGCAGTCAACAATTGTTCTCTCGTCAATTACACTCTTATCATAAAGATCCAAATATATGTTAAGAAGGTCTTTAACTGGAATATACCTAGAAATAAAGACTGATTCAACGGGGCAAGAAGGAGTTTATAGTGTAAAGTAACATCACTGTTCTTTGCATTGTTGTTCTTAAAAGAAGAACGTTTTACTTCAATAATGACTTAACCACAAGCTCATGCTTACTCATTCTTCAATTTTTGTATCAAAGAAAAATTCCTGATACTTAGGAGCATGAGGGATATGGGACTGACCCTTAGCCTTATACATATAGAAGTTCTAAGTAGCATCTTACAACTTATACAGAGATAACATTCATCATATCCAAAAGCTGGGGAGGGTGGGCAGAGTTGGGTTTGGGGCAGATGGACCAAGCAAAGCCAAGCTAGTGTTAGAGCTATCACTATTGTGAACCTATTGCTTGGGAAATGGTATATATGCTGATGAACCTATAGTACTTTACATCTTTTACATTTTAAGGATAATTATCCTTAAAAAGAACTTACAAAAATAACACTTTCTTTTGTTGTCTACTTGATATTCATCATTATTATGTATACAAGAAAGAACCCTAAAACACATCTATACTGAAAGTTCCCTTGAGCTGTGGAATTTGCTCCAAATCTCTAGATTTGGAAAGAAATTGTCTTCTAGACAGTCTTCCAGAGGATAAATAACTGCAGTACTGTGAATTGTCACTAGATGGCAGTTTTCAATGTTGACAAAGTATCTCCAAAGACTTGTGAGTGAAGTGTGATTAATTCAGTAACGTCTCCCTTTCCAAGTGTCTGAAAGGGAAGGAGGGACATGGGACAAGTAATATTAACTACTTAAATGTAAGGTTTGTGTAATAGGGGGGTTGACCCCCACCAGAAAAATTTAGTGCATTAGGTGAGTATAGGTCAGCTTAAAATGTTAACTCCAGGCAAGCAGCTTAACACGCAGTTGAGATAAATATATACTAGTAGAGATTTTTTCTCTGCCAAAAGATGTATTATACCATTAACCAGACCAGGTATTATAACTGTCAACAACATGTTAGGTTAGAGCAGTGGTTCCCAAACTTTTCTTGCAGGGCCCCCTTTTTTATTTAGGAACATTATCGAGCCCCCTTCCCTATTCAAACTCATGTTAAGACTGAGGGCCCGCGCCCCCCTGGAATACCTTCGCCCCCCCCTAGGGGGGCCCACTGGGCTAGAGTATCTAAAGACAGCCCTGCCCCTTCAGGACCCAGCGGTTTCCATGCAAAGCAATGGTCATTGACCATGGTTTACGGTCATGTCCAATATCCCTGTTTTCAAGCAGGATTGGTTGCTCCCACTCGGAAACAGGGATGGCCGCAATAGATATGGGCCAGATAGATGGCCGTGAGTGCGCACAGCACATCGATCTGGCCCATATCTACACGTCTGTTCTCAGCTTTACGCCTGTTTCTTCCCAGATTCTGTTTAAAAGGGCTCAGATGTTGCAGTGTTTGGCAAGGTTAACAGCTTTTTGCTTGCTTATTAACTAAAGACATTAAAATGTAATGTAGTAAATTTGGAGAGCATAACATTTTTAGATACATCTTTCCAAATGGTGCCACTGAAGCCCAGTCTAAGCAATAGACTATGTGCTGTCAAATAAATATAAAAAAATATTTACAAAGATAAATTATTACTTTATTATCCATTGTGTATGACCAAACTGAAATAACCTAAATCTCACCATTTTTGTTCCAGATAAGAAAAATCAAGTTCAAATTGGCTGATCACATCACCACCTATGACATAAAAGATGTTTGTTTAAAGAAGGTAGTATACACATTGTGGTTATTCATCTAAAAGAGAGTCTAGTGCAGGTGCGGATGAATATTTTACTCGCGGGACACAATAGGCTTTATATTTGACAGAGTTTGATTTTGCTTATATCTGATGATATTTGACTGTACAAAGGACCTGTAAGGGCCGCCCGATTCCATTTCCTCCCAGCCTGGGGTGAAAATGTAAACAGATTTTATTGGTAAATTGATAAACTTTCCATACAGCTTAAAAATTATAATAATTACAGTATTCTGCCAGGGAGGTTATGAAAATTAAATATAAAAAAAATTATAAATTTATTTTAAAAAAACACTTGAATAGTAAACCTAAACATTCTAAACAGACATGGGCAAACTATGGCCTCTAGAAGGAGACCATAACATTCATCATCTAAGTATTATCTCCACTTGTTGCTGAGAATGAGCAGAGGGGAGTAAGAGCGTTTTGAAACATAAGTGACAAAGCCTTGGACATAGTTTGCCCATGTCTGCACTAGTGAATGAATGAATATCAGTTTCTCACTGTACTGATATTTAATAGGTACTGTTTGATGAAGTTTGTAATTTAAGAGCTTTGTAAAATGTATATATTATTTGTTGAAGTATATGCATCCCTAGCATATAGAAGTAAGTTAGAGGCCTGAGACTTTGTAATGAGGGAATTCTGTACACACTCTATCATAGAGACTCAAAATATTTCATGCTGAGCATTTATTATGTACCCCCCACATTGGGAAAAACACCTGTTCATCTCTGCTCATCTCTTACTGTAAATCTGTTGGTTTATTTTAATACAAACTATATGTTTATTACATGGTATTTAGAATAGTAATTAATTCATGTTTACCAAAGTCACCAACTGGATGAGCTTCTGAGTATGATCCGTGGAAGTCAATCTGAAGAAAAAAAAATAAGATTTCAGATTAATAAAATATGATAAGATAGTATCATCGTAGCATATAATAAACTATGCAATATCAAATATGACCACTATTATTTGTAACTAAAGTAATAAATGTACATATTCTTTGAGTGTCTCCCAAGGAACCATAAAACCATATGTTCGAAAAGAAGTGCAAAGTAGATTCGGGTATTTGGTGTTTTTCAGAAAACAAAGAATGTTGCCTTGTTCTAATGTGTACATGTAAATAGCTTAAAACATTTGGAACCCCCCCCCCCCCCCCCCCCCCCCCCCCCCCCCCCCCCCCCCAACTAAGAAATGTTTAGCTTTCACATAGTTTCCATTACACCTATTTAAAAGTTGAATTGGATTGTTAACTACTCACTGCTGCCATTGCTCTGAGGAATCCTTGGTCAATGTGCAGACTGTGCCAGCTCACATCAGCTACTTGATGGGAAGCTACTCCAAACAGGAAGGCCACCAGCTTCTGTGCCCTCTGAAACATGCCAAGCAGAACAATATGCAGTCCTTGTCATATGTGTAAATCATATCAGATACGAAATATCACACATCACTTTTGTCTACTGCCATGAGAAACAAGTAACCGTACCTCATCCCATGGCAGCGGATATGTTCTTCGAATATAATCAATGCTGGCTTTCAAAAAAGGTGTCCAGTGGGTATCTTCTGACACATAATGATATTTCCCTAATGAAAACAAGTTGAACATTGTAAATGTCATTATGGTCTCTGCAATGAACCTATTATATTTAGAAAACATCTACTTAGTGTTCCCATAGCATATATACTGTATTTACTTGAAAATACCCCGCTGAGGTAACTAATTTTACCTAAGAAACCTGGAAATACTGACTGACTCAAGTTTTAGCCTAGGGTAGGAAATGGAGCAGCCAAGGCACAGAAACACACAGCGAATGTACTTTTGTTTCAGTACATGTTTCAGTGCTACATGATATCCTCAACAAATTAGGAAAGGCGTAGGATTTCTCTAGTGCCTGTAGTTTTTGAATTAATTAAGTACAAAGTTAAGTCAAAAATTTTACTTAAAAAAAACTTTAAAAAAATGATAATACAATATTCAGGGGCTTTGCAATAACTCGTTAAGTCAGCCCCCAATATTTCCTGATTACATCTTTATATTTCCGGTTCCGGAGTATAAGCTGAGTCTTTTCTTTTTTTCCTGCACATCCTGGGTGCTAAAAATGTCAGAGTATACTTGAGTATATATACAGTAGATAAAATGAAAAGTTATATTGTGTGGCAATGCCTACTTATTAGCATATGTGAATGCAGTACATTTGAGCTATAAAGAAATCTACCTTGTATTGCTATGTTACTGCAATAAGCTGTGTTGCCTAGTCTTTATCTACTTACTATTACCACAAGGACTATTCTGCATTCTTAGACATACATGGTACATATGTTGTGCATGATAAGATGTACTGGAAAAAAAAAGAGGCACCAATAGTTTTAGGGAGCGATTCAAGCAAACAATATTTTACAAAGCGCTACAGCTCAATCTGCTCTGTGAGAGGAAGGGCTCTGTGAACTGAACTGTGGATATACAGCATGTATTCAGACACTGTAGAGCAGTGTGTATATCGGGAGATGGAACAGAGACACAACCCAAGGAGTGTTTCTCTGCACTGTAAGCTGAGCTCTGGGATCATCACCTTCCTGCCCTCTCCTCCTCCTTCCTCCTAATTGCTGATATACACTGCTCTATAGTTACTGTATACATGTTGTATATCGGCGCTTAGGAGGAGGGAGGGGGAGAGAACAGGTGTGATAACAGTGGAGCTCAGCTCACAGAGCAGAGTGGGGAGAAACACTGGCTGCAACTTTAGCGGTACCTGTACAATATTTATACAGGCACAACTGACAGATTGGACAGAGTCTCTTTTGCATTCGTTCTATACGATGCACATATGTTTTCCCCCTGATTTTAAGAGAGAGTAGATGCATCTTAAAGAGCAAAAAATATAGTACCAGATTATGTAAAATTGCCATAGTGCTGCACAGAGTGGAAAATATGTTAAGATGGCCATACACAGGTCGATTTCACACTCGATTCCTGGCCGATCGATCACCAGGTGCGTGCACGCCGATCGATCGACGAGTAATCGAGTGCAGCCCACCTTAACCATTCGACCCCGACCGAACGACATGGCCTCCAAATCGGAACGCCAGGGAACCAACCTGTTGGTGTTTTCTGATCGATCGGGCTCACATCAAGGGACATTTGTGAATCGATCGACTGGTAACAGAATCGTCCAGGTATCGGTGGCCTAAGGTGGTAGGCACAGACTTGTATGGTCGATCGATGCCTTTGACTTCACCAGAATCGATCGGATCGTCGATCGATCCCTCAGGAATCGACACGTGTATGGCTAGCTTTAGACCTATTATTTTTTTATGTTTAGCCTTGCTCCACTTACCTTGCATGCAAAGGCCTTGATAGAAGGCATCAGGGTATACACTGCCAGCCTGGTATGCATCAGGATGTTTCTGTAGCAGCTAGTAATTGCATATATGCACAGTGAAGTAATTAAGTATTTTACTGGATTGCATATTCCAATAATGAAAAGCAAAACAAAAAGATATCAACTCATATAACCTATATCTATATCAATTCAAATATATTTTTGCTCAGGAAAGAAAAATGCAAATACAGTAAATTTCTTCTGTAAATCAAATTTTAGTGTTTCCGGTCTTGAATGCACAATGCTAATGCTAGCCTTGAAATTTGTCCTATCAAAAATAATTGATTGACACTAGCTATATGTTTAAGTTGGTTTGGTCTGCTTAATCCACAATTCAATTGTGATGTTTATTTATGTTGGTTTTCCCTGTTCTTAAATCATTTATTGAAATTGGTTTAAATTTTTGGTAGTAGGGATGGGGCAGACCAGTATATAGAGCTATTGACCTATAAATAGAGCTATCTTTACCTATAAATTAACATCATATTTTAATTATTTTGCTCTTGTGGTCTCACTCATTATGTGATGACATTGAGCTTTTTATATTTCCATATTTTATATTTCTGTGTTGTTTCTGATTTGAATACTCACTTTGACACATTTGATTTAAATGTGTTATCAGACTGATTATGTTAATTTTGTTTTTTAACTTAAGGTGGGTTTACACATGCAGATTTTTTCGTTCGATCAATGAAAAACGAACAATTTTTTGTTGATTGAACAAAAATCTAGAATGGCCAATTTGTTCGATGGATACATTTTGTTCGACCTTGAACAAAAAATAGTTCGAAAGGTCATTGAACATGTTGGTATAATTTTATCTGTCGTCGTAATTTCTAATGTATTTTCATTCATTATCCAGGTGGACAAACAAAAACATCTAATGTTACATTCGATAAATGAACGAACGATGTTCGACAACGACATAAAAAAAATCGAATTGGCAGTTGCTTGAAGAAAAAGTCTACATGTGCAAACCCACCTTTAGTTTCCTTTTAAAAGTTCTCCATATAAATGCACCCCACTCCATGACCAACACAAGCACCTCCATGAGATGTCAAGCCACAAAGCTGCTATCCACAGATCCAAATATTCAGAAGCATCAGCAAGAGCACAAATTAAAATCCCTCTATATTCATTCCCTCCCTCCTATGCAAAGATGTCAGATCCACGCCCTGCAGAGCTACTCACACTTTCTAGAGAGCAAAAGGAAGAGTGCAATAAGAAAAAATAAATTGCTTTCAATGTGCCAACTACTCAATATCATGCTGCATGTCTGTCTGGACAAACATAGGACACTTTAAGCTGTGCAATATAATTGGCTGCAACATTTTACGATGCAATAACAATATTTTGGCTTTGATATAAAAAATTAACAACAAAACAATGAAAAAAGAGTTGTGAACAAGCAATAGAGTTTATTGCACAACAACGCTCACTAAACACACTTCACAGTGTAAATCCAACCTGGGTGATTGTGGGTGGGTGTTAAATCCAGAGGGTGTTACTTCCTGGAACATGTGCATCTCTAGTACAATAAATACCTGGAAGAGCATACATGTAAATTTACCTCTCTGTAGTTCACTTTTCCGTCCTTCTGATTAAAATACTCCAGAGCTCTATGTGCTGTAAAAATCATTGAATGTGTGAATAAATTATCTGAAAATAAGATGTCAATGTAAAAAATCACATCATACTCTGGTGAGCTCAACATTAGCCCCCCCCCCTCTTCCCCCACACACTATAGTAAATGTAACATATCATTTTCTGTAAAAGTAGAATGACTAAACATTGGTTGATCTATTTTAAGTATAACGTTTAATAAACTCAAATATCCAATATCTACAAGATTCTTTTTTTTAAAAAACCTTTATATTTTCAAATATAGAGTTCAGTCTGTTTGGTACGAGTCTACTTATTCAATTTGTATTGATATTTTTTATAAAGTGTTGAAGTGAGAAAAATAAAACCACTGAAACAAGAAAGCTAACCATATACATATTAACTTTAGTTTGATAGATTTTTTTATTTGTTCCAGAGTGTGTAATCTAAATATTGAATGTCACTCCAATGTTTATCAATGGCACTACCACACAGTGTGATTGATGTAAAAGGTTCCTGAAATTCGATTGCTTTCCAGTTATTACGATAAAGGTCAATCTGATACAAATCAAAACACCATCTCATTTATACGTGAACGTAAATTTACACGTAAACGCCCGTTTAACACAGCCGCCCTGCGAATGGAACATTAGGTGTTCGCGAGGCAGTTTTTGAGGATTCGCCACCCCGAGTGCATGAACAATTTTGCAGGCGCTCACAGACAGGATTGACAGTATAAATGTAGCCAGATAATTGTACAATTAACTAACATTCTATAACATGTCTAATGTTAGTTTTATGTAATTAGAAAAAATATTCAGCCCAATTAAACAGAAAAATTAACCCATGTATAGCATCCAAGACTCCCTGGTGGGCTGAATAATCATTTCTTTATATAGCGCCAACATATTACGCAGCGCTGTACAATGAATTAGAGTTAAGATGGAACACAAGATAGTGCACAGGTACAGGTTATGACAGAAGGATTAGAGGGTTCAGTAACAGAGTGGGTCTGCAGGTCCCACAGGACATTGGGTACACTCTCACATTATTGAACCTGTGGCTGTGATCTTCCTCATCACCTCATTGATATCTTCACCTATTTATAGATGCAATCTTGGTTGGCTGGTCTGTGATGACATAATTCCCAGGTATCCTTGCTCAGACAACTGATTTTGTGCAATAGATTTCTAACTGTCATCAATTTTCTCTTACAGGCTTTAGATTCAAGAAGAAGAAAATATAATCTAGTTGCTGGTGCATTCCAGATATAAAATATTCTAGGCTAACTAAGCACATCCATTATTAGTATAATATGTTTTTTAGTTAGACTGACCCCACCCCAAAAAAAACCCTATATTGACCCAACTTTTTCACCCTGATTGTACTAGTTTGATTGTTGATTGCCATAAATCATACATACATACATACATATTATTTTCACTTACCTATCTCTATGTGTGTTGAAAGCCCACATGGCTCACCATGCTGTAATGTATAAAAATAAACTACTAAGAACAAAATGTGTGCAGCCATTATTTCTAAGCCTCTCTTCCATGAGTTATGAAATAGTACATGTGGTTAGCTGAACAACCTTTGGATGTGATTGCAGCAATATTGACAGAAAGTTAAACTGACAACACAATTGGTTGCATTAGGAAGGAAGATTGGGGGAGGGCTGATATTTACAATTTATCGACAATGAGCCGGCGGGGTTTTCCTGCAAGATTACATTTTATCACAACAATTTACAAATTCCTAATAAGTCTCAGGGATATATGTTTGTGTAGTATGTATGTATGCCTTATTACTATAGAAAACACAATGGTTGTTTTTATCCCATTTTTTCTGGATTTTGGGAACCATGCACAAACAGCATATTTATTACAAATTAATTTTTTTGTAACACACTGGAAAAGAAAAGTAATTGAACGTTGTAACATGAAACAATTATATGGACATATAAAGTGCTAATAATTGATGCTCCATCCAAGTCAGATCAAATACCTATGTTCTATACCAATAGGTATAATAGTCTACGCATTTTGCAAGATGATTGGGGCTTCCTCAGGACTGTGTTCAAAAGCTTGGGTCATCAGACGCAAAATTTCCAGAAGCAGCATTTAAATGCAACCAGTGCTTAAATGATAAAAAGGGGGTCTAAGGGGGTCAGATCGGGAGACCTTGGGGGCTATTCAACTAGCCCACGACGACTAATCCAACTTTCCAGGAAACTGTTCATCTAGGAATGCTTGGACCTGACACCCATAATGTGGTGGTGCACCATCTTGCTGGAAAAACTCAGGGAACGTGCCAGCTTCACTGCATAAAGAGGGAAACCCATAATCATGTAGCAATTTCAAGGTCTCCCGATCTGACCCCTTAGACTTTTATCTTCGGGGTCATCTGAAGGCAATTGTCTATGCTGTGAAAATACGAGACGTGCAGTACCTGAAACTACGGATACTGGAAGCCTGTGCTAGCATTTCTCCTGCGGTGTTGCTATCAGTGTGTGAAGAGTGGGAGAAGAGGGTTGCATTGACAATCCAACACAATGGGCAGCACATTGAACACATTTTATATGTGGACAAAAACTTCTAAATAACTCATGAAAGAATAAAATTACGTTAAAACCAAGCACACCATTGTTTTTCTTGTGAAATTCCCAATAGGTTTGATGTGTCACATAACATATATATTATGCAACATATACAATACAATAATACTCCTATTGAAAAAACAAAAGTTGAATTCAAAATAGTTGACTTCAAAATGGCCGCCATGGTCACCACCCATTTTGAAAAGTTTCCCCCTCACATATACTAATGTGCCACCAACAGGAAGTTAATATCACCAACCATTCCCATTTTATTTAGGTGTATCCATATAAATGGCCCACCCTGTATGTATGTATATATATATACATCCTCTCATTGTGGAGATTTGGGTATACATTCATAAATGTTTCTATGGTGATCTTTTAACTTGGAGCCATGTTTATACAACATTCTGTTTACTTCTGGAACTTTACTTTAATTCTGGAACTATTTTGGAACTATCTACTACTTTGGGACAGGTTCTAACATGATGACATCTTCAAGTCGCTGGTAATCTTTTCCAGTATTACTATGCTCACACCCTAGTCTATAATGGCTAGCATGGTGGTTAATGGGAAGAATGCCTGCTTATAGATAGCTAAAATTATCATGATAATGAAGAGTTGGAAAAGTTTCTTCTTCAGCAGAAGACCACTTGGGTTAACCTATAACCTCTTAAAAACCATAGCAACCCCTTGATTTTCATGACAGCTCCTTGGGTTCCATGGAAATCTGGTGAAAAAGGGTTAGTAAACCATTCATGGGGCACCTGCAGAGACTACCAGTTAAGCTTCCCTTGAGAACTCACAAAAGTAAAAAAAAGTTAGAAAACATGGGTGTGTTTTTCTTCCCATGGCACCTATTGCATCTGGAGTTTGGTAGTCTATGAAGGTTGTCATTCATCCAGCTATAGTATATTTGCAGTAGTTATCCAAAGCAACTGGACTTCATGATGTTTTCTTAAAGATGTTTCTTTAGTTGTCAGACAGGCGTTCTCCTTTTAGAAAGATTTCTAATAACAATTAGCTGCTGTTGTCCAATATTAAACGTAATATGCCAAAAAACCTGAGTTTATTGAATACTGTCCATAAACTCACCCTTGTATTCCTTTCATATGTTTCTTTGCCCTTGTTGCATTCATTCCTGATGTAAAGCAGCGTTAATATGTGCACCAGACACTTCCTGTTGTGTGCTTCCCTACTTATGAGGACCCTATAGAGCCTAGTATGTAGCCACCCCTGTGAGCGCACCTCACAGTACTGTTTTGTATTTCCCAGGAAAAAAAAGGAAGGAACATAGAATAAAAGTAAAAAAGGGGTAAAAAGAAGAAAAAGAAAATAATTTTTTACATACAGATTTAATAACTCTTTAAATTCCTCAACTGCTTCCATTTGAATTCAACATCTTTATATGAAGAATTAGATTTTCTGAGGAAAGAAGCAGTTCTGTGTTATAAATGAATACTGTTTTAATAAGTTTATAAATAAACAATATAATACATTTTAGTATAACTATACAATGTGCATATTGGGAAAAAAGAGACACTGTATGCTGTGATCACCGCCCACCACCAGATGGCGATGTCTGCCCTCTACTAATGGATAAGCATGTTCCGTGTACAGCCATGGTACAAGAGACAGACACATGATTGGATGGAAGGGGTTCTATGATGATTGGACAGAAAATAAACCGGAGAATGGTGATTGGGAGGGCGAAGGGCGCAGGATGGTGATTGGTGAAGGCTGATCACACACCCCCATACGTACGATCGTATGTGACTGCTGCTGGCTGTCAGTGCTGGAAGGGACATTGGGGGGTTTGTGCTGATCGTAGTGATCTGCCTGTGGTATCACGTGATCTGTGCCGCACCGCTCCATCCCCCTGTCCAGTCTGTGTGTATGTTGTGTCCCCCTGTACATTGAATTGTCCAGTCTGTGTGTATGTTGTGTCCCCCTGTACATTGAATTGTCCAGTCTGTGTGTATGTTGTGTCCTCCTGTGTGTAGTGTAAGGTGTACAGGGAGTCAGATCTCTGAGCATTGCCCCTATCACTCATCCATTAATCATTAAGCTCATCTGCCATCTTAGATTGCATTGTATTTAATGATTGGTGGTTTTTATTGCTGCTGTCACCTATTATTGTGCACATTGCAGACTCCATTCACCTCCAGGCTCCCTGTAGTATCTAGAGAGTGATGTTTGTGCATCTCCCCTCTCCTGGCATCCTGAAAATGTTGTGCAGAATGTCATCTTCTTGTGCCACGGCATTGCCCACGCCTCTGCTTCGCTCCACGGCCTATGTTGGTGGCGCCTGGGTTCACTCCTCTGATTCTGCCACTTTTCCGGTGCTCGATCCCGCCACTGGCACAGAACTAGTCCAAGTTACTGACTGTGGGCCTGCAGAATGCAGAGAGGCAATAAGAGCAGCTTCAGGGGCATTCCAGACCTGGAAAGAGGTGCCCAGCAAGGTGAGCATGGGGAGCACACTATGAAAGTGTTATGTATGAAAGGGAAATGTGGTACACAAGGGTTTAATATTTATTCCTTTATTAATGGGGCAGTAATTTATCAGTCTGTATATCATACCCTTAGCACTTACAGCCTCGGGTCTTCGGCCACTCATATGTTAGAATGAATTACTGGGAGAGCAAAGGATCTATAATACTGGTTTTACTACAACACTTACTGGTGAGAGAGGATCTGCAGAGACAGAAATCGAGATATACTGCTATTTGCCTTGTTTCTCAGAAGTTGCTCACCTACTGCCTTCGAAGCTGGCCATACACCTTTAGATTTCTCTGTCAGATTTCCTTTAGATCTCCTTTTTGTTTTACCAAAACCATGTAATATGAGGGACTTTCTAAACCATCAAGTCTACCTGTGTTTAATCGCAGAGGACCCGGCACTACATAGTTGTTGGTAGATCTAAAGGATATCTGACAGAGAGATCTAAAGGTGTATGGCCAGCTTTAGGCTATGTCTCCACTGCGTTGTGTACTCTTTCAGGCCCCACTACGTTAAAGTGCAGTGCCTGGTGGGGTCCTGATGGAGCACAGGCAGGTAATGTGTATGTTCTCCTTTGGGACCCCCGCGCTTAACGTAGGGGGTCCTGAGAGATCACACAGTGCAGCCTAAGGTCCCAGTTATAAAGCAGCAATATGCAAATTATGTTGCTGAAAACCAAAACTGACACAAATTGTTTCTTTAACTTCCCTTACTAAGCCAAATCCTCCTTCAATTATCTATCACATCCTTTCCTAGACTTCTGCTCTTAAAGTGGTTTTAAACTAAACCATCCGTGCTGTCGGCTGCGGCTGGGTGAAGAAAGATTTCTCTCTCCCCTCTTCACCCATCACAAAGTCTCACAAATGTGACACTGACGTGACATTCTTGTCAGAATGGTGATTTCCTATAGCCACAAGGGCATCTGGGAGAGATATCCCAGATATCTTTGCAGTTTGTGACATATTGCCGAAGCGATATGTAACACAGTGGGAGGGGCGGTCTCTAAAAAGACACCCCTCCTGCTGTCAGAATTTTTTTATTTTTAATCAGGCATCTCTGCAGTATTTGCTGAGCTGCAGCCAATACTGCAGAGTGACCTACCAGATGGTAGGTCCACTTTAATGGGAAGGTTTCCACAGCAAGGCAGTATTTATAATTTAGTAAACATTCTAATATAATACAAAACATGTGAGTGGCAACTCTGTGCTGACTTAAACAGTGCTGCAGCATAGTTGCAACACTATCATGAAACTTAATTAAGCAAACTTTTTTGGCAGGCACAGTAGATATTTGGGGAATAATTATCCTACAAAGAGGTGGCTATGAGAAAACCGACTCCTTATTAGAATGGGAGGCCATAGTTCTACTTTGCAAATTGTTTTAGCACTTGCGTTGGGAAGTAGAAGACAAATTCATAAAATGGGGAAAAGAGGCAGGCCTAGTCACACTCTGAGAAAATTGTAAATGTTAGAATCTTCATAGAATATTTACACATGTGTTTACTTTATATGGATTTCATAAATCAAAAAATGTTCAATTTCCCATAGGAACGGAGCAACTTATTGCGCAAGTGGTATGACCTGATGATCCAGAACAAAGAAGATCTTGCCAAGATCATCACAGCAGAAAATGTAGGTTCCTTGATCAAGTCTGGACAAGGTTCTGAGATCCTTGTGACCTGCTCCCTCTTCTCTGTAATAATTCTGTATAATATGCACAAATGTTAGGGGGAAGCTATTCCTGGCTCCCTATACTTCCTGAGTTCTTACCTGCAAGTAAAGGTTACACCTGATCTGCTTGCTTGTTCTAAGTCTAGATTCAGAAAGTACTGATACCATTGGATGAACATGATAATAAGAAGTTAATCACTCCACACATTCACTCCACACCTCCTGTCTCACATCTCCAATCTTCTACATAAAAATTCTACAAAAACCCTACTGACCTACTCATCACATGCACAGCTTCAAGACTTCTCTAGGGTCACTCCTACTCTCTGGAACTCTCTCCCTCACCCTACTTTTAAACAAGCAATGGAATCCCACCTCTTCTGTCTTGCCTACCTATGTTCTTATTGCTAACATCACCATCTACTGAGTTCCACCCCCCTACCTTGTGCATACTCTGTTCCCTAACTTCTTATTTTATAAGCCAGATTGGGCAGGGTCGTCTTGTGTCATAGTCTGTACCTGTGTGTTTGCTTGTGCTGTCCTTAAACTCCTATTTAATGTACAGCGCTACGTAATATGTTGCGGCTTGTTAAAAAATAAATACCTTTCTATCTGCATTAGTAGGTAAACTTTACTCAATGTGACTGGTGCTCATACATCTTTAAGCATTGACATAGGGAGGAATTGCTTGAGCTCTTCCACTCTTGTGCATTTTAGGGCCCTTTCACACTAAAAGAGATTTGTGCATATTTGTTTTTATGAACCCTATCTGCAGCACATGAGAAAATCCTTACAGCAGGAGATTAGGAAAAATGCTTCGTTTTAACAAATGGAGCAAGTTAGGTCTGAAGGGATAAAGCGAAATTCTAAAAGCGCATACATTAGTGCAAACCACACATTAACAATAACTTGATGCAACGCGGGCCCTTAGAGCTTTATTCTAATTTCTCATCTCCATATCGTTGCTGGAGACAAATATAAACAACCAGAATGTTTTTTACAGCTTAGTTTTTATTTTTAAATATTGTATCATATGATGAAACTGTTCTTGTAGGTACCACTGACTGTGAAGTCTGTTGATTATTTCTAGGGCAAACCAATAAAGGAAGCGCTGGGTGAGATTGCATATGCTGCAGGCTTTCTGGAATGGTTCTCTGAAGAAGCTCGCCGCATCTATGGAGATGTGATCTCGGTGCCAATGAAAGACCGGAGAGCCCTGGCCCTCAAACAGCCCGTTGGAGTTGCAACTATCATCACCCCGGTGGGTTATAACTGTCCAGAGTAAAAGATAGATCATTATAATATTAGTATTGGTGTCATTGATAGCATTGTTTAACAGTAGTGATGTTAAATTTTAAATGTATTTATGTAGTAGTAGTACTGGATACAGTGTCTGGACCCCTGAAGAACTCTTAGCTTATGCAACAGAAAAGATGTTTGACACACATGGGGGCTGATTCAGAGAAATACAGGTCAGAAGGAAGTGAGCTGGAAGTTCAATGTATCCTCCAATTAATTCTTAATGATCTCAGAAAGGTTGTGTGTCCACTGCTTAAAAAAGACACGCTGCGGCTGATTTGCTGGCAGTTTTCCCGCAGTTTAGGGCACATTCCCACCGCATCAGCTGGAGTGTGCTTTATTAATTAAGCATGACAAATACGTGGAAAAGCAGCGCCTGAACAGCATCAATGGATTTGTCTGCAGAAAAGCAGGTGCTGAATTGAAGATGCAGGTGCACTGCTTTGGTAACGCAGCGTGAACACTGTGTCTTTTTCAATTGCGGTGGACGTGCAGGAAAAATAAGCAGTGGACACAAGCCCAATGGTCATGCGGCAGCCAATTTGTGGACATCACCTGACTTACAGGCAGTGTGCCCACTGCTTAGGGCTTGTTCCTGCTGCATCGGCAGGAGCATGGCCTATTAATTAACATAGCAAAGACATGAAAAAGCAGCCTTAGAACAGATTTGAAGACGCAGCATTCCATGATTTTATTGGTTTAGATAACGCAGAGTGGACAGTGTCTCATTCATCAGAATGGGAAGTGTCCTCTCTGCATCTTTTTCCCTGCAGCATGTCCACCTCAGGGAAAAAGCATTTGTCACTGACACCAGCCAAAGCCTATCCCTACAACCCTTAAGGTGTCCATCCACTTACCGAATGGCGCTTGATAGATGAACCATCTGAGCGCCACTGTCTTGGTCCCCATCCAAAGATATGACTCTTGAGCAGGATTTACGGACTTGTCTGTAACCTATTCTACAGACCTGTCTTCGAGCGGGACATCCACAGCTAGATTTGTTATTAGAGCACAATTGAGCACGGTAAACGTGTATGTTGCTCGATTGTGCTGTAGTCTATTAAAAATCAAGCCGTGGATGAACACCTTTCACTAAACATGGCAGCCAACCACAATCGTACTGTATTTCTCATCTATAGAAGGATGTCTAGCATTTACATATTTGTGATCCTTTTTTTCACTCTCTGCCATTAGTGGAATTTCCCAAGCGCCATGATCACAAGAAAGGTGGGGGCAGCTCTGGCTGCTGGGTGTTCAGTTATAGTGAAGCCTGCAGAAGACACCCCGCTGTCGGCATTAGCACTTGCAGAGGTATAGTATGTATGACGTCATTACATGTCGTGTTGTGATCACTGAGCGTGGCTAAGCTTGTTAACAATTCTGCTTTGTGTATATTGCAGCTTGCTCATCAGGCTGGCATCCCAGCTGGAGTGTACAATGTGGTGCCATGTTCCCGGAAGAAGGCCCCAAAAGTTGGCGAAATTCTATGTACAGATCCTTCCGTAGCCAAAATTTCTTTTACTGGCTCCACTGCTACAGGGAAGGTAAAATGTAATAGTAAACTTGCTGCAAAGGGAATTAAGATTATCACTTTTATGGCTGCCTTTCATGAATAACGAGAGATCGGAAATAGTGATGGCAATTTTTCTAGGAAATGTTATGAAGTTACTGACAAGCAAATGATCAATTTGTTAAAATTAAGAACTGCCCTGATTGGCTTATCCTACAAAGTAGTTGCAATGAGACCTGAACAAATTACCCATACCAATGAATATGAGATCATCCCAATCAGCTGGTCAAACTGACCCCCTCGGGGTTGAAAGTCCATTTCACAAGGGTCACCATGCTCACTGGAAGCATCAGAGTTGCTGCTGCCCACAAGCAGGGTGGGAGATCAGAAGGAAGAGTAACACATTACTCTCCCTCCAAACTTCCCACTCCACACATAATTGCACAAGTATGGTGGAAAATAGGAGGGAAGGGAAATTACATCAGGCCGAAAGTGGCGTCGCAGAGTGTCACTTCCAGTATTTGGAATGTGGAAGTGACACTGCACACCAACACTTCCGAGTTCCAAACACAGGAAGCAACACTTGCGTCTTCTGTGGTCGCGGATCTGAATGGGTTGAGAACCGCTGCTCTGAGTTCTCTTGCTGGAACTTCAACTGGAAGAACCCATGTTGGGATCTAGATCAGGGGTCCTCAAACTTTCTAAACAGGGGGGCAGTTCAGTCTCTCGGACTGTTGAGGGACAGACTTTGTAAGCACACACACAAGGATGGAAACACACGCACGTAAGCACATCACACACATGCGTGTATGCACACATAAACAACCTACCTGTAATATGTAATAAAGATATAACATCCATCAACCATTCTTTACAAGCTAGTTTAGATAAAATATGGATATTTAAATGTCACTCTATGTATTTCTGTAGGTACACATGTCATTTAAGAGTTGTAGTTTGAGTTGTAGTTAGAGTAAGAGTTTGAAGGGTGGGCATAGCACATAACTAATTTAGAATGGAGGTCCTTTTCACATTTAGAATTAAGAAATGCTTTACAACTGACAATCTTTTCTCTATTTCATATGCAGATTCTGCTTCGCTATGCCGCTGATTCTGTAAAGCGGGTGTCTATGGAACTTGGAGGACATGCTCCGTTCATTGTCTTTGATAGTGCAGACGTGGACAAAGCTGTAGCTGGTGCTCTTGCTTCTAAGTTTCGGAATTCTGGACAGGTGAAATATATTGCTTATTGCAGACTGATGACTTGGTAAACATACCGTATTTTTCGGACTATAAGACGCACCCAGTTGTTAGAGCAGGAAAACCAGAAAAAAATATTTCATGTGTGCCTGAAAATAAGACCTAGTCCAAAAGTAAGACCTAGTTCCTATTTCCCCAGTGCTCCTAACATAAGCCCTCCCTTTGAAAATTAGTCCTATCCTGTCCCAGAGACAGCTTGCGTATTTAGAAGGCATCCTGTCATGCCTTCTGAACCCAAACACACCC
>CM070036.1:59291878-59309364 GCA_036250615.1 Ptychadena robeensis | reverse complement strand
TGCTGAGAATTTTAGCTTTTCTATTATACTGTGTCGTGTTTCTCTCTGGAATATAGAGTTAGAGTACATATAAATGGGACACTTTGAGCAAAGGGGCATTTCCATTTAAAATTTTTCTTAAATTTTCCTCCTGAAACGGTTAATTATTTCTTGATTTAAGGTGGAACAACATGTGCAAGATGCGGTGTCTCAGGGCGCTTGTATTGAAGTTGGAGGAAAACGGTCCAATGTTGGGAAGAATTTTTTTGAACCAACTTTGATCAGCAATGTCACAACAAAAATGCTGTGCACCACCGAGGAAACCTTTGGCCCCCTAGCACCTGTGATTAAGTGAGGAGTTGTGGCTAGATTTCTATTATGATTTTTTATTTTGAATGTAATGTCTTCAAAAAAATCTTCGCCCCTGTCTTTAATTATAATTTAGGCGAAGTTCAGACATGTGGTTTCAGGCAGCTTGTCGATGTTGTGCCTGCATTCTCCATGGTCAGTCAAGTTTTACCTCTGTGTTTCCTAGTCACTTGGGAGCAGCAAACCTAAGATGTAAACCTTGAGTTCACTACACTGGTCTATAGTATGGCTTCTCTTTTTTCTCGCTATTCATAACATCTGGGATGTGTTCTGTACCATTCAGACAGAGTAGTACAAGGGAACATTGTAACTTTTATATCTACCCTTTTTCATTCATAAATATATAAGAGTTAGTCTATGACAGGGGTGGGCAAACTTCTTGACTCGTGGGCCACATTGGCTTCTTAAATTTGATAAAGGGGCTGGACCAGGAGCCTGTAATGACCGACCCCCCCCCCATATGTGTGCCAATTCAATGCATTGCCGCAGATGATGTGTAATAGGAGGCGGCACGTGCAATGAGTAGATCTCCTGTCGCCATTAATCTGCGAACACAGTCATGCTAATGCCGTTGCAAGGCAATGTTTTACACCTCTAGGCATAATATGCACTAATTGCAGAGGGGAGCATCTTCTCAACAAGTTTTGCTTTAGTATAATAGTTTTAGCACTGTACTAATTCTATATACATGTATTTAGTGTTGCTGTATTTTTACTTTATCGTCCTTTTTAATTAACCAGATTTGATACAGAAGAGGAAGCCCTTGCCATTGCAAATTCAGCAAATGTTGGCTTAGCAGGTATGTAATACAGCAGGAAATGGGTTTCCATATTGGGAGAATATGAGCAGCTCTTGCCACAATTATTATTTACAATTTGAAGTGTATTCCATCAGGTCTTCAGCTTCATATATCTGTGACATGGATGGTGAAAATATTTCATCACTTTGTCTTCCTTGAACCTTCCAGCAAGGCTGGTATGAAGCTGTTAACATTTACAGCAGATTTTCATTACAGCAGTTTATACGTTACTAAGAATGTTCTGGACTTTTAAAGCAAAGTTCAAACATCTCACATCTCTACCAACCTGAGAGATATGAGATGGCAACATGTGATTAAACCTGGAATGCAAGATCTGGGTGTATTGTCTGTTAAATATAAATGATCAAATGCATGAATATGAAAACAGATGTACTCTGTAATAGTCCTTATCCTTAATTAATGTGCCCTTCTTTATGCATTATGTTGTATGCTTGGCCTTTGATTTAAAAAGTGAAGACAGCCCTATTTAAATGTTTGTTTTATTTTAAGAAATATTAGACCACAAATCAAATCATTGTAAAACTTTTCCTGGTGTGATCAATATCCAACAAATAAATCTGTATATAGGTGACCCAACAGAGAATGGTTGCCATGCCACGCCACTTTTAACAACTTCTATATCGAATAATTGACAGTATTTGAACTCAAATATTCAGTTTCTACCAAACAAACATAATGGGCTTTCCATCACTGATTACTGAATGATGAAACCTACATTATATATTGGGGGAGGGGGGGGGCTATAAAATATTTGCTGCTCACTTTTTTTGTGACATAGGCATACACAGCTGCACTTTACACGTATTAAAGATTATATGCTGCATAGCAATAGACATGTATGTGTTATGTGGTTGTAGGTTACTTCTACTCCCAGGACCCAGCACAGATCTGGAGAGTGGCTGAACGCCTTGAAGTGGGAATGGTTGGTGTTAATGAAGGTCTGCTTTCCTCAGTTGAGTGTCCATTTGGTGGAGTCAAGCAATCTGGCCTTGGCAGAGAAGGATCCAAATACGGCATTGATGAGTATTTAGACGTTAAATATGTCTGCTTCGGAGGTCTATAATGTATAGTATGTGTTCCACTAAAAACCCTAGCACAACCAATCAGTATGACATATGAACAAAATGAACTTTCTCCAGTGGATTTATGTTGAAAATGACTTCACAACCAACTGTCTGTCCTTTTTGTTCTCTCATGATTGTTAATTTGCCCTCCAGCTTTAGAGTAAACCATAGCTGACTGAAATTTAAGAATAGGATGATAATAAGGTGCAGTGAGCGCTAAAGTGTGTATGTGTATGTGTATATATATATATATAGGATATAATTTTTTGGGGGGGACTGCAGGACCTGACTTACAACTAATCTTTGTTGGTTGTAGATCTAATGAGCTCCACAGGAATAGATATTAAGACCATTATTGTGAATCATTCATGCTGAGAATTAGACTTAAGAAATTTCTGTTTTGTAATGTTTTTGTATTTGCCAGGCCTTTTCAGTACTGTTTCAAATAATGAAGGAGGATTTGTGCAGTAGATATTAAACTATAGTCTCTCTCTGTCATGAAAAAAAAATTACCCGAGCAGGAAATGTAGTGGTTGTAGTGAATTAGAAACATCAAGTCTGTGTACATCCATCCTAGCTATCTTTTACTTATTGCCCCAACTAGTAGTCTATAAAATATATATGTTAAATTCCTAGAATGGATTTAAATTTCAAGTTTCTTTTAAAAAGAATAACACATTTTTTTTGTATAGTGATTTACATGACAGCCATACCCAAATAATTCAGATAGTGCCACATGGTTGCCATAAATATTCATAGTTGAAAGAATTATATTCTTAGTGTAATACTGTATTTTCATGACTATAATACACACCCGGTATTAAGAGCAGGAAAAACTGAAAAAAAATGTGAAATATTCTCAGTTGTAAAAAAAAAATCCCCTGCAGTACCCAATTTCAGCCACACAAATGGTGTCGCTAGAGAGCACACTTTCTAGCAGAAGGGGAGGGGGGGGGGGGGCAGGGTATTCTGCACTCTTCTCTCCCTTCTTGCCAGGTGAGCTGCACGGTGATCGCAGTTACAGGCAGACATACATGGAAGCTGCTGTCTAACAGCTTCCATGTATGTCTCTCTGCTGTACTGATTCTATCAGCAGCACTCTGCTAGTAAAAGCAGTACAGTACAGACGAGGGATATGGCTGTCTCCGCATCTCTCATCTGACAGCTCGGGAGAGCTGGCAGGAAGCCATTCGGACTATAAGACACAGGCACTATTTCCTCTCCGATTTTGGGGGTGAAAAAGTGCGTCTTATGGTCTGAAAAATATAGTAATATAATATTATTGTAGGATGATATAGGATATAGAGATATACTGTGAAACTTGCAATAAACTTACCATAATTTTACTACAAGAGTCTAATTTAAATGCAATATATTGTGGTACTAACAATTTCACCAGCTATGGATTGTGATGTGTATGTATACTCTGAATTAATAAAACAGTAGGCACATGAATCTTTCAGTTTTTTTACTGTTCTGTAACATGAAGCTGCAGAGCTCTACAGAGAAAGCAATGTGTTTATGAATATGGAGTAAAGATGAAGAGAAATCTGTAAATTCAGTTGCAGTTAGATTTATATGCCATTTGTAGTGTCATTTAATGTGTCTAAAACAACCTGCCTCTGATGCTTTAGTACATACACATGTTGCAGGTTGCAGTATGCAACACAAGCTTAACCCCCCTAGTGCCCAGTTTTCTTAAAAAATGCGGTACGGCAAATCAAAGCAGATTACATAGTAATTTACTCTGCTTCTCTGACACTGATGCCCCCCCCCCCCTTACATTCCCTGCGTCAATGTTGCCATTGATGATGCGAATGAGACAGAACCCGCAGTAACTAGTGGGTTTACCACTGTAGAGCATTGCTGCAGGCTCACCAGGGACAAGTAAGTAAACCTGAGTGTAGCTCTGGTGGCTTAAGTTTGTAAAACAGCCTTACCCCGACCTACACTCAGGGTAACTACTAGAGAAGTTAATTTGGGTTTTCCATCCTCAACATGTAAGTAGGACCAATACGGAGGCTGTATAGGTAGTGCCAAGCTCGATTTTACCTTTTACTATAAGATTTCTAAAGAAATCAAATTTATGAAGCACCAGCAGAGTTACATCTAGAATGCCAAATTTTTAGGTTCCTTGCTCTAACCTGGCAGAAGTAAGTGATGTTCTACCTCTCTACCTTTCTTTTTATTTCAGCCAATTGGAACCCAAATATTTATGGACTACATCTGTAGTAGAGAAAACGTTTAGGCAACATTCCGCAATTAGTGAAAGTTATTTGTCTGCTATATTGTGACAAGAATCCTAGATCCAAGTCAGTAAGAACTCCTAGTCTGTATATATATTCAAAGTTGGATAAAGTCAGATAAATTTGTAATAGCAGCCTCCATAGTTAAAATTTTCTTTAACTATGACTAGACTTGTTCCAATACTTGCAGACACTATACTGTATTTTACTCCATTATTGTAAAATGTTGGATCTTAAGGGTTTGATTTTTTTTTTTACACGTCTTGCTAAATATCTACTTGTGCCATAATCACTGAGCTGCTTTACAAGTACTAGAGATGTTGAGACATTCTTCAAACCAGTCTTTTGGTTCTATGGAAGATCATGTTCTTTAAATGTTACAAATAACTGGGCTGTACATGGTACCACTGTATTTGCTATGCCTTTATCCACTCCAAATATATATTTAACCATAAGGCCTGTGATATTCTGTACAGCATACATTGTTGTTATGTTGGGTCTATGTAGGTTTCAGAGAAATTAGTGGCCATTGTAACATGAATTTATATATTTGAATTATAAATGTGAATGGACATAGTTGAATTTATGAATGTATTTGTATTCTGTACTATTTGTCTAATATTGTGACTTTAATAAAAAAAAAAAATAGTTTGAACACTATGAATGTGTGTTATTTAAGCAGAACGTACTTCCCTCGTCATTCTACGGATAATCTGTCAAAAACTTTTCCTTTTTAATGAGTAAATACCGATTGTCCCATGTTGCTCCTCTTTAGTTTTCAGCATTGTGAACCATTATCTCGTGACCATCAGCATTGCAGCAGATAATTTACCCCTTTTGGCCAAAATACTTTTTCTTCCAGTTGGCAAATCGCAAAGCTCCAGGAAACTGCTGGTAGGTATAATATTCAGTATTGTGGAGTGCTTTTCCATCATCCTGCTAGCTCAGAGGAAAGCACACGTTCCATTTTTATTTTTGTTGGTTCTTTTTAACCAACTTGGCTGTATTCATGAGTGTGCAGCTTGCATATTTACTGTGATCCTGCCATTTTTTGTCAGGGATAGGTGTCCCAAGTTCTCACATCCCCTGTGTCATCAATGACATGGAGGACCTGTGAGGGGCAGACATTTTTGTACCTCTTTTAGCAGGCAGAAGGAATGGGACTGCCTGGGAGGTTAGGGATATATGCCCTTTGATTAATCAGCTCGTGTCCAAATAGGTTTTCTGATCTTATATATTAAATATTAATTTCTGATGGCCTCCATAGCTCTTTATAACAAGAAGTAACTTAGACCACAGAATAAGGACCAGGTTATTGTAGTATCATGCACTCCTTATGGCAAGCAGGTATGGTAGGTAGGAGGTAGCAGGTTATAAAACCTCAAACTTACGGAGTGTTAGGCATAAAACTAATTTAGTGCAAATGTATTATAAGTAAATCTCTCTTTTGAGCTCAGGTAAAAGATTTAAGTTGTGTCTTTATTTTTATATGCTTTGTTAGATACTGTTAAAACCTCCTCTAAGCACTCCCTTAATACTAAAGGGCAAGCTTGGTGCTCCATTGCCAATATCTGGCTTGTTCCTTTGTAATCCTTGTGTATACAATTGCAGCATCCACAAAATAAGAGCCAATAAAGGACGTTCCTCTAATTTATCAAGATTCACCTGAAACATTTTCTGTGAATCAGCATTATTTACACCCAGTTCATTGTGAATTATGTCAAAGCAAGAAGCTGCAGTATGATTATGTAATAAAAATTTACACATTAAAATATACAAAATGTTATCCCTTAAATTGACGCATGGGACATAAGCTAGATATAACTGAAAATAATATGACAAATGCATATTCCTTTTTACCATTTATTTAACAAACTGCATAAAAGCCATTCATAACTGATCTATATCTCACAACATACTAGAGTACTACAGAATAGAAATACATTTTCCCAGGTAAAGGATACCATAACTAAAAACGGAAATGTAATATATTGTAGTTTACCAGTCTTTAAATGCAGTAGCTTTTTTTTCAGGAGATAGTTTTAGCAAGAACAGAAAATATATTACTGGTAAGCTCTCTAAAGAAATGTAATGTGCTTTTCTTGTTTAGTGGGATTAACCCCCTAGCAGGTGCTTACTCCCTCTACCTTCACATTCCTAGTATTATTGATGCTGCCGGGGATGTGAGGACCAAGAGGTCAATGGCACGCAAGAAACCCAGAAACTGGATCCGCGGTTGGGGGGACTTGTTGCAAGTTCCCCGCTGTAGAGAATCGTTGGGGACAGGTAAGTAAGCCCAAGTGTAGCTCAGAGTGAGTTACCCCAAGCTACACTTGAGGTAAGCCCCAGGGAAGTGAAAGGAAATGCACAAAATCCACATTCTCTTTCTTCTATACCTCTATTCTTCTAACTACCAATCCATAGTTCTGTATCCATAGATACAGCAGAGAAAATAGCATACCTAGACCCAAAAATGGGTCTGCACAGGATCACCAGGTGATTTAGAAATCTTATGAAAGATATTGAATACAGGCATCTCATCTATGGAATAGTGAGCTACAATATATTATATTTTTTTTACAACTGGAAATCCTGCTTCGTGTGGGAAGCCATACAAATTGCAATGTATTTTTTCCCCTTTTAAGGTAATTACCGGACATAATGTCTTTATAAATCTGCAAAATGATTTTACTAAATATATAAAAGCACAAAGGTACAGTATACCTGTATACAAATTAGCATAACAATTTGCTTACAATGATCCGATGACCTTAGTATACCACACAGACCACACAGATAGTATAGGATAATCTGCTTCTATACCATAATGTCAAAATAGATACGGTTGTACAAGGACAACACAAGGTTTCTGTGCGTCTGTGAAACTCATTAGTAGTAATTTTATATCATTGTTATTGAGTTGTGGTTGAATAATAGCTACATCAATGCCTCAATGTGGGTTGGATCAGACCACTTTTGAAATCCAAATGTAAAGATCATATTTGGGCCTTACACATATTACCTCCTGATCCCTACAATGGAATGTTCACTACAGAAGGTGGAGTTTTGAGTTCATTATAGATGCTTGTTCTTTGTTATATAAAAGATTACTACATTTAAAAGAGAATCCTAAACAAGATACGTTTTTACATTTAAAATGACTAATTTTGTTAAATACATTGACTTACGGTTTATAGGTATGATGTTACTTATGATTATGTGTATATAGACATATCTGTTTTATGTGTGTAATAATGATAATGTTTGTATGTATACTTATCATGAGAAGACATAATAAAAATAATGTTTCTGTAATACATGATTTTCTTTGAAATTACTATGGTCACATAATTCTTATTTATGGTAGGCTTATGTTAATAATCTGGCAAGTTTAATATAGATGGTTAGGAATATTACTATGGTCCTGTGACTTCTGTATGGTAGGTTGTGTTAGTAATCTGGCCATATTCATATATATATCCAGATACTCAACCTGCGGCCCCTTAGGCGTTCTTCAGCGGCCACCCTCAGTCCTCCACTTGCAGCCCCTGAAACCTAACTGTTAATGCATAGGAACTCACCTGTCCATTGATCCCTCGCTGACACATCCTCACCTGGCATCTTCTTAGAGCCGGGAGAGGTGAGAAGAAAAGAGTAAGTGAAAGCCAATCAGCGACCCAGACGGCACTTGAGTGAGTCGTTCGCCTCTCCTCCTCTTCCCCCTCAAAGATCCTGGGTAAAGACGTGTTGGCGGGGGATTAGTGGACAGTTAAGTGCCTATGCTCCCACTATCCCATTAACAAATGGATGCTTGTATAATATATATTGCAGCACCATACTACAGTGTTACCTAATGCTTGAAGTATCATTTAAAACAAGTTTTGTAAAAATATTGTCGAGGGCCGCACTTGTGGCCCTCCATATCAACTCAGTTGCCCACCACTGATATAGATGGTTACGGACATTACTATGGTCATGTGACTTCTGTATGGTAGGCTTGTGTTAATACTCTAGCCAGATTCATATAGATGACAAGCAGCCATCTAATAATCATCCCTAAATATGTAAATATGTATAGGTAAATAATGTAAATTGTATCTATATGATAAATCCAACTATTCACATATGGGCATCAGGGGCTGCAAATGAACACAAAGGCCGTTGACCTAAATCCACTGTAGTTCTTATCCATCAATTGGATTCATGCTTGCTATATTGAATGAAATGTTGCTAGCACTCTCAGAAGTGAATACTACAATCCTTTTTATTCTAGGACAGAAACCCCTACAGCTGTACAGAACATTGTTAGCTGTATGAGTTACAGCAGCATGTATTCCTTAAGTTTTGCCCTTCGAGATGCTCCAAAACATTTTCATTAAACAACATCTTAACAGATAGATGTGTAATGGGAAGGCTTCCAGCCTTGGTCCATAGTTTGGTTAGACACAATACACATTCTTTCCTGCTCACCCACTTCATCTACATTTGGAGCTGAAATTAAAAGGAGCACCATTCCGCAGAGCTCCACTGGAAATATTTTTTGGGTTATCTTGGTCAGACTTGTCACGGCTGAAAATTGTGTCTTGGTCGCTCTCAAATTCTGACTCTGAAACCATAAGGCTGGAGTTGTGCTCTGTGCTCCTGTGCTTTATGCCTGTTAAATAAAATAGAAGATCAATAAATTAGAGCCTTTTATTACAGCTTCCCCAGAAACAGGGTGTTCATGATCGGCATTGGGATTTGTGGACCCTGAGCTATCCAGACTTCTATTTTCTGTGTATAGGTGGTAGGCTAGTTTCTTTGGGTAGAAGAAGACACTTAGGCAATGTTGTGTTGCGTCTATGATGCGTTAGGACATCCATTGACTTACTGTAAGGCAGTGGTTCCCAAACTGGGGGGCACAACGGTATTCCAGGGGGGCACGGGCCCTCATTCTTAACCTGTGTTTGAATAGGGAGGGGGGGCTCGAAAATGATCCTAAATAAAAAAGGGGGGCCCTGCAAGGAAAGTTTAGGAACCACTGCTGTAAGGCATGCATTAAGGCATGCCTTACAAATGGAGGGACCTTTCTGCCCATTCTTACTGTGATAATTGCGAAGGACAGGAAGCGATGTTGGCTAAGGTTTTTTGTTTTTTTAAAGATAAAACGCTCCGTTACCAGTGAATACCCATCTGCTGGTAACGGATTAAAATCATTGTCTATGGTTGTGTCAGCTCATCCATACTTGTGTTGGGCTCCGTTGCGTGGACCTAGCAAGCTACATTGATTTTAGCGCAAGAGAGCTCACCACATTACATCAACGTATGCTTGTAATATAATGTGTTGACACGGTGGAAACAAGCCTTAAGCCGGCCATAGACGTCCCGATCCATGGCCGACTTTTAGCAGACTCCTCACAGCGTGGTGACGTTGTGAGGAGTCAGCTACAGAACGGACAGGAATCCCGTGTGTTCCACTAACACACGCAAATTCCTGTCAAACTGTAGCCAATTAACTCGGAGGGGGAGGAGACTTCCCCTCCGAGTTAACAGACTGCAGCGGAGGATCGGGCAGAAAAAGAACCAGCAGGACGGATCCATGTGCGATCAGACCTGCCGGCTCTTTTTGTCAGATTCTTAAGGTGGGCTCCCTTATAGTTGTGGCCGACCAACCTTTATGTTCTCAGCGGGAGTGAGCACGCTGGTTGGTCGGCTGCAACTATGGCCGGGAATCGGCCTGTCTATGGGGGGCTATAGATTGGCAGTCCAGCATTCTTTTGGAATTCAGAATGATGCAACTGGCCCTCACCAGATGGCTACTACTCTACTTACTGTTTCTTAAACCCATTGTGCCAAAATCTCATTATTACTCACTCTTATCACTAAACCTGCCATAATTTGCAAACATATTATGAAGAAGCATTTGATGCACTTATAAAATTCTGATTTGCTCATACTTGCCATATTTGGGTCTCAGAGCCATTCTTTCCTGATCATCAAAATTGTCCAGAATAGTATATTTTGTTTTCTTTCTTATTTTGGTCCTCTTCCGGCTGACGTGGAAGTAAAAATAATCAAAAACATTACAGAAAAAATATTTTGGTAATAATGGGTTGCATAATGGAACAGTAGATGATAATTTAAATAGGTTTTGTTTGTGTATGAATTTTTTCCTTATTATAACAATTATAGATTAAACATGTTTTATATATTTTGTACAGGTAAAGTTGTAACCCTTTTGGGTTACAACTGGTCTCTATTACAATTTCATTGGGAGGAATAGAAAGGTTACTTATTTTCTTATTTTGGATTTCCTCCTCACAACCTGGACAATTATAGAAACTGTTTTTTTCTAAGATGGCCACTCCTCCTTATTTCCTAAGCTAAATTAAAAAAAAATGTTTTGCCTTTCTTTATAGTTTAATAAAAATGTTACAGCATATCAGACAGAGGTCTAACAAAAATATGGTAAATACAGAAGGAATAATTCAATAAGGCATAATACCTTTTATAGCAGCAGATGCATACCCAGACCATACCCATCAGAAATGCAACCAAGGCGAATGTCAGCACAGTAATATAAAGTAAACTCCAATCTGTAAAATAAATCAGTACAGAATACTTACATGTCATAATGAGGGGATTATATTTTTTAAATTACCACATGCAAATGTTTCCCCATCTCCCAGCCTTGTGAGTTATGGAAGGCCCTTTTTGATTAGTTATGTGGTTTGGTGAGAATGAAGATCATAGAAAAGTATACAAAGAAAATATTTGACAGCAATGTACTCACCACAGTTACTTTCCCCATCACTAACATAACGCTGGATAAAATTTTCCATCCAAAATGGATAGCAAAGGCAGGTTTTTGTTATTGGGTCACAGTGTCCATGTCCCGAACATTTAAGAAGACAAACTATTGCACAGAGAAAGATAAAACACATTTGTAGATCAATTTACATTTCTATATATAAGCATGGCAATGCTGTGTTCTGGTACCACTGTATTGCCACTATATTCTATTTCCACTACTATTATGGCTCATGTCCATTCTATTGCTTTCCTATGTGTGGCATAAGTTTGGAATGGACAGTAGATGTATGTCAGAAAATGCCATAGGGCTTGTTTCCATTACGTCGGGAGCCCTCCGCTAAGCGTACACGCTTAGCGGGGGTCCCCGATGTAGCAGATAGACTTACCTGCTCGGTGGACGGGTCTGTCTTCATTGCGCCGACCCGATCCGCCGGTGTCAGGCTGAACGTAGTCGAGTACGTTCAGCCTGTACACCGGCGGATGTCTAAACAGACCATCCGCCGGCAGGCTGAGTCTATGGGATACGTCGGGACCCCTGCTAAGCGTATACGCTTAGCGGAGGGCTCCCGACGTACAATGGAAACAAAGCCATAGGCTTCAACTTAGCAGTACATATGGCAATTCAGTGGATGCATTTGAATTGTGTTGTGTTTTTTAGGGCAAAGGCTATTCTTTAGCAGTTCATTCAGGTAAAATACAAACTTTTCTTAATTTGTCATTTGCTGAGTTAATCTCCTTTCTTCAACATTCCCTTACTGACACAGAATATTGTAGCATTTGACATATATTTTCCTACACCACATGTAACATACTCCCACTCTTTACCTAAATCCGCTGGTCAAGCCATTGCCTTATCATAACTTTGACCAATGCATCTCAATAGTCACATTTCCTGAGACGCCACTTTATATTTATTCATCAATATACTGAACTTAGTAACTTTTATATTTGTGAGATACACAAGCTGCCTTCACTGTAAAGGCGGACATACATGGGTCAATCCCACTCCAACAAAATATCGATCAAACAGGGAACCGACAATTTCGGCATTTCCCTGTTCGATTACCAATACTTTGGATGGGAACAAAGGGTATGGGCCAGGGATTGATTCCCCAAGGTGTGGTGCGCATTGATTCCCCAAACGATCTTTGTGTGATCGTTCTATGATTCTTGCATCACCACCTTGCGATCGATCACACAAGGATCGCTGGGGAAATGAGTCAAGCATGGCCACCCTAATCTTGTTATCTTGAGCACCATTATAATAATGTTGCTCCATGTTATTTCTTCATGTCAGTAAATTCTTTTTACATCATTTGTCATTTTAAAACCTATAAAAAGGTATAAAAAATAAACACTGAGTGTATTATAAATCATGCTGTGAACTTACCAGCTGTGTCTACTCTGAGCACTTTGTACAATAGAAAATCTGCTTTTTCTTTCAAGAGCTGGTTTTCAAGAGTTCGTTTAACATCTGTTGCCTTCCAGGTTTTAAGAGGGTGACCACTTTGGACATAGAATAGGATCACAGTGCTGTAGGAACAAATTCAATGAGACAAAAAGATCCACATCAAAGCAATGGTAGCAATCATTGTTTATAAGAGATTTGACATCTGACCACCTAGACCAGACATGGGCAAACTACGACCTGTGGGCGATATCTGGCTATATCTTAAGTTTTTTAATCTGGTCTGGTGTTTTCACATTGGTGACAGGATGTTCTGGTTCCACTCCACTAATTTACTACTATGAGTGGAGATAATTCCTAGGGCAAGAGGACAACGCAGCAATCATGTATTGGCACTGTGGGCACATACCCATGGTGACAGCAGGCCACCTTAAGGCATAAGTGACACTGAGACGCAAGGATTTTGGTGCGGTCCTCCTGTCGAATATAAGAACACATTGCTGCCCATGGTTCAAAAAGTTTACCCCTGACCTAGATGATGTTTTTTAAACTTTAAAGTTGCTTTTAACTCATATTAGAAAGCACTATTGTGCTTAATGCCTAACCTTCTGGATGCTAGGGCTATTGGAGAAAAGTAGATCTCCTGCCAACTGACTGATCCGACTAATAATGGGTAATAGTTATTTGAAATCCAAAACCAGTGAACATGTGTATATTCCTCTCTTCTGCTCATTACATATTTAACACACAGCTTTTTATGATTAGTAGACTGTATAATTCCCTTCAGATCTACTTCTTTGAACATGGTTTTGGGTCATTTTGTTTGTATGAACTCTAAGGGCTTAGGCCCTTGTGCACCACTTTGCACATATATTCCTGTTAGATGCGGACCCCGTACAACTGGTGTGAGTACTGCTCCAATGTCGTGGGGGAGCTGTGTCTCTGTTAGCTCTCACTGACGTCTGCATCCAAAGCAACGGACAGCGACCGTGGTTTACTGTCATGTCCGATATCCCTGTTCCCGCTAGAAAACAGGGGTGGCTGCATTAGATATGGGCCAGATAGATGGCTGTGAAAGCGCACAGCGCTTGAAGCATCCATCGATCTAGCCCGTATCCATGCCTGTATGGGCACCCTTAAGCCCCCCATACACCACATACAATTACCATGCAACTTCTGTACAACCAACTTTTCTTCTACCAAAACCATGTAATAGGGGGACCTTTCTACACCTTCCAATCACTATGTATTCTATCAGGGAGGTCACTATACTACATAGTTGTTGGTAGGTCTCATGAAAGTTGTATGGAGGAATCTAAAGGTGTATGGGTGTATGGGGGGCTTTAAAGAAATGCAGATTACAACTCAAGTACATTCTTTTACACTTAAAATGAGTTTGAGACTTTTTTAATGTCATCCAGAGTAAGTGAAATAACTCAAATATTTCCTTTATAGAAAACAAATGGAGTAAACTGTACCTTAAATCTGAATGGGCTTGTATCTTCTGAACTTTAACATCTGAGTCAAGGACATTGAGAAGAACAGCCAGCTGCCTCACCAAAGTATCTTTCTTTTGTTCACTCAGTTGGCTGACTGCAACCTCTAAAATCAGTTCAACCAGACTGTGTTTCCTTGGATCTTTAGCAAGAGAAACAAGATCACAAATATAAATAAACAAAAAATATGAACTTTTCAAAAAGTTGTAACATGAGAAAAACATATGTTTTAATAAATATAAAGGATTATTGAGGTCAATGTTTGTTTTAGAATAAACATAATCTGGTAGTGCTAATGTTCAGGCTGAACAGACGACTCGATATTAGATATCATCATGCAGCAGCGTGATGACGTCATCATGCTGCTGTCAGATATCAGCGGAGCTGGGGAGAGACAGCTCTGCTCTCTCTCCAGCTCAGCTGATGCTGTGCATGGAGACCAACGGTTTCATGCCAGATATCCCTGTTTTCGAGCGGGATTGCCTGGGATGGCCCCCATACTCCTGGGATGGCTGCATATGATATGGGCCAGATAGATGCCAATGATCTGGCCTATAGCGACATGTGTGAACCCTGCTTAAGTGTTATACCTTAAATGTAATAAATGACCTTTACTATAAAGCTGGCCATACACGGCTCGATGAAGAAACAGATTAGAGCAACATCGGGCGCCATGCACGCTCACAGCACCGGATGTTGCTCTAATCTGTTTCTGTATTTGAGGCATCCACGGTTTCTTCGAGCATACAGGTTTCCAAAATGTGGGAAAACCTTGGTCAAAATCCATTACATTGAATGGGGACTGCGGGTCTCCATCCAAAGTAATGGCTGGGCTGCCAGCTGAGCTGCACACAGGCGGCTGCGATCAGCTAGCAGCTGTGTGAAGGGGGCGTGGCCAACATGTCTCTGTGAGACTGTGTGCTGGTTGGCTGCCTTTCTCCAGCTTGCAGCCGTGTGTTGTGAGTGTGTGAATCTCTCAAAACACAAACATGGGCTGCGAGCTGGGGTCCCCATTGGACGGGAATTGATGTGGCCATGTGGTGCACATTTATTTCCATTCAATTGATCCCCGATCACCACACTGTGATTGATCGGGGGTCGATTGCACAGGAATCTACCCGTGTATGCCCAGCTTTAGTTAATTATATATCTAGAAAACAATTGTTCTTCTAATTACACAAAGTTTATATTCTTGCATATGCCAATTTAGACCAGTGTGGTAGAAAAGGGGATAGAGTTGGACAACCAATGTTCATCAGATTTGGCATAAACTTGTTTGATCAATTCTGACTGAATACATTCACACATGTGCATGGATATGCAAACAGTAAGCTACAAAGCATATTTCCCTAGCATTGTATTAACATTCATACCAGGACGCACTTCCACTGTGGCTGTGTCCATATCAGATTCTCCTTTTGCATCTGTGACCTTCAAGTGAAACCGATAAATTCCTTCCACCAGATTGGTGACTTGAAGAACTGGTTTGTGCTCTGAGGAGTCCATCACCTCCTGTCAAGTAATTACATTTGTACAGTTTACAAGCCAGAAGAAAAAAAAATACTTTAGATTAAGTTAAACGATTTAATTTAGAAATGTGATGACTTTATACCAATTTATATTAAAACAAACATCCTATACAATTGTTTTAGAAGTAGAGTCAACTAAAAACTGATACTTTAGCATTTGGTAAATTCGTTTATCCTCTAAATAGTTTCTTATGGCTTATCAGAACACTCTCAGTAAAGCAGGATACAGACGGCTCGATATTGGAGCCGTCCGATGTTCCCTGCAGCAGCGTGTTGACATCATCACACTGCTGTCAGATATCGGCTCTGCTATCTCCCCAGCTCAGCCAATGCTTTGCATGGAGACCCGCGGTTTGCATGCAAAGCAACGGACATCAGCTATATTTAACGGTCATGTACGATATGGCTGTTTTCAAAACGGGATTGATTGGACCCGCTCGAAAAGAGCGATGGACGCATATTACATGGTCCAGATAGATGGCAGTGAGCGCTCACAGTGCTCGAAGCGGCCATCGATCTGGCCCAGATCTACTTATCTGTACCCTGTTTTAAATGTCTCATAAAGCAGATCCATTACTGAAGGACAATGGTAATCTGGTTGTAAACAATACGGTAATCGCTTTGTGTGCCACTCACACATGGATTCCTATCAGATACTTTGGATTGGGATCCTTGGCGTCTTCATTTTATGAGTGATCGACCCTGCCAAATGTGCAAGGTGGTTTATCGCCCACAAAATGGCCTGGGGATCCATACATGTATAGTGGCCTTAGATTGAGTTGAAATTCCAGGTGCTGGAGTCCGACTATGCCCATTTCGAAAGCCCAGTTCACATATATTTGTATAGAGTTCCGCACTCCGGATAAGAATCCAACTTTATTGAAAATATATGACACACACAGCTATGAGATTGACTCCCCTGGGGGTCTCGATGTCTCTGACACGTTTCACCTCTTTACTCTGGGGCTTATCCATAGCGATAAAAAGGCTCCGCTTAATTCAATATACAACATTAAGTCCTTCAGTTCCCAACTTCTGAGTTAAACTAAACAACATAATTGGCATAGCTGCCTATATGCCAAACATAAACATTAACATCATACAAAGACAATGCATTAAGTTGTCCTGCATTAGATGCACGTGACAAACTACAAAAGAGAAATCAGGTTTACATATTAGCAATTTGCACTTTTTGGAATTAGTTCAATAATGGTAGCTTACATAATAATAACTTTAAGGCTGGACACTTACAATTGTAAAATTTCCTCACCCACCAAACTTGTTTTTGAAAGTTGAAGAAAAACTGAACCATACAGCTCTTTATTAATTATATTCCTAGATTCACTTTAAATGCAGGAAGCACAAATACCGGAAGTATCAGCAGTGTTAAGGCCCCCATACACCTTACAATCTTACCTTACAATTTCTGTACAATCCACTTTTCCATGTAATACGAGGACCTTTCTAACCCTTCCAATCACCATGTATTCTATCAGGGAGGACCCGGCACTACATGGTTGTTGGTAGATCTAAAGGAAATTGTACAGAGTGATTGTAAGGTGTATGGGGGGCTTTACTGCTTGAGTCCTCAAGAACCCATCAAGTGTCCCAAGCCATAATCCTTCCCTTATAAGTAAGGACCAATTTAATATGTAATTACCCCGGCTGCTGGGCTCTGACCATCCCTCCTCCATTGGTAAGATGTTATCCCCTGGTCATCAACAGACTTTGATCCATCCAGCGAAATGGAATTATTCGGAAGAACTAGTACATGTGTTCCACC
>CM070036.1:59270726-59283667 GCA_036250615.1 Ptychadena robeensis | reverse complement strand
TTTAAAGTTACATTCGGCCATAAATCAGCTGGGAAATCGATCTAAGAATTTACAGACATGTTTGTACATTTAAGACCGATTTCATTACTTTAGATGGGAACCAGCATCCCCATCCAAAGTAACTGCCAGCACACTAAGGGTGCCCAGTCGATTCTCGGAATGACCGGACGTATGTGGTCAATCTGTCGGGAGATCTGCAGCATTTTAAAACTTCTATGCCCAGCTTAAGTTGTTGGTGTCTGTGGCCAGGCTAGGTCAGTCTGCCTATTATAAAGTGAACCTGCGACTAGGTAATGGGTATTCCTATTAGATTGTAAGCCCGATCGGGCAGGGTCCTCTACTCCTCCTGTGTCATAACCTGTACCTGTGTGTACTCCACTCTAGTGTATGCTGTGAATGTTGATAGAAAATCAAAGTGAAATCATCCTCTAAACAGCTTATCCTATTGCCAAACCAGTGCTATAGAAATCCATAAATAGTGTCCAAGCTACCGAGCTTTAAAGTAAAATGTATATTTAACCTTCAAGCATACTTTCCACCTTTTCTTTAAATACTTTACAGAGCATATTAATTCAAATTCACATGCTCATGTGCATTTTTGTTTTAGTGTACTATAAATTGATTTGCCTGGCTGCCATGTTTATTATGTTTATTTAAAGACGTGACATCTACAAAAGGAAAATTCCTACTGTGTTCTACACACTATACACAAGATATGGTGTAAACATATGAGCTATAAGACATCAGCATAAATGTAATGAATACATTTCTTTAGGCATTCTTACAATATCCTTGTAACTGACCTCTGAAAACTAATGGATTATGCAGAATAAACTAGCCAATTGTACAATAAAACACATAATATGAAGTGTTGCTTACATTTGACATTACTGGAGACTTTGTGTTTCTCATTCTCAGTTCACCATGGAAGTCCGAAGGCTGTTTTATCAAACTCCATTCATATTCATAAGGCACATCTACAAGTTAAACAGCAATTAATCAAAAAAAACACTGCTTTTTTAGTAAAAGTGGCAATGAATACTATAATAATATACAGATACATTCAGAAAGTTTCGTTTGGGTGTGGGAACTCACTGGCCTGGGGCTCAGGGCTTACAAAGACATTAAGTTGAACTTCATGAGTTGGTAAATCCACTTCCATATTGCCAGTGGTGGATACTGTGAGTGTTGATACTGCCAAAAACAAAAAACATTGAATATCAGTGATTTTAATACTAAGCACTCTGTTAACATCAAGTCATTTATACTATTACCATTAGAAAAAATCTTCCATAGGATTACAGGTTGCTACCATTAATTGTACATGACTGAGCAGCCTCTGACAGGCTCATAGCTGTCACAAATTATACTTTGTATTATTATTTGCAAGGCTGTTGATGGGGGCTCCCAGACTGCTGACCACTAATGAATACACCTCCTCCTCTACTAAGTACTACCTTTTAAGCCCCCTTATACACCTTACAATGTTACCATACAATTTCTGTACAATAAACTTTTATTCTACCAAATCATGTAATATGAGGATCTTTCTAAACCTTCCATTCACTATGTATTCTATCAGGGAGGACCCGGAGAGAGGTCTCGATCTATGGCAACTTTTAGCAGACTCCTCGTAGCCTGGCGACGTCACCACGCTGTGAAGAGTCGGCTACAGAATGGACAGGAATCCTGTGTGCTCCACTAACACATGCGATTCCTGTCAGATTGTAGCCAATTAACTTGGAGGCGGAGGAGAACCCCCTCCGAGTTAACTGCCTGCAGCAAGATCGGGCATAAAAAGAACCAGCAGGACAGATCCGCGTGCGATCTAACCTGCTGGCTTTTTTGGTCGGATCCTCAAGGTGGGCTCCCCTATAGTTGCAGGTGACCGACCTTTATGTGTTCGGCGGGAGCGAGCACGGCGTTTGGTTGAATGCAACTATGGCTGGCAATCGGCCACTCTATGGGGGGCTTTAGATCTCTCTGTCAGATATCCTTTAGATCTACCAACAACTACTTAGTATAGCATCCTCTGTGATTGAACACAGGTAGACTTGATGGTTTAGAACAGTGGTGGGCAACTGAGTTGATATGGAGGGACACAAGTGCGGCCCTCTGTATCACTAAAGAGCCGTGCATAATTTTTTCAATCTATACTGGTATAGGCAGAGCTAGAAGACAATATTTTTCATTGATACAAGCATGAGGGAGCACTGTAGTATGGTAATGCACATTTTGTGTCATGTATATCATCAAAGCATCTGATGATATCTATGGGGCACATAATCTTTGATTCAAAGGTTACATATCACTATTCTGAGGTTATGTGTACATAATATACAATCATCCTCCATTCATTAGTGGGATAGTGAGAGCATAGGCACTCACCAGTCTGCTGGTACCCTGCCAACACTAGAAGCGGAGAGGCGAGGGACTTACTCAGGTGCCAACTGGGTCGCTGATTGGCTTTTACGTATGTCTTTCAGAATTTCCTGGGCAAGGCCCTGTCAGTGGGGGTCAGTGTCAGTTCCTATGCAATAACAGGTTTCGGGGGCTGCCAAATAACACCCCGGGCTGTAGGTTGGGTACCTGGGGTTTAGAAAGTCCCTCATATTACATGGTTTTGGTAAAACAAAAGGAGATCTAAAGGAAATCTGACAAAGAAATCTAAAGGTGTATGGTGGGCTTCAGTTGGACTAAGGATTGTAAACATATGGTTGCTGTCCTAATTGTCTCTTCTTACCTGGATACAGGGTGGTGGAGATTGGCAGTGCATTATGGGTAATGGATGGAGATGATGGGATGGCCGTGGCATTTTCTGCAACCCCATTGAGCTCTGGTAAAAGAGTTGAATGGTTTTCACTTCTCTCTGTAACATCAACTAATACTTTTTCCAGAGAAGCAGAATTGGGGATAATTGTTGGAAGCTAAAAGCAAAAGAAAAAAGTTGGATGAGATAACCATTAAACTCCATATATTCATACAATGCAGAACAGTACAGTGTACTCAACAAAGTAAAGTAAACATGGTGAAACATGATTTTTTAAATATATAAAACACCTCACCTCCTCTTTGATTTTCTTTCCTCTCGGTAAAACGGTGTCCACTTGAGCTATTGCAGTGGTTAGTTGTTCTCCAGATAAGGTCTCAGAAACATTGCCCATCACAACGTTACTTATTATAGTATGTTCAGCATCATCATCATTCCGTCTGCCAATTTCTACAGCAGTGGAGTTCTTAGCTGCATCGGGCATAAGCCAACCTATGTAGTCCAGATCAGACCTTGATTTGTCTCCTTCCTTTGAGTTTGGCTGTAGTAGATCCAACTGAGTAGCACCATAATCTGGGTAGTCTCCCAGTTCCTCTAGAGCCGGGTTCTTGATTAATGAAGACAGATCCTTAAAACTGGCCATATCCTCCTCTGGATCATTTTGATTTTCAAGCAAATATTTTCCATTAGGCACCAAGTTTTCATAGAATGGCAAGGAAATAAATCTTGGAGAGGGCCTAAGAACAAATGTTAAGTATGATTGCATGCTCTCAAATTTTTGGGGCTCACAACTCTCTTTATGTTGGCAGTTTACAATGTAACACTGTCTGCCCAACAACCAGGCAAGGTCACAGCCTGAGTGGTTACAGCACGCTATAGCACAGTCTGACATAGTCCTGGCACTTGGAACTCTAATGAAGTGCGTATTTTGTAAATTGGCAGATATAGCTGCATTGGCAAAGGAGGCGCCCTCTCGGCACTGGTCACATAGATATCCTGGAGGTTGTAAAAGGAAACTTTATATTACACATTTTATTTGGTTTAAACAAGACTTAAAACAATCTTGGTCTGTGTAATTCCTGAAAATACTCAGCAAATAATAAACATGTTGTGCAGGATTCAGTATTCATGTTTATTAAACATTTCACAAAGATAATACAATTGTGTAAACTTAAAGTAGCCATACATGTTTGGATTATCGATACATAAGGGACAGACTGCAACATCATCATCATTAGAGGATTGGCCGGCAATTATTGCCGTCCCCATCCAAAGTAATGGGATTGGACGGGAATCCAATCCCTGGTCGATCTCTCCAGGTGGGCGTACCCAATTGGCGGGAACGCACCGAGTTGTTGATTGTCTAAAAAATCGGGCAGGAATCTGAACGAGTATAGCTAACTTTAGTTGTTGGAAGAAACAAACATGGTTTCATAAAGGGAAAATTCTATTGGCTATAGTGGAATATTTTGTATTCTCTATGCTGTCTGCTCCCCAGTTCAGATATGATGTTTTGCGCAGGCACAATATAAGCAGGGGTTCAAATGATACAGTGATTCAGATGATCTGCAACACCAATTTCAGCCAGAGTTACGGTAGTGAGCACTTGTTGTCGCTCGGCTTCTTACACATGGAGATTTTTCCATGACAGTCAGACTCCTCCATACACAAATGTGATCAGTAACAACAATATTGGTCCACATAACTAGGTTTTGACCCTATTTGCATACAGGCAGACAACTTATGTGCACCCCTGTATACCACATTGCAGGATACTGGCATGCATGTGTTCATCAATTGGAGATATTTTCGCAATCATTAAGATTCAAAGGTCATCTTAAAGCATACCCATCACTTACGCCCCCCCATACACATAAAGAATTGTGGCTGATCTCCCAGCAGATCACAACGCGTGATGAGTCATCAAGTGCGGCCACTCCTGGCGAGAACTGGTTGTATACCCTTTGTGTGCCGGCAATTACATCGGCCTGAGAATTACAACCATGTCCATAATGGCTTAGATCGATTTGGCGGCTGATTTCGCGTTAGATTTCCACCCGATTTTTCTGCCGAACAACCGCTGTGATCAGGTAAGAATTGAAGTGTGTATGGGGGGCTTTAGACATGTGAATTACAACCATTTCAAATAATACAGCTTGCTTGGCCATGGTTCTGAAAACTCTCTGAATCAAGGCCACAGCTTGTTCTGAGGTTACACATATACATGGTACCCCCACTTTATGCTTTTTATCACAGGGGTTGCAAGCGTTGATAAAAAAAAGTGATGAAAACACAATGTTCTTCATACACAATAAATATAAGTATACATTATAAATCAATCAGTATAATGACTTACCAGTAACTGTGCAAAGCCAGATAAGCCAAGTGCAAAGGCACAGATTCATGATGCTGGGTTACTTATCCCTGAACCCTCAAATCTCTCTCTCCATCTTTTTATTCATATTTATTAATTACACCTGTCATAGGGAAAGAAAATAAAGAAAAATAAAAGTTAGCAACGCTTAGTGTTAGGGTTGGGTGATATTTCATATCCCAATATAACAAAATTTGCATGCCGATCATGATATAGAAATTTTCTGTTTGATTCAAATTATAAACAGTTTTATATAAAATTGCAATATCGAAATTATACACTAAGCTTTTATATGCTTTCTGTAAAATAAACAGTCACCAAGACAATAAAACAAAGCAAAAATAGACGAATACCTCTAATTTCCTGGTAAATTTAAGTGTAAAAAAGAAAGTGGGTACAGGTTACACTGCAACAGCCAATGCACTCAGAATAAGTCAACTGAAGTTTACAAAATAGCGCATTGTCACTATTATTATTATCATCATTTATCTATATAGCGCCAACATATTACGCAGCGCTGTACATACATTAGAGAGGAGATACAACACACAATAACACACAGGTATGACAGAGGAAAGAATAGAGGACCCTGCCCGGTGGGCTTACATCTAATAGGTTGGGGAACAGAGTATATAAAAGGTGGGGGGGGGGGGGGGTGGGACTGGTATGGTGTGATGTAGAAAGAGAAGATGCATAGGCCAGACTGAAGAGGTGGGTTTTTAGGGCTTTTTTAAAAGTGTCACTATAAAATGAATATACCATAATAGCTGGCTTGCATGCTTCTGCAGGGAGTGAGATAGAGTGACCCCCCTGGTGGTCCGATTCAGTCTGGTTTTCTGTGCCAAAAGCAGTATGGAAAAATTTACCCACCCTGGGGTCCACTGAGATTCAGATTTCTGCACCAAAAGAGGTACAAAGGTTTAACTTAAATTAAATTCCACCATCTCTAGAAAAATTACCAACATTTCCACAAAATGGCACTGCCGTCTGTCTATTTATCATTCAACAGCCAAATCCAGCTCTGTTACCCCGAGCTGAAAAAATCACCTCCCCTCTCCTGGTCATAGGTTCGTCATCACGGATCTAGTACACCGCCCACACGTTACACCCCAATCTCTGAGCACAGATTGTTACAACAGGGAAGCATGCTCTCTCAATCACGCGATTATTTATTGCAGTACAATATCCTGCCACTAGATGTCCGCAGTCAGATGGCCTACCATGATGTAAACAATAGAGCTTCATATCAAATTATAGTCATTTTCTATTGCCCAGACGATATATATCATCATACCGCCCCGCCCTACTTCTTGGAATCAAAAATACATTTTGAAAATCTGCAAGCAATCTAAAAATTAGAGAGGCCACCACGCAAGAAATCCTAAAGACAAAATTGAGTATGATGGCCCTAGCTCAGGGGTCAGCAATCTTTACTATCAAAAGAGACATTTTGCCCCCTTTCACTAAAGTTAAATAGTCTGGAGGCTCATGGCTTAATACAATCACATTTGTGTGATCTGCATTGTGCATCACCATGCAATGCAGTGTGTTAACCCAAAAACACATTTCTTACACACAGCACTTCTACTAACGCACAATGTGTGCATTAGTGCTAAAACATGTTTGTAAACAAGAGTCCAAAGACTAGAATATAAAAGGTGTATCTAGTTTTTTTTACTCCAGGCCCTTGCCCTGTAGTTGCCACTGTCAGCTACTACTTCTGCAGTCAGACATCTTGGCTTTTGACACACTCTTTCTTTCCTTTACACCTGCTCTCTATTTATTCCAGCGTGTATGAGCTGGTGGGAGGGAGCCTCAACAAGGAGGCAAATGAGCCACATGCGATTCAGACACATGTCCTAAAGTATGCCCACTGCCCTTATGATAACAAATTTCCAGGAGGTAAAAAAAAACATACATCAGCCAAAGCAGTGACAAATTTAGTATAACTCTAAAAGATATATACCTGTAAAGCAACTTATCCAGTCATACTTGCTGAAGAACAAATCAACAAAAGTAGCCAGAGCTGTTGGACAGTCTAGTTTACACAGACAAAAAGGGGCTGAAAGTATTGCAAAGTACCGTATTTTCTGGTGAAAAGACGACCCCCAACTTTTCCAGTTAAAATATAGAGTTTGGGATATACTCGCTGTATAAGACTACCCCTCTTCCAATGCACACCAAATAAATATTGAAAAAACTTCAGATTTAATTACAATATGGTAATTTTCATTCAAATGTTTATGACATGGGCAAACTGCCTCCAACTCACGGGAAATCCACCGGCAAATGTGTCGGCGCGTGTCCTTTTTTTCACTTAGCTCAGGGAAACAGTAGTGGACACATGGCCTTACATATGCCTACTCTGACTTTCCACCCCCAGATCTCCAACAACCTTAAAAGTCAAATTTTTTAAAAAAATTTACACTCCCAATTTTACACCCCTAATTGCAAACTTTCATGGTTATTAATGTTTCACAAAAATTTTATACATTTAACAAAAAAATCTGAAAGAATTTTGGCAATCCAAAATTGTAACGTTTTATGCATGATAGCTGTAAAAACACATTCACTGTATTTAAAACGGACCTACCACCTGGTAGGTCACTCAGCAGGATTGGCTGCAGCTCAGCCTAAACTGCTGAGATCCACAATTGTAAATTGAAAAAAAATTCTGACAGCTGGAGGGGCGCTTTTTACAAGTGAGCCCCTCCCACTCGCCGAGGAAGCCGCAATGGGATTTGGGATATCTTTCCCATGTTCCCCTTTGCAGCTGTAGGAACTCGTCTGCCCGGTCTCACAAGACTGGTGTTGTTACTAGTGATGAGAGTGTCTCTCCCATCTAGAGACACATCTCAACAAGCACCCGATTCCCCCCTCCAACCCACTCCCATGTGGGAGGGGGGGGTTAGAGGGGGTAACCCCCTCCAGCCTAATATCTGAAGGAGAGGGGACAGTGATGGCATGTTTTTTTATTTTGTGTTTAAAACAGCTTTAATGTGTTTGAGCTGCAATACCAGTTTCAGCCATTGGGTGCCTCTAGTGAGCACATCTCACACATCAAGGAGGGAGAGAGGGAGGGGGGATGAGCCGGAGCTGAAATGACTGAAAGGCAGTCTCCTTCGGCTCAGAAGTCTCAGTACCCGGTGTATAAGAAGACCCCTGACTTTTGAGAAGCTTTTGCTGGGTTTAAAAGTTGTCTTATACGCCGCAAAAAAAACAGTAGTTATTAGGATTATATAAAAAAACAACAATTTTTTATAAAAATTCTAAATTTTTTACATATAAATATAGTGAAAATAGTTATTCATAGACAACTAGGAACCCTCAAGAGCACATTTAGATTTGCTAAATTGTATTTAAATAATCCTGATTATGGCATTAGGTTTATAGATATATGATTATAGATTATGATTAGGCACCCTTACATTTTTGCCTCACGCTGAAATATAAGGCATCCCCCCGAATATAAGGCACCACCGAGGCGGTACTGTAACTCTGACAGGGGGGATCAGAGGGGGCAATCAAAATGACACAGGAGGATTAGAAGGGGTTACTAAAATGGTAATCCCCCCCTCTGAGTCTCCTGTGCCATTTTGATTCCCCCTTCTGATCCCCCCTGTGTCATTTTAGGCAATCCCCCCCTCATACCCCAAGTGCCGTATTCTTCTTCATGGAAAAATAAGACATCCCCCGAAAATAAGACGTAGGGTATCTTTGGGAGCAAAAACTTATATAAGACACTGTCATATTTTCCGGGAAACATGGTATTATACAGTATATCTGATGTTATTTCCAACAATATCCCTGTCAGCCCCAATCATTGTTATTGTGAGTGTGAATGTACAAAATGAAGAGTTGTCAGGAGGCATGTGGAAACCCCATTGATGGAATGAGCATGAAGATTCTGGAGGTTTGGCATATGTGTATTGGTTACAGCAGGCATTAAGATTTTGGCGTTTTTTTCTTAGCATGATTATATAGTTTTGTGTGATTTGGTGTCTGTTTTATTTATTTATATATAATGTATACATTTGCACCCAAAATGTGCTAAAAAAATAAACTTCGGATTATACTTGAGTAACGAGATAAATATTGTGATTCTGACAGATGCACTTCGTGAGCTAATTGCAAAGCCCCTGAACATGGTATCATCACAAAATCATCACAACAGAAGTGGTCTAGCACATGGAGTTTTTGCATGAATTAGGTTTAAAGTCAAGCTCGGTCAATTCGCTTCCAGGTATTTTTGGTAAAATTAGGTACCTGGGCATATACTCCAGTATATATGGTATTAAATATTAAACATAACAGGCGTTGGTTTGAAGCATTTCTTGTATATGTAATGTGTGCAATTCCCATGATGTGTTATGTTTGTGAATTAATTGTACATCACCACTCCTGAATCCTGGGAGTGATTTCTGCCATCTGTTCCTTTCCAGCCATTAAGCATGCCGAATAACATCCTATGTCTATTCAGTAACCATGTCTATACTGTGGATGTTATCAGCCATGTCCACATTGTGCAACAGTGCTTCTTAGTTCCTATTAACCCCAAAAATTGTTATATGAGGTTGCCAACTCCTATTGTACCCCCTTATTCCTCATATAAATCCTGTATTATGAAGGCAGGTCTCTGAAATAATGCATTAATGGTATTAAACAAAAAAGAGATGCTTTGTAAAGTTTTTTTTTGTAGCACTACTATTTATCCAACATGCTTGTATATGTCAAAACATTACTTTACAATTCATACTATGAATGCCATGCAATGGCTGCTTTATTAAAAAGCTAAGAGATCAATCTCATTACCTAAATACACAACATCACAATTCAATGAAAATAATAAGATTTATCATCATCTCATTCATTTTTGAATAAATTTGAATTGCTAAGTGTATCTATACTGCAGGTGGCACAGACAGAATCTTCAGCTGTCATACTGACGGATGAAGGATATTTTACATATAACTTATTATCACTGCTCAGGCAAAAAAATACATTCCAATATTGTGAGGATGGACCATGACAGTACTGAGCATGATAGTGCAGTTTCTGGCCTTAGGTTGACAGATCCAGTCAATGCTTTGTGATTAGCCATTGAGATTGAAGAAAGGCGAACCCATTGTTTCCTACCTTGTTGGCTGGTGCTGAGATGCTCGCCTGTGAGATGGAAGGACCATACATCTCTCGCTGCCTGATATCCCTCAATGTCTGTCTCTTGTTCATGGATGGGCTGGAGGTGAGAGGAGTGCTGGAGCTGCTGCTGCAGGAGGTGGAGCTGGTACACAGAAGGCCCTGTGAATAAGACAAGAGCCATGCAGCCCATGTGTAGGGATGATGGTAGATGGGGAGGAGGCTCTCGCTGTGTGCATAACAAATGTGCTCCATGCTTTATTAAAGACCTTACATTATAAATAAATGAAATTGTATAACAGGTAGGAAGACCAGCTTGAGACTGCTTACCTCAGCATGGCTGTTATATTAATCCAATAATTTAACCAATCTTAAAAAAGCATCCTGATCTTACTTAAATTATGTACATACACCTTACAATCTTATCATACAATTTCTGTACAAAAAAACTTCTGTTCTACCAAAAGAACATGGCTGACCAATCTTAAAAAGGAATCAAAGTAAACTAACGTGAACGGTTTTAGGTTATAGAGTGACAAAGACCTAATTGCAGTAAATTGCTCACAAGCATCAAAGCAACAGCTATCAACCCCCCAGCTCCGATATTCTGAACTGGCTTCTGCATGGAAACCACCCCCCCCCATGACGTCACATCGGGCGGCTGGAGATTCAAAAGTAAATCGCACGAATACAGTTTTCAATGTGATTCCCCAAATGTGCCCCTTTGAAGTTAACCCTCTCTCCCCTGCTTTGATGTCACCAGGTCCATCACACCAGGGGAGAGAGGATGCCAAAGGGAATTGTACTGGATACTGGATAACTGTAATACAATTCAAAGAAAAAAAAACACAAAACACATTTCCAATTGAACTAAAGTCTTATTATAAACATAAATACATACTGTTTTGAAATCTATCATACAGAAGTATTTTAGAGATTTTATCATTCAAATACCTGTTATTGTTTTTTTTTTTTTTTACATAATTGTGTGTTTCAAACATTATTATATTCGGGTGTTTACTAGACCCTTGTACGGATATATTTTGGGAAGTTACAGGCCTGCAACATAAAAAAAATCATTAAGGTCTATGGTGCGCTTTTGGTACAGAAATCTGGACCTTGCCAGAGCGCTAGGGAGGTTAAGGTACTAAAATCTCTTGTGCAACCCTAGCCTATTCCAGTGACTGCTAGTGAATACATGTCCTAAGCCCTCCATACACCTTACAATCTTACAATACAATTTCTGTACAATCAACTTTTCTTCTACCAAAACCATGTAATTTGAGCTTTCTAAACCTCCCCATCACTATGTATTCTATCAGGGAGGACACTATACTACACTGTTGTTGGTAGATCTAAAAGAAATTGTATCGAGTGATCTAAAGGTATATAGGGGGAGCTTAATGTGGAAAAGGGAGGATGAGCAAAAGGTACCTTGTTGTGTCCTTCTATCATGACAGATTTTCCCTGGCAGCAATAATATACCAACAAGCACTAAATTATTTAACAAAACTGACTTCATTCTTTGAGTGGTAATTTAGAAATGGATTAGCACAAAAAAAAGCCCACTAGGCAATAATGACTTAATGACCAATGCGTTTACCCCTTTCTAAATTGTTCATTGTAAAAACATTTCTTATGGCAGACTTACACTATTGTATTGTGAAATTGTGCAGTAAATGTTCAGACTATGGCACATTAAAGCCATGCTTTCACCTCCACATGTGCTTGAGCACACCATGCATGAGAATATACTGTAAAGCTAGCCACACATGTTGCGATTCCCCCTGCAGGATCGATCATGACGTGATTGCAAAATCAACAATTTATCGCAGTGCACATCACCTTGAGGAATCGATTTCTGCTTGATCCCCATTTTTTTTTGTTAAATCAGTTTTTATTTAAGTTTTCAGAAAAAACAGCATACATACATTAATACACCGTAATAAGAAAAAAGCACCGATTACAGCGCAAGGACAGAAACTAAATTGGGGGGAAAACATTTCCTTAATGGCACCACTACATCCCAAGGCTATAGAAATGTGGGGCATCACACCCCACAGTGCAACACAGAGAACCTACCCAGGGGACGCCTACCCCTCAACAACACAGTCACCCCCGTCTCAGTCAGGTCGCGGGGGGGAGAGTACTAGGTCAGCCGGGCCAGGTTCTTATAGTCCGGTGTCTCAGTGAAGGCATCCCACCGCCGCCAAGTGGCCAGGAACCTTGCCTCCCTGTCTTGGTACTTGAGGGTCATCTGCTCCAAATCCCGTACCCTAGTGACATCCCGGAGCCAGTCCGTGATCAAGGGAGCCCTATCCGACCGCCACAGTCTAGGTATGAGGGCCTTGGCTGCATTCAGGAGATGAGGCACTACAGAGCGTTTGTAAGAGGCAGCCCCGTTATCTGAACAGTGCAGCAGCATCGAGAGGGGGTCCTTAGCCAGCCGGAGCCCCGACACCTTGCCAATTACCTCATGGACCGTATCCCAGTACCCAGCCAGTACCGGGCAGGTCCACCAGAGATGCAGAATCGCCCCTCTCTCGCCGCAACCCCTCCAGCACACATACCATAGGGTAGATCGCAGCCAAAAAAGCCGGAGTCCGGTACCACCGTGACAGCAGCTTGTAGTTGGATTCCTGAGTTTTTGTACAAATCGAA
>CM070036.1:59249030-59270626 GCA_036250615.1 Ptychadena robeensis | reverse complement strand
GACCGCTGGGACCGGGAGGGCTTCCAGGACTGCGTGGTGGCAACGTGTCATCCGGGCCGCTGCTGGCCGCCATCTTGTCCGGCGTGCCAGCAGCCTGAGTAGCGCGGCCGCCGGCGAAATATGCCGGTATGCTGGAGGCGTGGGTCCGCGGGGACCGCGGCGGCTTCGGGGTCCCTTTCTTGTGGCCCTTGGCCATCATCAGGAGCGTGGGCAGGCTGTGTGACAGCGGGTTGCAGGCTGTATGGCGGGCACAGCGCGGGAGCTCAGGCTGAGTGCGTCTTCACGCGGCCATGTCCAGACCACGCCCCCCTGCTTGATCCCCATTTAAATTAACAGCAATAAAACAGATAATACCGACATGTTGGATTGCTGTTTAATTTGTTGCTTGATTGTAGTTGAGCGCTCAAGGTGGACAGCCATCGATTTCCAAAGGATGGGACGATGCAAACTCAAAAATCGACCCGTGTATGGCTGCTTTAGGACAAAATTTGGCAAAATGCAACACACTTGTCATGCCCCCGTTCATTTCTTGCACAATTTCAAATGAATGGGGGTGTCCAAAAGACACAGCCACTAGAGGTTTGCCGTGTTTTAGCAAAACATTTGGACTTTTGCGGTTGTGCTGCTTTATCCACATATTGCAGGTGCAGATCTTTGTTCACAGAATACACTCAATGCACAGAAATTTCAAGATTATTGTAAACGAGAAGTGTCAATTCAATTATATCATTTATTGGCAATAGAAAGCTAAGTTTCCCCTTTTGAGAAAGGTATACCAGAAGTACCGTATTTTTCTTATTGTCGGAATGCCCCACCCCCGCGGCTGCAGGTGGTCGCGCTTTGATATATGAGAAATGTGGCCACAGCTAGATGGCTCATCTGTACTGTACTGTTTCTACCACCAGAACCCTGCTGGTAGACGCAGTACAGCAGAGACATGCATTAAAGCGGCCAGCCAGCAGCTTCCTTCCATGTCTGCCTGTTGGCTACAGTTCACAGCTGGCAAGAAGGGAGAGGAACATTGTAGAATCCCTTCTGCCTGAAGTGTGTTCTCTAGCGACTAAGACTGTGGCTAAAATTGGGTACTGCAGGGGATTTTTTTTTTCAACAGACTAGAACATTTCACATTTGTTTGTTTTTTCCTGCTCTAAAAACAAGGTGTCTTATAGTCTGAAAAACACGGTAAGTAGTACCTGGTAAGACTCAACTGCACTTGGTTGGAGTATTGACATAATTACCTGTGGGTAATCCTTAGACAGGTGACAGGTAGGATTAAAATCAGTATTTTTTTCTAGTTATTTTCTGTAAATGCTCTAACTTCAGAGATTTACAGATTTTCAGTGTCATCACACTCAACAAGCTCACCAATGACATTTGCTCCAACATTGAACGGTTTTAGGTTAAGGAGTAAAAGAGACCTATTTGTAGTAAATTGTTAAATTGCTCACATGCAATAAATCAACAGCGATTAAGGTATTAAAATCTCCTGTGCATCTCTGGCTTATTTCGGTGACTGCTAGCAAGGGAATACATGCCATAAGCCCACCATACACCTGACCCCCATACATTTGTTGGTTGATTGAAAATCTATGGCAGCCCACATTATCAGATCAACCTAAAACAATTGAAAAAAAATAATAATTGTAAAATGATTGGACATGCTGGTAAATTTTAATTGGTTGTATTGAAATTTATCACACTTTCATTCGATCCCAAAAAAAGTTGATCAAATATCTGTTACTACAGTTGGGAAACATACAATCAGTCACCGATTTCCCTGACCCCAAAAAATTAAACTTTTTAAGTTGAACAGAAAATCTAGACGTGTATGGGGGGCTTTACAGTCAAACCCTACAATTTCTTTACAATCAACCAAAATCATGTAATATGAGGATCTTTCTAAACCTTCCAATCACTATGTATTCTATGAGGGAGGACCCGGCACTACATAGTTGTTGGTAGATCTAATGGAAATTGTATGGAGTGATCTAAAGATGTATGGGGGGCTTAAGTAATCGAGATTAAGTGTCTAAACTTTGCTGTTTTAATTTAATTGCCATTTTATTGAAAATCTTTGACCATACACACTACAAGCCCTTCTTCCCTACACATACATTATATTTGACATGCAGCTTTTTCTGAATCATCTGCAAAAATACATCAGCAAATGTGATCATGTTTTATTCTTATCTACTATCCCAACTATCCTAGAATTAGATTGGTAGATTAGAAAAATTTAGCCTGGGACAAAAAGAACCAGCATGCTTTTTAACTGCAGGGAGAGTCCTGTGGGCTTACAAGTGCATTAATAACTGGTTAGAAAAGCAGATTAAGCGTGCACTTTTGACCCTAGTGACTACTTTTTACAATGGGCCTCCCATACACTGGTCAATGAATGCATAATCTAGGAAAAACAAATATCTGCTTTCTGTTTAGCAGAGCTACCTACTGTTTATTGATCTTTATAAGAATGGACAAATGGTCAATTGATCAATAATGCCTTATTACCAATTAAAGCAGACTTACCACCAGAAAATGAGGAAATTCATGAATGGCACTAGAAGTGCCGATAATAGGAAGGAATGCATAAAAAAGTTAAAACTATTGAAAACGTCTCAGTATGCAGCCACTTGGCAATGGCTACCTGTTTTTTGAAGGACTGCAGCTTACATGATTAACAATGGATCCAACCTGAACCTCCAATCATGAACAGTGTCCACTATGAGGAGCACACAAATATGGATATGGTTTTGAGGGCTAAAAGGAGGATGGTAAGCAAGCAAAATTAACGTTTCTAAGTCAGTTTTGTTTTTAAAAATTTTAATATTTGCAAATAATTTACATATTTTAGAATTTATCATAGCTTATAAAATCACATCAAAATCACACAATAATCCCCAGTGATCACTAGGGAATCGACCGCAATCCAGTTTTTCTGTGCCAAGCAATTCCAGCGACTGAGGAATTACTTGGCCGCCATCTACAGCAGAACGGTACAGTATCCGGTCAAATCGCAGCCTACAGGAATATCGGGCCTTCAGGTTGTTGTTTAATTTTGTGTCCCAAGTATACCGGCAATTTTCAGGTTTTCCCAAGAATTCCCAAATGTCCAAGATGGAACTGGGCAGGCCACCTATACTTTCAATCTGTCAATAAGGAAAAAGGACAAGAAAGACAAGTAAATTTATGTGGCAACATACAAGACTTTTAGAAGTATTGTGTATTTATTTATGGCTACGAGAGGTCTGAAAGTTCCCGGTCACAGTATGTCTGCAGTAATAAGTCAAAGCAAATGGACTTCCGAAGGCTATCTTGGATATTTTACGAATCATTGAATGAGGTTATTCATTCTGAATGACACAAGTAAGCTAGTAATACCTGAAAGTTTATCATGGAAACATCAGCACGTTTGATGTATGAATGTAGAACTGGCTACAACTGCGATATTTTAAAAGAAGTTCTTCCAAAAACAACCCTTCACACAGTCATTTCTTCTGCTTATTTATGTCCTGTTTGATGACCCAGCATCATCCCATGACTTCATCTGTGCTCATGTCATCTTCCATCCAAAGGCCTGTGACAACTATGGTCTACTGATCAAAAGGTACCATCCTGGGCAACCCTCATTAAGCCAATAGATTGAACTAATTGAATTAACCAGACAATATCTACATGCATCAATTGACAATAAGGGCATTGACCATCAATCCAACATTATATGAGAATGGACAATTTATGTTTAAATGGACATATGAATGACACTGGATATTTACTACTAGGACTGCACTTTTATTGTTTAATAGTAAAAATCATCTGAAAACTTTTTTTCTATGTGAGATCCGCCTGGGACCCCCTTAATGACTAAGCCATTAGATGAAACACAACAGGATCACAGAAATAAGAGGTCATTATTTTATTTGCCAGATAAAGTGGCCTAAGCCCCAACAACTGATTAAAAAACTAAACAAATATATGACAACTAGTTGTCTCCGACACTAACTGCAGACCAGGATCTGTTAAGGTATTTTTTTCAAAAGCCGACATTTGCAGTATGATTTTTTCAATTAGTTGTGAATTCTGCCCTGGAACCAGCGTGCAATGAAAGTACCTGATATATACACAAAGTTGTCCCAGGTCACAGACACTGCAAGTGTTGACACCCATTTGTTTTACTTTAGTGGACATGCATTTTCATGTGAACAAGCCCATTGGATAAAATGTGCACATGTTGGAGATCCATTAAACATTTTAAATGTAAAGTCCACATTCTGTATATACCCAAATATAAGCAGAATTTTGTGCAGCTTCAACTCAGGTCAAGAGCTGAAAACCCACAGCATTTTGTGGGTGGACTTTGAGTGAATTGCAAAGCTCCTAAACATGGTTTCACCAAATTTGCTGGAAATGTAGAAAGGTTGTAGAAGTATTTGAAATAAAATATTATATGCTGTAGCACATGCAGTTTTTTCTTCACATTGTTCCCACTTCTCTACATCTGATCGACATGTTGGCTCTCAGAGAATCACCGCAGGCTCATTTAGGACATGCAACTATGCACGATCCCAGCTCTGGGCAAGTTTGTTTTGCAAACAAACTCTGCCCGAGCTGGGTTTGGGCAGACCACCAGGGAGGTTAATGTCTATACATAATGCTGATATATTGGCCCACAGCCAAACAGACTTGATACTGTGATTTGTTTCACATCACTGACTCACTGAAGAACCAACCAGCTTTTAAAGAAGGTTAGCATTGGAAGGCAACCATCAGAACAAAGATTAATCTAAGTGCTTCATTAAATGCATTACCCCTGGTCAGCATTGTTTGTTTTAAAAGTACATGGCATCTTTTAGTGTAAACCTATCATGACCGAAATCTATGGACGACCCAATTGTGTATTATACTGACCTCTTTGTCTCTCAAGTTAGTATCACCTCCAAATATTACAGTGGTTGATGATGGAACCTCCAACATCTTCTGCAGCACAATTTGCAGCTGGCTTTTCCGTTCCTCTGCATATTCTTTGGTGCTCTCTAAATGAGAAGTCATCAGGCAAATGTCACTGCCACAAAGTTTCACCTAGAAGGGAGTAATAACGGTCTTTAGTATGCATATAGTGACAGGAAAAGTATGGCCAATACAGCGGACGGTGGTGTGACAATTAAGTGGCCAGGATGAGAGGTATGCTTGCACTGTCACTGGCTGTAATGCAAGTTTAGCTCTCATTTGTAGAGGTGGCAAATGTTTAGCAGACCATAGCTTTTAAATGGGTTCCTGAGCACATTTTTACTACAGAATTGTGCATTTTCAATGCATTGCTGCCAAAGGACCAGATTACAGCCATCCAATAGAAGATTTCACTTTTGTTTTACGGCATTTGCAGAAATGGTCGACAAGTCAGTCAGTTCAGGTGTGTTTGCCTGATCCTGGCGTGGGCTCAGTTTTCTTTAAGAACAACCTGTGCACATACTGAATTCACGCATTACGCCAAAGAGGTTGATGACATTTTCTTTGAAAAGTTTTATCAAATTGGACTATTTGCTTGGAGTCTTGCACACGGTCATCCCATCTTTACATTTGAAATTTGGGATACTTACCGGGATGCCTTTTTCATACCAAATTATGTTACTGGCCTTTTGCCAACTAGCCTTGGCAAGATTGATGAAAAATGTTCCACCAGATGTTCCTTTTGCATTACTTTCAGTCTTGTCGCCCTGTCCCAATTTTTTTTTCCAATTGGATTGCATACATAAACCATTTTAATAAACATACAACCAATGAAATGCTGCACTAGACCAACAATGGGAGCATGACTTTAAGGTTACAGTTGCAGTGACTATGCCATGTCACAATGTCCCGATTATCAAAAACTGACATTTCTGCATATTTGTGGCATTAATATAACTTACATTTACTACCAGTAAATTCCTCATCATAGACGTTGTTGGGAAAGGAATTATTTCTTGGCTTACAAGTTTTGCTCTGGATTTTTTCAGCATTATGGCAGTGAAGTATCCATCGTCATTGCCTAAGAATGCATAGAAACATTCTATTAACTTAAGACTGCAACAAAACCCCTCATTTTGAAATTTTATTTACCACTTCACATACAGTAACGTCTGTTTACCTACTCAAACAACCAGAACAAGAAATGAAAGTACTCCTTTTGTATAAAGTATTCTTTCCAAAGTACTGTATATACTCAAGAATAAGCCGACCCGAATAGAAGCCTAGGTAACAAATTTTCCCTGGAGAAACCGATTTTCCTGAGTATAGGCCGAGGGTGATAAATGCAGGAGCTACTTTTGAATTTCAGTAATTAAAATGAAAGGCAATTAGAGGACATTTTATGTAAATTATGTTTTTAAATATTTATTACAAAGAAAATAACATGAGTGTAAGAGTGGAGTGTAAGAGTGGAGTTGGGATCAGGCTCAACACCAACAATGATAGTTTGTGGTCATCCAAGATTTAATAAAAAGGCTTTGTAAAATACTTTATGGGAATTGCCCCCCTATACACACAGCCTCCTCTCTACACCTACACTGATCTCTGACAGCATGTGTAAGGTTAACATGGACTCCTCTGTAACAGTAGACTCTGCTTTGTTTATCATTTCTAGAAAGCAGTTCTGCTTGCTGCTTTTAATGATGATATAGGAAGACAAATGAGAGTGATAAGGGATGGAGGATTACCAGCACAGTTCTGCTCCTACGAACTGGTCCATAAACCCAGCTTTCATACTGCCAGCCGGTTGTGTCCTCTGCTATGACAGCTCTGCCCCTCTCCACTGAGATTACACATGCCGGAGGAGACATACATCTCCTGCTGCCAGTTCCTCGATGCACCAGCTTTGTCATGCAGCTTCCCCTGCTATTTCTGCTGGTTATGCTTCTCCAGCCCACCCTGGACTCTGCCAAAAAACTTGTCTTATACTCAAGTATATATGGTAAATTTAATTTTGCGTCTCCTGATACCCCAGTATCTTATAATTTGATAATCTATATCTTAGAGCCCTGCTGGCATAAGCAATGAAGATATCGATAAACTCCTATCTATCACTCTCTCTCTCTCTCTGTGAAACTTGCAATCACTCTGCAGCTTCCACGGAAACAGCTGTAGAGGGAAAGAAGAGACTCTGCAGCCGTTGTTGCAGAGAGCTGCACAAGAGAATTGAGTGTTCATGCATGTGTAAGGTTCGTTTGGAACGTGCAAAAAAGTAATTTTTTTGTAATATGTAAGAGTAGAGGGGTACTGACATGAGCAAAGGGCTAGTATGTACTGCTAGTGGGGGTTTTCCAAAGAAAGTTTTAGGTTGGCCTTCATGGCCAAATGAAAATATGTATCAAAGTGGGGTTTATGTGCCATTTGGAAGTAGTGTAAATGTTTACTACACGTTTTCTAAAAAAATGAAGATGGTGAAACAAAATACCTTTAATGATTGTGTAGCTAACAGCTCTCTTCTTCAGATATTCATAATAAGGGGGTGTAACTTCTTGTAAAAACACAACATCTGGACTGTACCTGCAATAAGGGGTAACATTTACATTTACTATACTTTATAGTATATTGTATAGCTGATTATTTAATAGGTTAACAAAATAAAATTTAACTTTCCACCATAATTCCTGCCAACAATGTCTCTTGTTTAGAGAGACTTGTGTGGCACTACCTTCCTCCTTTGCATGTTAGAGCAGAACATTGTATCGTGTTCCCAGCGGAGACCAATGTACCCTCAGAATAGTGTAACGCAAATGTTTAGCTAAATGTTTGAAAAAAGTTAAATATAGTTAACACTTGAGGAGAAGTACTTACAAAGCTAAATATGAACAAACACCTCGAGCTCTTTCTGGAAGATTAGATTGATCAAGTCCATCAATATTCCAAGTGACAAATATGAAGTGGCTCTCGTCCTTCTGGCTTACTGCGGTGGGGTTATCTGCACCAGAGGTTTGTCCAATAATGGCGGGCTCATCACTGGTCAGGTCTATGCTGGAATAGGGGACAATTATTATAGATTACTACTGTGCCAGTATATACAGTTTTAAAGAAAAAATGGCAACACATTCAGTCATTTATTTCTGACTTCCTGTTCCTGAAAAAAATACTAGTTGCTCTTCATACTAATTTACCATCAATAATGTCACATGAAAAAGGATGCATAGAAATGTTACATCAATTTAGTGCCACTAGTAACATACTCAAAGCACTTTTAAGGTAGCCATAGACACCTTGATTTGTCTGATCTATTCCCGATAAGTTTGGTAATCAATTGCAAACCACCCTGGGAATCCGATTTGGGGTCGATTTCAGTGTTCTCCCCAGAAATTTTTTTCAGCCAGGCGGCGCGATGACGTCATCGCTCCGCCTGCACCGGTCCGGCGGCCTCTCTGATAGGCTGCCGGCCAGCGGCAGCACACAAGTCCTCTGACAGGCGGCGCCTCCCCATTCTTCAGGAGCGCGCCGCAGCCACTGAAAGACTCCGGCCCGCGGCTCCGGTAGTGTGCCACGGGCCGGAGTCTTTCAGTGGCTGTGGCGCGCTCCTGAAGAATGGGAGGCGCCGCCTGTCAGGCTGCTCGCCGCAGAGGACCTGTGTGCCGGGCGGGAACTAAAATATCCCGGGCGGGCCGCCCGGCCAATCTGCTCTGGGGAGAACACTGGTCGATTTAGTCAGGAGCGGATCGCCAAAAAGGCAGATTTCTCAAAATCCATCGATCGGAAAGGCTACAGCTTAGGGAGCTATGGGTCAATTGCACAGGAAGTGGTAAATTTTCTCCACCAACGTACTACTATTGCCAAATAATCGACCAAAAAAAACAGACATTTCGTATCAAAGTTTGATCCCATTTTTGTTCAATTGTTTGGCCGATCGTTCAGGGTGAGCAGCACTCGATTGTTCGCCATGTACGTGCACGGTGACCGATCGGGGAAAAAAAAAAAATCGACCCGGGTATGGCTACCTTTACTGAAATAAGAAACATTTGCTCAAGTGTACGCTGGGGCAGAAATGTAGTGAGAGTGTATAATGTGAAAGAGCCCTTAGAAATTATATTTAACTAATTGTAAACATAGTTTGAGTTTAAGGCTGCTTTTACAAGCATTCTAGCCAAGAAAAGTAGAACGGTATCAGACACTCTGAATGGTAAGGCTCCACTGCTGCGGACAGCAAACAGTTTTTCTTCATTTTTCTGTTTTCAATGATTTCAATTAACTAAACTGCACCACAACCACGTCAATGGAAGCGGACGTGCATTTCGGATGTGGTTGCGGCACTCTGTGGTTTTGAAAAAGCGTTCCCACCATGCCTGTGGAGACTGACCCATTGGGTACAATTCAGCTCCCATACTGCCCCAGTGGAGCCTCAGCCTGAAGGATACTGGGGGAACAATTAGTATATGTTTTTCGGTCATCTTTTGCCGTCTTAATAAAGAAAACAAACTCTACCAGCAGTCTGAAGCAGTTACAGGCATTGTTTGTCCTTCAGAAGTTGATGCTTTGCTTATATTTCCCCCTGGTGTCTCTTCCCTTGTATCTCCTCCTGGTGTCTCTTCCCTTGTATCTCCTCCTGGTGTCTCTTCCCTTGTATCTCCTCCTGGTGTCTCTTCTCTTGTATCTCCCCCCTGCGAGATGCTTTCCTCTCCTGGTTCAAAGTAGGAGTTGATTGCTCTCTACAGAAATAAAAAAATAAAGATTTATTATACACTCAACTTACAAATTAAACATAACTAATAATACCTTTCCTGGCATTCTGCCCGAACTCTATACGGTCACAGTTTGTACTTTGTGCCCGTGCCAGGATCGGGCATAACTCGTGCTCTGTGAACAGAAAGGAATTCATGAATTGCTGCAGGCTCACGGATTCCTTCCGGCCCAGAGTCTTCAGGGATGCCGAAGGGGTGGACGATGGGCGGCATCGTAGACCTCTGTGTTAATTGAGGGGGCGTCACTTTTCCCTACATACATTGCTGCCGTCTAATTGACACCAGCGTTTCAATTCCTTTAATCCCTTTTTACCATAACCTTCATGGTTGTTCCTTTATATAAAGTGTGAAATACTAGTTGGAAGACCCCACTGTGTGATGGAAACAGTAAGTTTTACTGTCATAAATGTTTCCCCCAGAGGAAAAGTTTAAGGAGGACTCTTCCCACGGTCCTGGGCAGGTACCATTACAAATACGATGTGGATGAACCATTCACACAATGTGTGTGATGTGCGCAAACCACGTCCATGCATTTTCGGCCATGGTTTGCTTATAGTAAGTATAGGACATGGTACTGCAGACATAAATGCCACGCCCTATACTCCCTGAAACATGGCCCGAACAGCGGGTAAACCGCAGTTGGACACTTGGACGTCTCTCCGGGCGGGCTCGTAGGTGCTTCATAGGTGGGCTCATTGGGGGGAGGCATATGGGGATCAGAATACATTTCCAATGCTCAGATGCCAACCCCCAGTGTTCTGGGCAACCACTTATATAGTCCATATCTAAAACCGCCACTACCCACCATTATGGTGACGATGGGGAGCCAATCGCACAGCTACGTTTGCTGCCAAGTAGATGGATGTCTCCAGTCTTTTTAAAAACCATGGGGGATTCCTGACGGATTACAGGTCTCACTTTTTTCACTGTATATCTTGCATTTGAGATTTTCACGAATTTCCTGCCTTGTCTTTGGGACAGGAAGTGAACCCATCTCATAGTAGTACTAATAACAAAAGCTTATTGATAGGAGTTTAAAGAAAGCATTACAGGACGTTAAAAAGCACTTCCGCAATCACCGGCTGAATTGCAGGAGTCACTATGCCAAACATAGCGATGAATTGCCGCCTTTTTTCAGATTAGTATGCCCCCCATATATCCCCTGCCCACCCAGATGAACCCAGTCATACTTGCAGCTCCCAGTCATTCTCGGCCAGATAGCACTGGGCCACCCCCCGGTCACAGCCTGCTATGCTGGAGAACGCGTCACACAGGTTTTCCCGGTCACGGAGCAGCCCCCCATCTTCTCCGGACACCCCCTCATCACACCGACCCTCTTCCATAGTGCGGAGGATCCACACACTCAGGTTAGCACCACGCCCACTCCGAGAGCTCCGCCACGCCCCCAGACGCCCATTCCAGTGACAGACCCTAAACCACGCCCGCTTCTCCCAAAGTAAAGCCACATGAATTACCCGCGAATGTCGTGCGGCCCAATCCTGGGAGCCCAGCCGCAGAGGAGCCTGGTGATTGGTGAGGGACATGCGGATGTTTACTTCGCCATGACCAACACAACGCACAGCTGCTCATTTCCGAACTGTAACACGTGATTTGTGTAATCCGGAAGTATATAGAATTCTCAGCAGAGCTACCCAATGATAACTCACCTTAACAGGCACCGACGTCCTGCGCAGTGCTGGGTTCTAACGAGCGCCTGGCACGCCCATTTATAACTTTTCGCCTTAAGGGGCGGAGCATGGGCGGGGTGTGCACGCACATTCTTTCACATAGTAGAGGTGACCTGCTGCTGTCACTTGTCTGGCAGTCATGGGCTCCATGGCACTGAATACATTGCGGGCGGTGATGAAAGGTGTGAGTGAAGGGCCCGGGTTCGATCGAGTGCTGAACAAGGTATGCTGATCAGTGGTACCATCTACCTTGCGATCTCTGTGCAGATGTCTGTGTAATTTGAACAAGGCTATAGGCATGCTTGTTTGTATAAGGAATCGTACAATCACATCATACAGTACAATCTGTGTTCTCCAATCACTGGTTATGTGTCTGGGGTCTTTACCCCTGCCACCACCATTCGCCTAGCGATCCAGCAGAAACCCCCTCCACCCATTGAATAGGACTAACGCCGGTGTTCTGAGATATTTTGCTACCCGCTTAGAACATCGGGCATAGACACTTCCATCAGCATGCTCATGCTAACCGATCCTGGCCAAAGATCGATCGAGCAAAGGACGGATATGTCCATTTTTCTTTGGTCGATTGCATTAGGCCCCCATCCAAAGTATATGCCAGCACACACCGGCACTGGTCTCAGAACGACTGGTCGATCGGCCATGCATTGCACCGTCTATTGTCGGCTTTATAAATAGAATGAACAAAGTATGTACAGTGCCCCTGATAAAGTTGTTGCTAAAGCTAGCCATACACGTGTCGATTCCCAAACGATCGATCAACCATCCGATCGATTCCGGTTCAATCGAGCATACAAGTCTGTGCCTACCACCTTAGGCCACCGATTCCTGGACGATTCTGTTACCAGTCGATCGATTCACAAATGTCAACGCCCCTTGATGTGTGCCCAATCGATCAGAAAACACCAACAGGTTGGTTCTCTGGCCGATCCGATTTGGGGGCCATGTCGATTGGGCGGGGTCGATCGGTCAAGGTGGGCTGCACTCGATTCCTCGTCGATCGATCGGCGTGCACGCGCCCGGTGATCGATCAGCCAGGAATTGTGTGGGAAATCGACCTGTGTATGGCCACCTTTAGAGTAATCACAAGCGATCATTCCTTGTGGCAGATATGTACCACTCGTACGTAGCTTACCATGTGAAGGTCCCCAGTTTCTATTAACTTTGTGTAAAGTTATTCAGTAATGGATAATGTGATCTCTTTATTTCCTAACTGCCTTCAGCGTATGCTTTAATCCGTTACAAGACATTGTTCCATCAGAGCTCTTCCTCCAGACATCTCCAGCGATATATATTTCATATCCGCAGGTATTCAACAAATACTTTTATTTGAATGGGCCATTGATAATGGTATGTTAGGGTTTAAACAAACCATTTAACTGACAAAGGTGGTTCCAATGAGGGTCTTCAGTTACAGTTACATTGATAAGCAAAGGAAAAGAAAACTCTTCTATATGGTTCAAAGTCATTAGCAGGAGTTAGGCTTAGTAACTGACGTCTGGGTAAAGTCCATTTAACAGTAGTCTTGCCCCAGTGTGACAATGCTGCTTCCTAATGGTGGCTCAGTTTCTCCTACATATAAAGTGTAGTGAGTGCAGCCACTGTACGGCTATGTTCCCACATAGGTCATTAATCGCCTTGTGCTTGCGATTTAAATCGCGTGTGGTAATCACTGTTGATCGAGTCCATTCAGTCGAATGAGCTTGTCCCCACTCAACAGATGGCAACTCTGATCGTGCTTGCCTATGATTGGACCCGTGAACAGAATCGCAGCTCCCCGCATTCTGATCGCGGGCGGTTGCAAATTTTTGATCGCGTCCATAGACATGAATGGAGTCGATTTCTGATCGCACGTGGATGTATGTGGTCACCTATGTGGGAACATTTTACAAGGCTGGATATCAGCCGTGTGGCGGAAGTGGCCGCGTGCGATCGGTCCAATCACAGCCGTGTGCGATCGTGGCCATCAGTTGGGTGGGGACAAGCCCATTTAACTGAATGGACACGATCAACTGTGATTACCACACACAATTAAAATAGCGGGCACGAGGCAATTTATCACCTATCACATAACCATAAACTGAAATCTTGTCAATTTCTTTATGCCTAGAGCTGGCCATACACCTTAAGATGTCTCTGTCAGATATCCTTTAGATCTACCAACAACTATGTAGTATAAGGTCCTCTGCAATTGAACACAGGTAGACTTGATGGTTTAGAAAGTCCCCCATATTAGATGGTTTTGGTAACACAAAAGGAGATCTAAAGGAAATCTGACATTACTCACCTATCACATAGCCATAAACTGCAATCTTGTCAATGTCTTTATGCTTAAGCATTGACAAGCAGACATGACACGCATATCCCTCAATGTATACATGTTAGCTTCTCAGGATCTGGGTACCATAGGCTATCTTTGGATGAAACACTAAAGCAGCATTTCCCTGATTCTTGAGGAACTAATGCTAAAATGAAATACCCTTTACATTGGTGCTCGTTGGAAAGAATTCCTCCACTTTGGTGGTTTAAAGAGGAACAAGTGTCACTGTTTGTGTTCATTTCCAATAAACTAACAAATCCACAAATGTTTTTTGTAATTTTACTAGCTGCAACTTTTATCTGCAAGTCCTGGAAAGCTGGTTTGTGAAATGAAAGTTGACGAAGATCACACAAACCGTGGCGGTACATTACATGGAGGCCTGACTGCTACCTTGGTTGATGTAGTTTCCACAGTTGCCCTGTTAAACACAGAACGAGGATCTCCAGGTGTCAGTGTTGATATGAATATTACGTAAGTTTACATGTTTCATATTTTTCTTTTTAATAAAATTTTGTAAACCATAGTTTACTGCAGTATGTTATTACCATATTTTTCGGACCATAAGATGCACCCAGTTTTTAGGGCAGGAAAACCAGAAAAAAAAGATTTAATACATTTTTACATCAATTAGGTTAATGCAATGAATTCAATGAATGCAATATTCAATTCAGCCAGTAGGTGTCACTAGCAGCAGTACACTCACAACACAGCGTCATTCTCCACACTGATCAGGAGGAGGAGGGGGGCCAACAGCTGCCGAGTCTTCTCCTCTCTGCTCTCCTCTCCGGCTGGCTGTTAATGTGTCCGTGGGAGCTGCAGAGTGATTGCAGTTTCAACGGATGGAGAGAGGGAAAGATGCCAGTTCATCTAGCGCTCTCTTTTCATTGTCTATGGCAGCAGCGCTCTGAGCTCTGCTGGCATAGGCAATTACACAGTACAGATGGGAGAGCCGGAGACCGGCCGGCATCTCACATCTGACAGCTTCTCCAGCCCCCTGGCTAATCTCCGTGCTGGAAGAGCTGGCGGGAAGCCAAGGTGTGCATTCGGACCATAAGACGCAGGCACTTTTTGCCCCCAATTTTGAGGGGTGAAAAGGTGCGTCTTATGGTCCGAAAAATACGGTACCTACAATGCAGCTTTTTTAGGCCTGGTTCACACCACATGCATTACCCAACATATTTAAAAATGTATAGCATTCCTCCAGGATAAGTAAACGTGCATTCGTAAATTAGAAATCTCAATGGTGTTATCAAATCCGAAGAACAAGAAAAGTCAACTAACATCCTCTCGGCCTATACTCGGGTCAGGGTCCCAGAACGGCAGGAGTGGGTGAAGACAAGCGAGCATGGGATTGGGGGGGGCACCCCCACATCCCACACATAACCAAGTGCAGGCAGGGGTCCCCAACCGGGCGAGAACACCAGCCCAGGTTTGGGCTGGCCCAACCCGCCCACAGTGCCGGCACTGAACTGGTGTTCAGGTTGTCCAGTTTAGGGGAAGATCTTCATCATACTAGTTTATTTAGCTTTTTCCAGTATATATAGTTGAGCTAGGCACAGGGTAGATCTGTACAATCAATCAATGTGCACGCTCACGGTGATTGATTGTACTCTAATCTGTTTACAAAGCTACCCGTTTGTGCCTTCCTTCACGCAGGATCAATAGAGCCCACTCAAAGAAACTCGATAGAGCGGTGTTCAAACATGTTGGAAAACCCTGATCAATCTCCATTACTTTGCATGCAAAGTATTGGAGGACCTGCTGCACAGCTGTCCACTGTCAGTATGAAGGGGGCTGGAGCCAGCACTCCTCACTCCGAAGCTGTAAGAGGCAGGCTGCTTCTCCCCAGCTTGCAGCGTGTTGTGATGCAAGCTGGGGAGAACGGGAATCGATGTGCCCATGTGGTGCACATTGATTTCCATTCAATTGATCCCCGATCAATCACAGCCTGGTGCCATCACCAAGCTGTGATTGATCCGGGGTCGATTGCACGGGTATATACCCGTGTGTGCCTAGTTTTGGTCTTTCATAGATAAGCACAGACGTCTAATGTATGTCTATTGCTGTATTAAGCTGGCCATACACCTTTATATCTCTCTGTCAGATATTTTTTAGATCTATCAACAACTATGTAGTGCCGGGTCCTCTGCAACTGAACACAGATAGACTTGATTGTTTAGAAAGTCCCTGCTAAAACAAAATAAGATCTAAAGGAAATCTAAAGGTGTATGGGGGCCCTTATTCATAACATCTGTTCCATACGTAATAAATTATCTGCTATATTCGGACACTATGTTGATGCACTTTTTTTTCTATCCTTTTTTTTTTAAGGTATATGAATGCTGCTAAAATTGGAGAATCAATACTCATCACTGCACAGATCCTGAAGCAAGGAAAAAGCCTGGCCTTTGCAACTGTAGATTTAGTGAATAAAGATACTGGGAAGATTATAGCACAAGGAAGACACACAAAACATCTAGGGAGTTAGAAGTTTAATGGAGTTGTAGTATTGGGTGGTGTTTTCATGGAAGATAAAAGTTAGGAATGTTTAATATTAATATATTTTCATGTCTGTGGCCTAAATAAAAAGCTTTGTTGAAAACATGTCTCAATGTATTTATTCACTTGTCATAAGGTTGTACAGCGCCAGACCTCTTGAGCCAAATTCCCTACAAACTCTGCATACACAGAAAAAGTACTGTTATACCCATCCAAAACATTAGAAGAAGGTGTTCTAATCACTTCCCTGTCCATATAAGTAGAACTTCTTTAACCTCCCTAGCGCACTGCTGAGGTACTGATTTCTGTACCAAAAGCGCACCATAGACTTTAATGAAAAAAAACGTTTTTTACATTGTAGGCCTGTAACTTCCCAAAGTATGTCCATACTGGAGTCTGGTAGACATCCTGAATATAATGACATGTTCAGATGCTTTCCCCTTCAGCTGGCTCTTCATTAGATCAGAGCCACAAGGACCAGTGAGTTTGCGCTCTCTGCCTGATGAACCCAGCTCGTGCAGTTCTAACATCAGAGCTTGACTAGCTGGGACCATCAGGAACGGCAGGGGGTTAAGCATCTTGGTATGCAGACCTCTTCTACAAACATTTGTGAAAGTATGTGTCACTCTCAGAAACTGACTATTCCACATGGTACTTAAATGACATGCCAACTGTGCAATGAGTTTATTAGTAAAATACCCTTGCTTCTGAATATTCCTTGGTCAAATATTAGTGGTATATATAACAAAAGTAGAAGCAATAGGGTACAGCTACTCAGCAATGAAAGCATATACATTGCATACTGAGGTGCGCATTGCTCTGAAGACTTCATTTGGAAGTCCATAACTTTGGTTGGACCTGGATTAGTTCAGAAACAATGCACAAAAAGCTTAATGGCATTGGTTTCCATGCCTGAGTAGCTTTGCATAAAGCTTTGGAGGATGCAGTAGTGTAACATAGCTTCCACTGGACTCTAGTGCAGAAGACTATAGACATGTGGTGGCGAACCTATGGCACAGACGCCCAAGAGGGCATGCAGAGCCGTCTCTGTTGTGCGTAGTCAGATACACAGACTGTGTCACACGTGCATGCAGTCTCTGTCTCTGGTAGGCACGGGAGGGGTGTAGCGGAGCGCTGGTGTGACAGGCCTTCTCCACTCGAATACCGAGGGGTACTGGGGGACCAGGTAACTTGCACAGGAAGCCCAGCATACATAGTACCCAAATCTATCCACGAACATCCATCACTCTTCCCAATAACTGGACGACACACAGTATATCAGGAGCAGAACTCTACTTTAATGCCACATACCCAGCTTTTTATCCCATTCTCCCATGCAAGGGAGACACCTCCAGAAAGACGATCCATTGTTCAATCATAGTTCGGTTCCAGCCCACACCTCCCCTCACCCTGAGATATAACGCAATCACCAGTCCAGGGAGACAGACACCGTACCTATTGTGTTACTGCTGAACCATACGACTGCTCAGCAGGCGACAGATTGCTTTTGTCCTATCCGTCACTATAGGACAATAAACATGACATTGTCTAATCACCAGGTAAAATTGTTATGGTGGTCTTTGTGTTTCTACCCACCCACTGTCCAGACCCCTGTATAGACTGAAGTGACCTAATATTGCATTAATAATAATAGATATGGACAGCCATCATTAAGCATTAGGGGTGATAGCTCAACGCGATCCGCTACAAGGGGATTTTTTTTTGGGGTGACATCGTATTCCCAAGCCGGCTGGTGAAATGTAAACAAACCAAAAAAACGGCACCATACTGATAATTTTAGCTAGAGATGGTGGAATTTATGAATATTTCACTTTGTGAGTTGTTTAGCGTATATACCTCTCTTGGTACAGAAATCTGGATCCCAGCAGACCAACAGGGAGCTTCCATATTTTGTACTGCTTTTGGCACAGAAAACCGGGCTGAAGTGGACCACTGGTCGGAGAAGGGTTGATCTCTTTCTTTTTGAGAAGCATGCAAGCCAGCTAATGTGTTCTATTTAGCAAAAAACAGGGAAATCTCCCCAGTAGGCAAATACTGGGGCAAGGGGACTTTAACGGCTTCACAAATGGTATATCATACAGAAATAAGAAAAAAGTTATAATCTTTAATATAAACACCCAGATATAAATCGTGCAGAGCAGTTCTGCCGCCACCTTCTGACCTATTCAGTAGGGCTGGCCTTAGCCCTCTATACCTGATGTATTGATTCTACCTACTAACATATTCAACCTGAAATTTGGCGTGTCTGGCGGCGGCCGCCAGAGTGCCTCTCCGTTCTTGGGAGAGACTCCCCGTTCAGTGAGCTGTATGCTTTTGCTTAAACACCTACCTATGTCTGTGTATCTGCTTACATTTATATTATACCTGTCTGTCAACATTGTTGTTGTTTATAATAAGATACACCCACGATTTATATCTGGGTGTTTATATTAAAGATTATAACTTTTTTCTTATTTCTGTATGATATACCATTTGTGAAGCCGTTAAAGTCCCCTTGCCCCAGTATTTGCCTACTGGGGAGATTTCCCTGTTTTTTGCTAGTTGTATTTTGGGATGTTGGCTTCCTAACAATGTGAGAGAGCCCTCTTTATTTGCGAATGTGTTCTATTTATTTTATAATGACAATGTGCCCTTTTGTGAACCACAGTTGACTCATGTGTGATGCCGCAAGTTCCTCTCAGGTGCTGTGGACTTTCAAAGCTCCTTGCTTTCTTCTCATTCTTGTATTGGGGCAAAATGATCTCAATATAATGGGCCAGTAAAAGGAATTCTGGAAATTCAGGTTGCCAAGTCATTTTGGATCATTCAATTTTCCATTATTTTTAAGTTTGTGGAAGTGCACAACCAGTGCGCAAAGCAAGGTCAATAAAGACATGGAGAAAATGAGGTGTGGTCTGCACAGAGCTCTGACCTCAACCTGATAGACCAGCTTTGGGATGAATTCAAATGGAGACAGTGGCCCTATAAACATACTCCCTAAACAATGTAGCAAATTACCTACATTTCTGCTTTGGGTTTTCTAGGTACACAATTAATAACAAAAAAATCTTTACACTCGAGTGGGTATAATGGGGAAGATAGATTATTCTGTCTCTGGATTAAGCGAGGACATTACCATAAGTGACCATTATTGAGTGTGACCTTCTTGGAAAAGCGATGGAAATCTCAGATTCTACAGGTGTCACCAGTATAACAGAGAAAGCCTACATAGGGACTCAAGATTCAATGCCAATAAAGGATCTTTACTTGATTTACAGTAAGTTCCTCTCATGACCTGGAACAAATTGTTATTACTTTGACAACGAAGAATGGTCTTTCATTATGTTTCTATAGGAAACAAAAGGGATTTTGGTAGTTTATTGTAGGATTCACATTTTCACAAAAAAAGCAACAAGCATACCGTATTTTTCAACTTCTAAGACGCTCCGCTGTATAGGGCGCACCCTCTAAAAAAAAACTGGGTAACTGCAGTTCTGCTGGTTGGAGCTTCTTGCTCCGATCAGCAAAGCTGGAGTTAAAAGAGGCAGGGGCAGCTGCATTGACTCTCCATAAAGAAAAAAACCACGGTGGCGTGGTTCAAAACTGCTCCGCGGCCGGCCACCAAAGTAGGGACAAGCCCTTACAGAGCTGTGACAGCTTCCCCGCTGTGGCAAAGCTCAGTGCATAGCCACGGTGGGGAATGCAATAGCGCGACCACCCTTGGCCGTGCATTTGGAATATAAGAATAAGACGCACTCGACCCCCCCCCCCACCCCACATTTTGTAGAGGAAAGTGTGCCTCTTAAAGGTCAGATACATTTGGTGATATGAGATCCAAAAAATTCATCAGGGTCATAATACAAACAGGAAGAAACAAAGAATGGATGTCTAAATAAAAATGCATTCAATATGAAAGAATATTAATTTAGATATATATGTTGCCTGTTTGTATTCTTTTCCTGAATATGAGAAGTACGTGGCACTTACTTAGCATTCATCTCTTTAAACTTAGTATTACTTAGCATTAATCTCCCCCCTATGACTAAAGGCACGCTGAAGATGCACAGATATGTGTAGCACCTCCCTGGGGTTCCAGGGGATGTGGTACAGGAACCAGCACAGATGCTATCACACTGACATTGCTATAGGGATAGGTGGGAGCCCTCTTCCTCTTGGTGGGAGTCCTTTAGCCCTTGTAAACAAAAGTGCCTCTGGTTTAGAAGTTTAGCATCAACCTTCCTCTGGGAGTGAAATGGCATCACCCAGTGTGGAGCGCACTGGCTGCACTGGATGTCAGTATAACATGACCCGTTATGTTTATATTTATTTTGTAGCGATAAAACTCTAACCAAGAACCATTGTAACCTTGTTTTACTTTATCTTTATTATTATTATGTTTAATAACAATTGCATTTATTGTAATGTCTTCCTGAAAGTGACACAGAGGATCCCATTGCTGAACTCCTCCTATATACTAGTCGCCTGACTTTAAGGCATTTTCTGCAGCTTCAGCAAAACAGGCGCAATTATGACAAAGTTTGTCAGTTTGTATCATTCTATTAAAGTTCGGTGATAAAAAAAAAAACTATACAGACGTCATTGGAGTAGAGTGCACACCCTCTGCCTGTGGGCGGATTTTAATGGATGACTTTTGAGCTCATCCATTAGAATATGGGGGTGATGTGATTATAAGTGATTTTGGTTTTCTGGTTAGCACAATGCGATAGTACCATTGCTTCACCTCATCAGTGGTGATGTCTGCGGCTTATACAGAGAATCATTTATTGACTTGTACAGAATAAACTGAGCGTATTATTCACTCTTCACCCCCCATATGGTTTGTTCCTACTAAGGATCCCAGGCGGGAGCAAGCAGGAGGTGACGCAGCGGCGGCCATTTTCTCCTTCTGTGTGTGCTGGCTGGTTTTGTGCTGAGCTAGACGCTGGTGTGGTGGTGTTGGGCGGGTGTGTGCTGGGCTTGCCTATCCCGCAGAGTGGCACGGAGACGGGCCGGGTTCCCGCTAGCTCTGTCACGGCTGTCTTGGGCGTGATTTGAGAAGTGCGTGGAACCGAGGCCCTCGCCTGCTCCTCCTCCCTTCCTCCTCGCCGCCTCCTTCCCCTGTCACAGCGCGACCCCCAGCTCCGGACTATGGGTGGGTCGGGGTGCAGTAGGGTGCGCAGCCCGATGAGCAGTGCAGCTCACGTGCAGAGGGGTCCGTTGGGGTCCCTGGTGTTTTCTTGACATGGATCCTCCCGGAGTTGTCACCCTTACCAGCCTCCCCCCGCACAAACAGCTGATCCGGCGTCCTGACATCTGCACTCAGCCTCCAGCAGACTCCCTTCTAGATATGACCGGCTAGGACAGCAGCCTCCC
>CM070036.1:59226062-59248930 GCA_036250615.1 Ptychadena robeensis | reverse complement strand
TTTTTGTGTATATGATGCCTATTCTAGTTTCATCCGAAAACAGCACTTTCAGTCCTAGTTGTACAGCCTTTCAATTTCTTGACCCTGGTAGTATGACAGGCCTGTCACACGCCTAAGTAGAGATTTGGGTTGCACTGACCTGTTGGAGTCATTAAAAAGCAACGGGTAACATGGCTTGTTCCTGTTAAACTGGTGTCCTACCGGCACACAAAGAAAATACCCATTATCGGTGACAAGTGTCTTAGGCGTTAGCACCAGCTAAAATTAAATAGACCATGGGGGACCCCAACTCTCGGAAGAAGCAGGCCCTGAACAGGCTGCGCTCCCAGCTGAGAAAGAAGAAAGAGTCTCTGGCTGACCAGTTTGACTTCAAGATGTATGTCGCCTTTGTGTTCAAAGACAAGGTGAGGACTGGGATTCTCAACTTTGTGTCCTAAACGGTATGAAGAGGGTCAACAGCCAATCAACATTCAGTGTGTGAGGTGGGCCTTGACCAGACATGGGCAAACTAAAGGCTCCCAAACATGTCTAGATTTTCCGTTCAATCATAATAAATACATTTTTTTTGGATCAGGGAAATCAGTGATTGATTGTAATGTATACAAACTGTAGTAACAGATATTTGCTCACATTTTTTGGGATCGACAAAGTGTAATTGAATTAAGGTTAAATTTCATTACAACCAATTAAAATTGTCCAGCATTGCTGATAATTTTTCGATCGAAAAATTTCCTTATGTTGATAGTTTAAGGTCCATCTAACCATGTGGGCTGCCATAGATTTTCAATCAACAAAAGTTTTAATTGAGTTGATGAAATAAAAAATCTAGACATGTATGAGGGGCCTGAAGCTGGTCATAGACATTAAGTTTTTTCTTTGATTCTCATTCAGAGAATCGGTCCTGCAGAGAATCCCCACCCTTTGTGTGCTGGCAGTTACTTTGTATGGGGACACTGGTATGGACCTGTCTGTAATTAGATCGATTTATGGCCTTATTCAAGCTTTAAGCATTCTATTTGCAGCAGATTGTCTGCTGTGAGTGCCGCTAATTGAACAGTCTATGGCCATCTTAAGGCCTGGGGGCCAGTTCCCGCCCGGTATCACCTTGTTGATAAGAGCTGGGTCCCCTCCACTCGTTCCCTGCAATGAGCCTACATTATTCTGCACTTCCCCCAAACATCATCAATGATGGGTGACCATTAGAATTCTGGCATTGGCATGCCTATGCCGAGCAGCAATTACAGGCTCATGGTGTGGCCCCTCAATCCATTAAATTTTAAAAGCCATCGTGGCTCATGGTCAAGCAGTTTGTCAGGAAACGGACTCAGCCCTGATGCAGCTTTGTGCAGATACTTGTGTTTTGACATGCATCAAATGTGGCTATTTTAATGTAGTGACCAGGTCTAAAGGTGGCCATACACTGATCCTCCTGGTTATCTGAAAGCAACCAAGTTACCATGCCCATTAGGGCTAGGGCTTCACTATCCATTAAATCCCTGCGTTAAACATAGAGATCTTAACGGCGTGCAAGAGTTGCACGTTGACAGCAATAGGGCTTTGACAGTGCGGTCGCCACATCCCATCAGAGCCCCGGATCCGCTGCTCCAAGCCTCCGTCCCATTGAAATCAATGCAGCAAGCTGCGTCTATAAGAGCGCAAAGACTTGAGCAGGTCCCATTGTACAGTGGAGCCCTAGGCCTAAGGGTTTGCTCTGATTCAATGCTTTTCTCCCATTGGGTGAATTATAAACCCCAGCTCTGTTGCATTTTGATGATAGCACCTTTTACTCTAGCCACAACTGTTTGTAAAATGATTTTGTGTTACTTGGTGTGTGTAGTATTGTCGACTGTGTATCCTGCTCTGTGGTGATTGACTTGTAATTATTTCTTTCCTCAGAAAAAGAAGTCGGCTCTGTTCGAAGTAGCTGATGTAATACCTGTTATGACTAACAATTATGAAGAAAATATACTGAAGGGTGTGCGGGATTCCAGCTACTCCTTGGAAAGTTCCCTTGAGCTTCTGCAGAAGGATGTTGTACAGCTTCATGCGCCTCGCTACCAGTCCATGCGAAGGGTAAAGGGATCCTTTTTTAATCCTTTCGAATCGTTATGTTTCAGGATCTGTTTGCAGTTACAAAGCTTTTAGTGTTGTGACAGATGTATTAAAGCATCTGGTTTTGCAATTCTGCAGACTTAACTATAGAACACTTTATCCATAGTAGCCTATCTACATTTCTCCATTTAAGTGGCAGAGTGACTCTCCTTAAGCTGGCCGTACACCTTTAGATCTCTGTCAGATATCCTTTAGATCTACCAACAACTATGTAGTGCTGGGTCCTCTGCGACTGAACACAGGTAGACTTGATGGTTTAGAAAGTCCCTCATATTACATGGTTTTGGTAAAACAAAAGGAGATCTAAAGGAAACCTGACAGAGTAATCTAAAGGTGTATGAGGACCCTTAAGCTAGCCACACACGGTTCGATTTTGGTTCAATTGATGCTCGATTAGATGAATTTTTTTATTGATTGAATGAAAATCAAGAAATGCCCACATGGTACGATCGACGATAATTGTTCGATGAAGGCAGAAAAATTGATCGAATTTTGATCGGACATATTGAAAATTATCGTTGATTGTGCCAAAATAGGTTTATAATCGTCGATGTTAATGGTGTTTCTCCTGCATCTATTAGATTCAATATAATAACATAGACCACTTCAATTGTTTCCATAGCAAAATCAACAATTTTAGATATCTTTTTTTAGTTGAAATCGCACCACAATGGCAAACTCAATGTGGGGTGTATGTTTGTTTATGAGATTAAGATCGATTTTCGATTAGACGATTGAATTCCTCGATCTAATTGAGCATCGATTGAACCAAAATCGAACCGTGTGTGGCTAGCTTTACACTTAGAGCTCAGTTACATGGGTGGTGGTTATACGCCTGATAATGCAGCATGGTGCGGTGTTTGGTCGCGTGCCCTATAGGGTTAACATAGAGGCGTTCATGTATAACAGCTTGGAAGCACCCGTATAAATGGAGCCTTAAGGTGGGTTTACACGTGTAGATTTTTTAGTTCGATCTGCGAAGAATGATTTCGTTTTTTTTTAGAATGGCCATTTTGTTCGATGGATAAATTTTTTTGACCTCGAACAGAAAAAAGGTAATGGAACATGTTAGTGAATTTTGTATCTGTCGTCATTTTGAATGTATTTTTATTCGATATCTGACAGAGATATAAAGGTGTATGACCAGCTTCAGACATTTGCTAAGAAGCCTAAGCTTTTGCTGCCGATGAATGGAAATACACTATACTCGGTGGACGAGTGATATGGCTGTATAGTTTTTATAGTAGTGATGGTAGTTTATCTCTCTATATTGATTTGCAGGATGTAATTGGATGTACTCAAGAGATGGACTTTATACTTTGGCCTCGGAATGATATAGAGAAGATTGTTTGTCTTCTGTTTTCAAGATGGAAAGGATCCGATGAGCCCTTCAGGCCTGTTTTGGTAAGTACAGCTTATAAATCCAGTAGATGTTAGAAGTTCAGTCATAGCCAGTAAAAACGATTAATTGTAAATAGATTTACTTATTGTTTTGTGAAATATAAACAAGTCCTAACTGAAAGATTAATGCCTTGACTTCACTATGTGTTCAAACCATGTGTTTGACGTATGTAGGGATGTTGCAGAATCCATTAAGTCAATGGATGCGTCTACCCATATGTTAGTGTGATGCATCAGCTTGAGTCGCGTTAAAATCAACGCAATGCTAGTATGGGTGTGTTGAGGCACCCATTAAAAATTGAGTCTGTTGAAATGCAATGGTATGCATGGAGCCTTATGCAGGCAATAGACTTCGCGTTTTCTGGCAAATTTCTCGTGAGACCAACCTGCGTTATGTCATCTTGCACAGCCAGTCTTGCAGAGAATCGGCCGGGCACACTTTGTGTGCCGACTATTGCTTTGGATGGGGATGCCGGTCCCCATCCAAAGTAATTGGCTCAATCTAAGAAATTATGGACATGTTTGTAATTTTCTTAGATTGATTTCCCAGCTGATATACAGGCAAATCTAGCTTTTAAGCATTGATTTGCAGAATATTTCAGCAAATCGCCGGCTGTGAGCATGCATGACGGTCAATCAGCCGCAAATCTAAATGTCTAGGGCCAGCTTTGTCTTTTGGCCAGCATCTTTTTAGAGACTCGAGGATCCTAAGCTGCTAAAGACAACACCACCACAGTATAGACCTCTGCTTTTACTGCTCTATAGGATAGTTGTGTAATTTTGTTTTCATTCTGAAATACAATTTCTTTATACTATTTGTCTATATGGAATATTGTATGTGTGAGCATTTTATTTGTATTTGCGCAGCTTTCAGTTTCATGTGTCCTACTTCATTCTCTTTAAGGCCAAGTTTGAATTTCATCATGGTGATTATGAAAAACATCTTCTGCACGTACTGAGCCGGAAGGACAAGACTGGAATTGTTCTGAACAATCCTAGCCAGTCAGTGTTCCTCTTCATTGATAGACAGCACTTGCAGGTGTGTACTGGCGTTCACATGACTCATTGTTTAGTCCATCTAACACTGTGTAAGCTACACACATACTGAATGTAAAGGTGTAAGTTCAGTTCTGTTGAGTAGGTTCTTTGTTTGGGAAAACTAATGTGCCAATTGGGTAACAATAAGCCTGCATAAAAAAGGGTATTGGTAAAAGAATCTGTTCATTCAGAAAGCGGGACCATTTGTGGCCAAATATGGGCTGGCATTCAACAGCAGGGGTCCTCAAACGAAGTGTGACCAGTTCAGTCCCTCAGATTAAGAGGCAGACTATAGTTTACAACTCACTCACACAACATCACACATGCATGCACACATTATCAATAATATACATAGCACATCCCTAAAAGATTTTCTATGGCCATAGTTTTTATATTCGAATATAAATTGCCCAAGTTTCTTTAGATTTATCATGGTAAACTTTTTTGGTTATGTGAGGATCTTTAGAAACTTCTGATCATTGACATCTTGCCTTTTACTGTTTCAGACTCCTAAAAGCAAAGCCACAATCTTCAAGTTATGCAGCATCTGCCTCTACCTGCCACAGGAACAGCTCACCCATTGGGCTGTTGGCACTGTTGAGGATCACCTTCACCCTTACATGCCCGAGTAAGGGTGTGACCAGTCAAACTGGGAAGATCAGATCTTAGCGGCAATTTTATTTTTCTTCTCCAGATTCCAGAAGAATATGGACTCGTGCTCAGAAATCGTGTATGTTGTCGAACCTTCATGCTGGATATTTCTTTCTTCATCATTTTTGTATCTGGACGTTTTTTTTTTGTGTTAGTTATTTTCATTTTTTGATTTGTTGTGCATGGACCTTGTGAAAAAGAGGATGTTCTGAAACATCTTTGCTTTAGCCTCATAAAATGTGAATCGATGGGACTCTGGCACACTGAATCAAATGTATCAGAAAGCACAAGGTATTATTTGTTTTGGTGGTCTTCCCATTTGCACTGGTCATATCCCCTAACAAAGTTTAGAGAGTTAGACTACAGTATTGAGGGTGGAACATGAATGTAACAGGTATAGAAGCTACACTGCTTTACTCACTATGAAAGCACTGTCTGAATCGCTTTGTTGAAGCAAGGATTTGACGCAGTTAAACGAAGGCAGATTCTGGAGTCGATATGTGTAAAGAAATCCTGAATATTCAGCATTTGCTTTCATATCCTAGTTCCTTTTACAGGGATGAGACAGAGTGTGCAGGCACTTAAAAATCTGATCTCTTCTTGCAGTTGCTGCATACCTCTCTGCATTTCCCACTGTGGGTGCATTAACAAGAATATAGCCTAGCAGTCTGCAGTAGCTATATTACATAAAGTACTTGAGCACAGCGGAAACCATATGTTTCTGGATAGAAGAATTGACATGTAAACATGCTGGTGATTTGCGCAGTTATTACTTTTCTAAAATAAAGTAATACTTCTAGAACAGAAAACCCATGGTGGGTTCTGAAAACGTCGTTTTCTAAAGCAGTTGCAAACTGTGTAAAAGGAAAGCTGAAGCGTGCTAAGTTGGATCAGAGGATAATTTTATTTTGTGCAATGATAATAAAAAAAGGTTGACTACTGTATTGATAAGAGAGAAGGCTCTGCTAAAAGGTTAAAGAACCTTTTTGATTAAACTTGTATAGGCCTGCTCCCTTTGCCTAATACTAGTGCTTACCTGGTTTAAATTTGTATCTAGCTTTTTGTTTGAAATTGGATTACAATGGAAAATTAAAATAAAATTAAGATTAATTCTGAATTTGTGGCTGTGGTCTAACTTTGGATCAAAGCTAAAGGGGTTTAGGGCCCAAAGCTTTATTGGTTATCATATTGAACAGCACCTCTGCAATCCTTGTGGAGTCGTGTGTAAATTTTTTTTATTTTTTTTTTATACTGATGTGACTGACGGTGAGCTGTGTTGGAACAGTCTGAATTGTAATACTTCAGTAGTATAGGGAAATGCTCAGGCTTGACTACCAAGATGATCTGAAGTGACGGTGGCTTATTGCCATAAAAAGTTTTTTTTTTTTTTTTTTTTTTTTTTTTTTAAGAACAAGCAAAATGAGAATCTGTTGCACTGCCCAGTGTACTCGCAAAGTGTTGTGTTGGCCAGTAACACTATACAAGTGCATTGGAATGGCCAAATACAGCAGTGCATTATAAAATGTATGCCGAACATGACAGCGTTTATGGTAAAGTCCCAGTGACTTTCGGGATGTTTCCCTGTGGCTTAACCTTCCTAGTGATCATGACGAGCCGGGCTCCCATGAAAGCTGCGGGGGGTGCGCCTTACTGCAATGATTGCCCATTGTAAGTGTCGCAGTATGGGCAGAACGAGGGACGTTTAAGTGCTCCTGCTACTTCAGTGGGAGCACACCCCATTGATATTTAACAAGACCTGAAAAAACAGCGCTGCTTTTCCATGTCTTGGAGACACATCTATTGATCTTCAATGGAAGTATCTCCAGTGGCATCGGGCAGTGCTCGACAGTACCGCTCAGATAACGGAGGCACTGTCCTATTTAGCAGAATGGGAAGTGTCCTCCGTCTTCCCAGATATGCATGCGGGGCAAAAACAGCAGTGGGTACATGCTTTTCTATGGAAATTGTGTGTGGAGCACATAGTACATGCTAAAGGCAATGCATACATAATGAACATGACCTTTTAGCACCGTGCTGACTAGGTGCAAAAATCGTTCAAGGCCTCAATTTTTTTTTTCCAAAAGCTTTTCATACTGTTACAGCAGCATAGGCACATTTTTTCTTTTGCCTGTCCATCCTACTCTTAAATGTAACCTCCAAATAGTAGAAAGACCTGAGTTTTAAAATTGCATTTACCATTGGCAGCATGGATAACATGGCATCATTGCTTCAATTGAAAAAAACTTGATCTCATACCAGAACACAAGGAACAAACCGCTGCCTATTCTTGATTTGGTTTCTCTAGATGAATTGAATTTTTTACAGAAAGGTGCAGTTTTTTTTTTTATCATCCTAAAAATATTTATTGCCATCATTAAGCGGATGAATTATACATTGCACCCCTATGCATGCATCCTATTATGAACGATTCCGAAGGATGTCCCTGGCAAACAATTTGTTGGCAGCTTTAATGTTGGGTACAAATACATTTGAGAACCTAATTATATTATATGACTAAGTGGAGAATTAGGTTAAACATTCAAAAGAGAATTCCAGTATCTAACCAAAGAAGGGGAGGTTTACTACTTGGTAGAAGTCCAACAAAACTTTATTAATCCAAGTGATTGACCACAAACATTTGATTATGCCCTTTGTTAGGTGAAATTCTTCAGAGTGACGAGCAAAGCCCAAGGAGTGATAAGATTTGCTGACTTCATTTGTTTGATTTAATGAAGAGAAGTTACACTTAAGATTTGTTTGTGTGCGGGGAGTGTGGGATAGCTTGACTCTGTTATATTCTAAAAACTAAAGTTGCAATGATTGGTGTGAAGTAGTACTGTGAGCAAGCTACATATTGCCTCAGTAACATAAACATGGGAGTTGTTCTGGTTCACAAATTCTGGTCACAGCTTCAGTACTTGGGGCCATTTCTGCCCAAAAGAATATATTAACATTTCTAGGCCCAGCACAGACATTTACAATTTGGGTTACAGGTGACTTACTGTGCTGCCATAGAATTGTGGCTGGAAAATATGCATCTTAAAAGTGTTCTTGCTTCAGTTGTTTGCATCACATTAGAATGAATACTTGAGTAAAGTATTAAAGTCAGGAATAAAGTCCTGATACTTCAATATTAGCATACAAATTGTATCCCGACTGAAACTGAGACCATTAAACGCTTTAAGTTTCTGTGGTTGGTTGGCTCAGTTTCAGTCTGTAAAATGTAAGTGCTAATGTCAAAGTTTCAGCATCCTTTATATCCTTCACAGACTATAGAGGGTAGTGACATGCAAGTATTATACTTATGCTAAGCCTGTGGTGTTGGCACAGACAACAGGGTGGCTCACAGGAGAAATGGTTGAAAGTAATTTTAAATGCAATTCCCTGAGAAGGATAGGTAATACATTTTATACAATATCAAGCTTCACAATAAAACAGATTGGAACCCTATAATAATGTGATGTACATGGAAATAAAGTACATGGCTTATAAAGATAATCAATGAGATTCAAAAAACATTTATATTGATGTCCAGAATGTTACGGTTGTACTTGGCATCTGCAGAGTTTTATTGGTTCATGGTTTATTGGTGGTATGAATTTTCTTGCTTCTCAGTGATTATCACTCATCGTATCCATTCATCATCGTATTCATTCTCATAAACTGCCTGTGAAATGGAGAGGGGAGCACCTAAAAAGGCATGATAAGGCAAAACCTGTGCTGCTTGGTAGAAGATGGATATAATGAGGGACTGATTAGCTGAATTTCATTTATCCTTACCCCCCCTGGCGTTACGGGCTTTGTGACCCATTTTTTATGGCGCGAAAAGCTGCTGCCCAGGCAATTACGGCGGAGTACAAGATCAAACTGTGCCCGTACTGGCATTGAGTGTTAGGACCAGGAGGTTAAAGTGGTTTTAAACAAAACAAAAAACACATACATTAAATACACATTACTCACCTGTCAGCAGTTCGGACCCTGGAAAACTGCTACACAAAAAAAACAAAACACATACGTTTTCATTCTTGGCGGTGCAATCTTAACTACTATCAAGCCAATGTTACTTCCAGATGGTCCCCCTCCCTGCACTCCTACAGAGACAGGTGAGGGGGGGGGGGGGGTCTGGGCTGTCGGCTGTCAGCTGGGTGATGAGGTCTCATCACCCATCACAATGTTGCAGATGTGAAGCTGACGTGACAATCCCACGTGACTGGGCAGGTGCGATTTCCTACAGCCACCTGGGAGAGATATCCTAAATGCCCTTGTGACTGTAAGACATAGCGCCTTGGGGTGGTCTCTAAAAAAAAAAAAAACACCCTTCCTGCTGTCAGAATTTTTTTTTTCCCCATCGTGGATATACTGTGGAGTGACCTACCAGGTGGTAGGCCTGTTTTAAACCCCCATACACCTTTAGATCACTGTAAAATCCCCATTATATCTACCAACAACTATGTAGTGCCGGGTACTCCCTGATAGGATACATAGTGATTGGAAGGGTTAGAAAGGTCCTCATATTACATGGTTTTGGAATAAAAGTTGATTGTACAGAAATTGTATGGTAAGATTGTATGGGGGGGGGAGCTTTAGTGTCTCTCAATGCACCTCCTTACTAACAGTATTAAATCAGCCATGTAAACAACATATTGAAGTGGACTCGCCTGTACACAGAGTTTAGAAGACCAGTCTTGAAGATTTGCAGACACATGGAGAGAAGGGGGGCATACATGGTTTGAAAAAAAGAAAAAAAAAGTTTGAATAAAAAATCAATTCCTTTTTACCTGAATCGATTGGCTAAAAGTGAGCAAAATGGATAAATGCATAAAATCTGCAGTGATTGGTAAGGTTGGTGAATTTCAGTTGATAGTATAAGTATTGGATGGGTTTTGTAGGTTTTTAGATCGATTTGTATCCGTTAAACTGACAGTCTATATTTAAATTGCATTATTGTTACAAAGCTCATATGTGTACAAACAACTTGGAGGCGCTCCTATTTACAGAACTATAACCTTATATATCTATTCCTATTTTTGTATAACAAGGAAAGGACATTCTCCTGGTGTCTTTAGAATTGAATATTTAGGTATGCTGTTTTTTGTAATGATAGGATAGTGTACTTAGAGGTGGAAGTCAGGGGCAAGGGGACTTTAACGGCCATTCGTTTAAATCAAGATGAATTAGGAGTAAAATAAGTGTCTTGGTAAAATTGAAGATCATGTTTAATCCACAATAGCAATTAAAAACATGGCATAGCAAGGCCGTGTAAAATGTCATATTACATATCAATGGTAGCAGTATCGTTTCACATTTCACAAAAATCCATAGGTGTTAGAGCGACAGGTAATACATTTCTATGTAATAAGTGTGAGGCAAGAGCCAGGATAGGAGAACCTGAATTCATCAGGATCCACCCCACCCCAATGCGCGTTTCGTCCAAACGACTTCTCCAGGGGGTGTTTCTATCCTCATGGATTCTGTGTTAGCCAGTATAAATTCAAGCCAAAAAAGAATGAACAGCGGATGGTGTTAGTTGGCATCAAAGATATTACATGTACAACGGTCAAAGGGTAATCATATTTAGATATGTTAACTCACTTAAATAGGTGTCAAAGAAAAACGCCACTAAGAGATGCATCAGCCCACTGCCCCCATAGGGGGCTATGCACGGGAAGGAACGGGGGGCCGGGAAAAGGTGACCAAGCAACGGCAGAGACCTGTACATGGGGGTTAATCCTTATTGATTGGTAATGAATAATTATTATATATGTAAATAAGTATCGAAGGAAAAGTATAAACATAAACCTAAAGATTGTGGACATGGGGAAAGCCCACCGATGGTGAGGAGTGACAAAAGAAGCGGGTATCACATATATAGTCAGTCCATTCTGAGTGATACTAATCTAGCCCAAAAATTAGTGAGTGAAAAAATAAAAGAAACAAACAGTGCACAAAAGTGAGTAATCAGGTCAGTGTGTGACAGTGTGTACCTGTAGAAAGGTAAATGGTGAAAGGTGATTGTGCTATCAAAATTAAGTCCCCTGAAGAGAGTGATGAAAAATGGTATGAATATTGGTGATGGTGTAAAAGGTTAGAAAAAAGGTGAGTAGTAATAAGAAGTGTTGAAATAATCATGGTATTGATAAATAATTAGCATTAAAAAAGTGCGTGGAGTAAAGTAATGAAATGGATGTATACCTGTTAGTAGTTCTATAAGTAGGTAAATCTGTATTATAGAATACTGGGATCAATGAGTATAGGCTATAGAAGAAACAGCAGTATTAAGTATATAACGAGTTCAAAGGGTATTTTTTTATCATCAATGAATAGAGTTTCATATATAGCATCAAGTAATTCACTTACTGAGAGTAGAACATTACAGGTCAAAGAACGTTGGTGGCATCAGCTCCCCATGTACCATGTCCAGCTCGTCGCTCAGGCCAACCCTATATAGCCCCCCGTCGTGGCCATGCCGGGCGCACGCCAGCGCGCCATAGCATGCACCCTGTGACCGCGCCCGGCGTGGCCACGTGCGGACGTCCGAGGCGTCGGCATCGCCATGGTCATAGCAGCGGGGAGGCACCATCAGGCAGCAAGGTGGGCTTGGCCAGGGCAGGGCGAAACCGCCTACCTCCCCTGGAACCAGCCCACCCGTCACACAGTTCGCACTGTCCCACCACGGGTCCACTGGGCGAACCCTCAACCTCAAGAGGTGCCCCATTCCCCGATAGCGGAGCGCAAGCTCACCCCACCTGAGAGGGGCACCCGGCCGTACAAAGTCGGCCGTTGCCGTCCGCAACCTTGCCCGTGTGGCACAGCTCTCATCATAGGTGACTTGTAAATAGTTATTCAAACCAGATCATACATTTAAGAAGTTAGAGGGTGCTAATTTAATGATGCAAAGTGGTCTTGATGCCATCAATCACCTGCCGCTGCTCAACATGGATGTGCCATGTATACACATTGATTTAGGTAGTAAATAAGCATGTGCATGAAATAACCAGTTCTGTATCGACAATTTATACATTTCATAACAACTAATGTTGATTGTTTGTATTATATAGTCCTGCATCAACTACACTGGAATTTCCCTAAGGGCTTGTTTCCATTGTACGCCGGGACCCCTACGCTAAGCGTATATGCTTAGCAGGGATCCCGACGTATCTCACAGACTCAGCCTGCCGGCGGATGGTCTGTTTACACATCCACCGGTGTAAAGGCTGAACGTACTCGACTACATTCAGCCTGACACCGGCGGATCGGCTCAGCGCAATGAAGACAGACCCGTCCGCCGAGCAGGTAAGTCTATCTGTTACGTTGGGACCCCCCGCTAAGCGTACATGGGGGGGGTCCCAACGCAATGAAAACAAAGCCTTACAGATGTCAATGAATGTGGTAATAGGTAAACAAGTAAATAGATCAATAAGGGATCACAAGGTTTATGTTAAATCACTTATACAGTGAGAATTTAGGTTTACGAGTATATTCACTTAAGTATAGTGAGATCCATTTTATTAAAGTAACTTTTCTATAATCTCAAGATAAGAGATAAAATGTATAAGGGACCCAGATGTATGGAAACAGGGAAGGAAAAAACGCAATTGAACCATAATTGGGTATCTTCTACCCCGGAAATTCAATTTATACAAAAAATTTAGTTTTTTGGGTAGCATGGCCCACATCCCAAAAATCATAGGATAGTGTACTTAGAGGTGGAAGATTACCACCAATAGTAGGCTTTCCCCATTCCCCATGTCCACAATCTTTAGGTTTATGTTTATACTTTTCCTTCGATACTTATTTACATATATAATAATTAATTAATAATGAAATAATTAATTACCAATCAATAAGGATTAACCCCCATGTACAGGTCTCTGCCGTTGCTTGGTCGCCTTTTCCCGGCCCCCCGTTCCTTCCCGTGCATAGCCCCCTATGGGGGCAGTGGGCTGATGCATCTCTTAGTGGTGTTTTTCTTTGACACCTATTTAAGTGAGTTAACATATCTAAATATGATTACCCTTTGACCGTTGTACATGTAATGTCTTTGATGCCAACTAACATCATCCGCTGTTCATTCTTTTTTGGCTTGAATTTATACTGGCTAACACAGAATCCATGAGGATAGAAACACCCCCTGAAGAAGTCGTTTGGACGAAACGCGCATTGGGGTGGGGTGGATCCTGATGAATTCAGGTTCTCCTATCCTGGCTCTTGCCTCACACTTATTACATAGAAATGTATTACCTGTCGCTCTAACACCTATGGATTTTTGTGAAATGTGAAACGATACTGCTACCATTGATATGTAATATGACATCTTACACTGCCTTGCTATGCCATGTTTTTAATTGCTATTGTGGATTAAACATGATCTTCAATTTTACCAAGACACTTATTTTACTCCTAATTCATCTTGATTTAAACTAATGGCCGTTAAAGTCCCCTTGCCCCTGACTTATGTCGGGGGGAATTTTTACTATTGGTGGTAATCTTCCACCTCTAAGTACACTATCCTATGATATTTGGGATGTGGGCCATGCTACCCAAAAAACGCAATTTTTTGTATAAAGTTTTTTGTAATGATAGTTACTGATCAGTAAGTGGCAGTGTTTCTATAGTTCACATCATTACACATACAATTGTAAGCAACAGATGCTTCTCCAGCTGGGAATTATTTCACATTATTGCTGGCTAAAGCCCCCCATACACCTTACAATCTTTCCATACAATTTCTGTACAATCAAATTTTGTTCTACCAAAACCATGTAATATGAGGACCTTTCTAATCCTTCCAATCACTATGTACTCTATCAGGGAGGACACTATACTACACAGTTGTTGGTAGATCTAATGGAAATTGTATGGATCGATCTTAAGGTGTATGAGGGGCTTATGGCTTCACTGCGCCTTTCTGTCAGCTCTCAGCATGAGTCTTTTAGACGCGCCTGAAACACTGCCCAGTATATGCAATGGGGCAGTGTACGCAGGCAGAAGTGTTGAGCTGGAACATTCAAATTTCGAATATATTTGGCATTGGGATGCTTATGGGCACAATGCGAAAATAAATTCATTTTATATTCAATAAAGTTTTATTAATTTTTTAAAAAAAGACATATACAACATCGACATAGCGTTCAGAATTTTTGATGATACAAATTTCTACGGGTGCCTATGAATCTGGTACACATATTACTTCCCATCTAGGAAACACAGTCTCAACACTTATATGGTACCTACTGGCGATGGAGGGCCTTACACGTAGGGACCAAATAGAGAGAGAAAAAAAAACAAAAACAAAAAACTTCGTGAAGGCATCCTATAGACAACATTAAAGGGGTAAGATAGGAAAGGAAAGAAAAGGAAGGGAAAAAGAGTAAGAAGATAAGAGAAAAAGAGTTAACAAATAAGGAGCATACCCTGGTGCAAATCTAGTCGCTTTTTGTCTTCTATTCCTCCGCTAAAGCAATGCCTGCATTGCTGATGAGGAACAAAAGTGTTGCCACGGGCCCCACGTCTATCTAAAGCCCTCCAGATTCCCTTTGTCTTCTGCCACCAGTCTTTCCAAACGTTCTAAATTATCCATTTCCACTAACCACTCTTGGATTGTGGGGGGATTTGTTGATAACCAATGTCTGGGGATCACAGCCCTTGCTGCGATTAACATGAATCTCAGCGTATCTTTTTTTATAGCCTTGTATGAGCCTGGTAGCATAGACAAAAGGGCAATCTCGGGTGAGCACCCCAGGGAATTAGGCGGCTATGCCATAGGACCTCTACGGGCTCCTTAGACACCCTATAATTGCCTGCACTGTTTTGTAGCCGATCACAGGGAGTCGTTTATCCCGCGGCTGCGGGAGCGCACTGGCGGTTTCCGAGCTGAAAGCAGCTCGAGAACCTCCAGTGTAAACTTAGCCTAAATAACTATAAAAGGTTGCAGTTAGGGGTGTCAAATTGGGAATGCAAATTACGAATTAAAACACAGGTCACCTATAGATAGGGACAGCTAATCGGAGGATTCATGAGGAACAGGGAGGTCCAGAATCTACCATGCAGGAGGCTGACACAGAGGACAGTAAGTAGACCATGCTACATATGGGGTGAGTACCAAACAATTTCTCCTGGTACTCATCTGAGGAACTCACTAAAAAAGTTACGTGCACCCCTGCGCATAGTAGTACTGGAAATAGAGAATCAGGCTAGGTTAACACAGATGTTTGTTTATATCAGCAGTTAATGCTGTCCCAATCTGTAACTGGGCATTTGCAAAAGCCTGAATAATGCCAAAATGAGTGCTTCAAAGTGCTTCTGGAAAGAAACAATAAAACATTTGGACAGAATCCCCCCTTAATGCAGAACCCCTTTGCACGCGCACAAGTGCAAAGTTGACTTTAATATAAAATGTTTTACTGTATAACTAAAAAACAGCTGACTTCTGAGTCTCCCCTTTAGAGCTTGATTCCACTGGTGCGATTTGCTGCGGCTGTATCCGCTCCCGCCGGCACCCCAAGCTGTCTTCATGCGGATGCACGCGTACGTCCGTGCGTTCGGATGAAGACTGCCAGCCCCCATGTGAAAGGATGCGGTCGGTTGCGTTTTCCGCACGAGAACGCTGAAGCTAGCGTTCGGAACCGCACCACATCCGCACCACATCCACACTCAGCCGCACCAATGGAGCCTGGCTGATGGTTTGCCTATGGATGCGGTCGGTGGGGCGGCAGCCGCGCGGATACAACCGCGGCAAATCGCATCAATGGAAACAAGCCCTGACTCCATAACCAAGCGCCTTTATGCTATTTTTTTTGCATTTCTTGACCCCCCCCCTTCTGAGACCTGGAAGAGTAGCACTTTTGCAGGCCTACCAGACTCTGCCAAATAGAGGGTCTGGTTTTGGATATTTTTTTTTTTAACAAAAAGGCATCCATCAGGAGTTCAAAAAAAAAATCGAGTGCAGTTGGGAATTTAATTGAAGTCATGTGGCACATGAAGTTGTTGTCCCACTTTAAGCAAAATTCCAGAATTTTACATTTCTACATTAATTTGTATTCCCATTCCAGCCTCTCTTTCTGTGCATTTCAATTTCTTTTCAGTACCAGAATCCTGAGATCTTTTATGCCGTGACCTTTGCTGCAAAAATAAGCCCCTGCAGGGTGATGGTGAACTTGTGCAGGTTCATTAGCTGGCTAAAGCCGGCCATACACAGCTCGATTGCGGTGATCGACTGTTCAATGCCCATCTGGAGCATCCAGAATTGAACCAAAAGTGGATAGCATGGTGATCAGAACTTTAGATGGGGACCCTCGATGCCCAGTATCAGATGGGGATCGTTTACAAAAGGTGGTGTGCATGTGATCCTTCTGCAATTTTTCACGATCACATGTTGCGATCGAGTGCACAATGGTCATAGGGGAATCGCAACATGTATGCGGTTAACCTGTCTCACCAACAAAAAGTCCTGTAGGGCATTTTTGCATGATATTTCTCTATTTCTTTTTTTCTTGTATTTTTACCATTTATAATTTGGTACAGAACAGTAACAAACACATTTTGGCAAAGTGACGACCTTATAGTAAATATTCCTATTATCCCATGGCACTCATTTTTGTTGCAGATTACTTCTAAATCATTGGTGGTGTTACTTCCTATCATGGGACATTACTTAGACCAAGCCAGTGGCCTGTCAACCCAAGCAGTATCAAGATCAGAGAAACAAGCCTGATGCCCCCAACACACAACATGGCAGAAAGTGGTACTGGGTATGACAAAGCATGGAGCAGCAGGGGGTTGCAGGTGATCATAAGGAAGGTTACTCCATTTACCATTTCCAGGCTTAACAAAAATACAGTTTTTACTGCATACTGCCACACTGTGGTTCATCATGAGGCTATGTTCCCACTTTGGCGATTAATCCCCTGCGCTGGCTTTTTTCAATAGCCTGCAGAATCGCCTGGCAATGGCCTACACTACTTTCAATGGGCTTGTCCCCATTGATAGGATTGAAAATAGCCAGCGCAGGCCAATTATAGCCTAAGTGGAAACATAGCCTTAGTTGGACATTAGGTGACATTGAAACATTTCTTGCTTTCTGGGCCAACATTAGGATGACTGTGTTAACTAAAGGTAGCCATACATGGTTTGATATTTCCATTCAATCAACCAAAAAATCAGTTGACGCTGATCGAACAGGAATCAGTTCCTGCCCACCTGGTGCGATCAACCCAAAGTGATCCGAAAACAAAACATTTATCAAAAAGTGATCAAGCATCTTGGTAAATTTCAGTCTATCATTCAAGTATCTGACAGGTTTTCTGTATCCAATGGTACTATGGAGCATGCGCACAGAACTCTGCAAATGAATGGATTGGTTGCGAAACGATCACACTGTGTGGGAGTACAATTGATTGATATTCGACTGACAGTTGAGATTTAAATTGCACAAGAAGATTGGACTCTGTCAAAGTTTTGCCAAACTTTCACACAAGAAGATTGGACTTTTGCATTGTGCATTGGACTTTTGTATGGTTAGTTTACTTTAATTTTCTCCCACTTTAGTTAGAGTAACAAAACCCCATATATATTAATAATGTATGACTATGTTTAGGAAAGAGCCCTGGATAACAGCAGTACCAAACAAGGGCTCCTATCCTTCCCCAGTCTATACACATAAAATAACATTTTTGGCTAGACATTGTGTAATGGAGAAACTTGAATTATTATCATTATAAAGGAAACTCAGACATTAGCAAAACTAAAGAAACATAAACAGCAAAGGGCAGAGTTAATCTTGAGTGGTTACAATGCACAATGGAACGCTTTTAGCTGATTTTGTTTTCTTTTTTGTGGACACCTTGGGCAATACATCACGCATTGATTGTCCACTTACAATGGCACTGCTGGGAAGATTCACGAAATAAGAAAAAGGGCCTTTTACCACCAACCATCGAATACATCAGGAGAATAGTGCAAAGGATCAGCACTATTAGCATTAATTAAACAATTAACATGAAAAAACTCCAGGAAATGTGTCTAATATCCCTTTCCTTAACCTGAGGCTTTAATTCATATAATGTATGTCACCTTAAAATTCTCTCAGTAATGGGTATCAACCTTGTTAGGCAGCAACTATTTTCAGTTAAAAAGAACTGCAAAATATAACATAAATTTGCTAGTCTGTAGTCAATCTGTATTCCTAAAGCCCCCCATACACCACATACAATTACCATGCAATTTCTGTACAATCAACTTTTCTTCTACCAAAACCATGTAGTATGAGGCCCTTTCTAACCCTTCCAATCACTATGTATCAGGGAGGTCACTATACTACATAGTTGTTGGTAGATCTGATGAAAATTGTATGGAGGAATCTAAAGGTGTATGGGGGGCTTTAGATCACTTCATACAATTTCCATTAGATGTACCAACAACTATGTAGTGCCGGGTCCTCCCTGATAGAATACATAGTGATTTGAAGGGTTAGAAAGGTCCTCATATTACATGGTTTTGGTAGAACAAAAGTGGATTGTACAGAAATTGTATGGGAAGTTGTAGGGTGTATGGGGGGCTTAATTAGTGTGGCTTAGTATGTTACAACAAAGGGATCTTTGTGGATCTTGTTAGCGCAATGTGGTGCTCTATACCTTCCATACTATTGTATTTGAGAAGCTTGCGATGCGGTATGAAGATTCATGCAGTATAAGATTGTAAGCCCAATTTGGCAGGGTCCTCTACTCCCCCGGTGTCATAACCAGTACCTGTGTGTATTACATTGTGTTGTATTTACACTCCTAATGTAATATGTTGGTGCTATATAAATAAATAATATGCTGTACCACTAGCAACACAACGAATGTGAAAGGGCCCCCACCTTGTATGTTGACATTGTTTTCTACAACACACACCTTGCTGATTGTGTGATCTGCATGTACACTTTCCTAGAGGAAACCATCATTGGTGATGTTTGTAAAGCACACTGCTGTATATATTGCTTTTGCTTTTTATTAAAAAATCTCAAACCACGCTGCATGGCATTTTGTAGCGCAGTTTGACAATGCACAGAATGTAAAAAAGAGATTTTTAACTTTGCTTTCTGTTCCCAGGACCCAACAGGCATTCAAGGTGTTGGGAAATTCTAGGTACCACCAGTTTCCTTAACTATGTTGTGGTGACAAATGTGACATTTTGAATATTTTACTATATAAATTACTTTATCACAAGCAATATTTTCATGATTTCTGTTCAATTACCATGTCCTGAAAACAACTGAAAGCCACCCTGCATGATTTCAGTGCTAAACTAAATAGAAAGCAGATTATGCAAAGCGTAACAAAACATATCCCAGCAGGAGAAGAAACCAGAGCCAGCGCACAAGTGTTGTTCAGTTAAATTGTAGGAGGGGCGCTCAGCCTCACCTGGAAAGTTCATTCATGGCATCAAACCGTTTGAGAGAAAAGAAAAGAACTTAACTGAGAAACATCTGTTCCCCTTTCAGCTGAGTTATTTTCGCTTGAAAAGACCAAAGAACTCAGTCCCAGTGGGATGTATTCTTCCTGTTCCAGCTTCTAGATTTTTAACCTGCAAAAGAGTATATTGTTACATGATTACTCCATATACAAACCTACTATGTGAAATAAAACTGTGTGTTCAGCCTGTTACATAGAGGTATGAGTGTTTTACACCTTCACCCATCTGAGGGTTCTCTTTATTTCTCTTGAAATAATAGGTTAAAATTTAGTAGAGTCTCCCAAAATATTACATGGGAAATCTGCTGCACACTGAGCTACCTATATGGCTGATTTAATGGTCATTTTTTTGGAGGGGGAAGGGTAGGTCCTTAAGCCCCCCATACACCACATACAAATACCATGCAATTTCTGTACGACCAACTTTTCTTCTACCAAAACCATGTAATATGAGGACCTTTCTACACCTTCCAATCACTATGTATTCTATCAGGGAGGACCCGGCACTACATAGTTGTTGGTAGGTCTCATGGAAATTGTATGTAGTGATCTCAAGGTGTATGGGGAGCTTTACCCATTAACAAAAGCAACAAGGACATGAGGCACGCTATGAAGTTTAGTAATGGTAATGGAAAAGAGAAAATAATACACAGACCACAGGTACTGTTGTGTCGGGTAAGTGCGATGTGTAGTGCTACTCACACGACCAGGTTCTTTAGGTGGATGTCCTCTATTCTTTTGCCAGGCTGAGCTCACACCCCAATAAAGCATAGGTCCATCAAGCTGGTAGGGGGCTATTTACAGTTTATCTGGAGGATATATACATACAGCTTCGACTCCCGAGGGCTGGAACCTGTGGGCAGGGTGCTGTGGACTTCTTCCTAGATGCAGTACTGAGGCTGTAGCCATCAGGGAAATAATCTTCAGAAGAGTCTAGAATATTTTCAGGAACTTCTATTTATTGCCTTAGCAGATCAGATAAGCTACTTTTTGGAGGGAAAGCAGAGAGAGGAAACCCCTGCCCATGACTCATGGTTCCAGCAACTGGTAAACAACAGGTGTAGCCCTTAAAGGGACACACACCAATATAACACCGCAATATATACAGTTGTAGTGGCCCTTTCTTGGGTCACTACACTACAATGCAGGCTTAGCAGGGTGTGGTGAGCTACTACAGGGATAGGAGTTGCTGTGTGTGTGTGTCACTCCAGCCGTGCAAATACAACATTTGTGCGCCTCTGGTACTTGTTGCTATATGTCTTTTTACAGGGAGGTCACACTCCCCCTTCATATTGGATAAAGAACTGCACACCTCCAGGCAACTTCATCACCCACCCCTCATACTGACCCATATTACCCTGTGACTTTTACCTGGTTTCATACACTGACTGATTCCTACTACTCATACACTGACATCATTCCTACTGAACTATGTTTTCATTTATTTCCGGACCCTTTACCCTTCTTGCTAAATTCCTAAAGGCCCCCATACATGGGTCCGTTTCCCATTGGATTCCGGGACGATCGATTCCGGGCACGTGCACACGAAACCATCGTCCCGGAATCGCGTGAAGCCCACCTTGTCCGTCCGATCATTCGGGGGCCCAGAATCGGATTGGACAGAGAACCAACATGTTGGTCTTTCTGATCCAATTCTGCACACATCAGGGGGAGTTGCCATTTGTGGAGTAAGCGATCGGACAAGGTGGTATGTAGCGATCGGACACACTTAATTGGTCGATCGATCGGACCTCCGATTCCCGCTGAGATCGCCGGAATCGATCGGATAGGTGATCGATCGGCCATGGAATCTGACTGTGTATGGCTAGCTTAATACTTTAATGTGCACAAAGAACATGACATATCTAAGTGCAGAGTGCAGTTAACCTTTAACTGAACAACAGAGACAGTTCAGAGTATATATCTGCAGGCATTCACAGTAAATTAAAAAGACATGACATGTACTTCTCCTGGGCAAAGTATAGACACCCTGCACTCACCCAGAACAACAATAGTTGAGCTATTTAAGTAATAAGCTGCTAGTCTATGGCGACAAGAGCTCAGAGATTAGAGAGACATCTAAATAGAAAGGCAGCCTGGAGGATTTTAGACTTTGCGCTGTTCAGTAGACCATGCACATTTGTTTAAGTTAAAAAATAAATGTCATTAGGCTGTGTGACTGCTAGTCTGTCCAAGCTTATTGTAAATGAATTACATATAACTGCGCCTACAAAGAAAGGAGAAAAAATATCTAGGTATTAAACATGTTCTGTGTCTTTTTTAAATAGATCTTCCCTCATTGTGTCTGGTCATACATGAAAATTGAAAATTGCAGTAACATCACACTACTCCCCTAGGACCTGAAATGTGAACATTTAAAGGTGTGTGCTGCTGCATTGTTCTATGTATAACCCCAAGTGGGTGGGTAAAGGTGGGCATAAATGGGTCAATGTCACCACACTGCACTCACCCTCTGCCCCCATATATGATGTATGTATGTATTTGGATGTATGATCATCCAAAGTAATGGTAATCAACTAAAAGTTTGGCGGAGCTTTGATTGGGTGGCCACAATCGATTACTGCAATTGATTGAAAAATGTACCCTTCTAGGTTATGCTGCCATTGGAAGGTTCAGAAAAGGAAAATTACCATCAAGATAATTATACAATTTCCTAAAGCATAATGGCAGCATGGCATAAGAGTTGTCTATCAGGAGTGAGAACAGAAAGAGAGAAAAGACTATTAGAAAAAAATGGCAAACACACAAATGCAGGAAGAGAATGGAAAGAAAATTTGTCACCTATTGCTATGCTGCCATGTTGGCTCAGGAAAATGGGAAATTGTATACTTACCTAGCCGGTCATTTTTCTGTCCTGACACATCCAATGACTTGAGGTTCAGGACAAGCTTTATGGGGGGTGGGGGGGCTTTAGATGGGAGAGGGTCAACCTACTCAGGAACTGTCTCTGCACACAGAAAAATAAAACTATTAGTAGTGCCTAGCATTACTCAGATGGACCATGATGAGTCCTGAAGCTGAGAAAAAAATAAGAATTCAGTAGCAGAACACACCTCCAAATTTATAGGTATCCGGTCCTATGGGGTGAAAGCAGGGGTGAAGGCAATTTACTGGTATGCTGCCATTATCTACCAGATAATGGGTTTCTGCATAGCTGTCAATATCACTAGCTGGGAATACGGGGGGGGGGGG
>CM070036.1:59169244-59209915 GCA_036250615.1 Ptychadena robeensis | reverse complement strand
TGTAGAGAAGGGTTGGGGGGACATTGCTGGAGATGTAGAGAAGGGTTGGGGAAACATTTATAAACAATAAGTTTTGCTCTAACATGTCAAGTGTGTATAAATTGGGTTTCAATCTCAGCTCTGTAAAGCTATGCTACTATGTACACTGATTCTTCTATTATAGCTCATACAGCAAATCGAAATTTTCCACCTTATGCGAATTTTTGACCTTATGCAAATTTTAGGCTTTATGCGAATTTTTTTGTGTTTTATGCGAATTTTTGGCGTTATGCGAATTTTCGACTTCGACTAGAAAAAAGTCGAAATTTCGCAGTCGAATTGAAATTCGATTGGGAAACTCGAAATTTAAGTAGAATCGAATTTTATTCATTTCGACCATCTCTAGTATCGACCCGCCGTCCCCATCTGCTGAAAATGTCTATCTATGTCAATCTTACCATACAATTTCTGTACAATCAACTTTTGTTCTACCAAAACCATGTAATACGAGGACCGTTCTAAACCTTCCAATCACTAATCAGGGAGGACCCGGCACTACATAGTTGTTGGTAGATCTAACGAAAATTTAATGAAGTGATCTGCTCAGCCTAATTGGAAACAGAAGACTCTTTGTACCTTATTAATTTTATTACAGAACCTGGCCAATATAGTAACTTATCAGTCATTAAAGGAAACAGTTTAAACTATAAATAAAATAACATTGTCAAAACACAAAAAGGCAAACATTAAAATGGTAAAAACATATAAAAACCTCTTTGTGTAAGCCTTCCAATATGTACTCGCTGAAAATAAACAGCAGAGCCTGTATAGAGCTGTTGCTGATTCTGTGTAAGTTCCTATACACAGGTGATCAGGAATTCAGTCGGGAGGCACTGAATGCAAACATCGTATTCCTACTACTAATAACCGGGTAACTATTAAAAACCAGTAACTGTTATATTATGTGCATGTACATCAAGCTGTCTTCTGGGTAAAAGTAGAATACTTTGTGTTAAGAATTCTCAGCAAATATAAAATCATATGCTGTAGTAACATGGTGTGAATCGACCTTGAATAAAGCTAATATATAGAATGCTGTTTACTATAATTCCCATATCATGTATGCCTGGTGGTTATAAAACAAGACATCCCATACAGATCATACACATTATACCAGTAATAGGTCACTAGGTTTTTCTGGTGTTCATGGTAGACAAGACAAACACACCTTTGTGTGGTATTCTATCCAGTAGTTCTGAAAGTGCTGGCTTCTTTTCCCAAACTGTTATACACATTGTAGTATATTGTGTTGTATATTGTCACTCAAAATGACTGCTGGAGATGTTGCAGGTTTGAATGTCTTCTTGTATTTTTCATGATCTTGTAGATCTCGGGTAGATTCATATATGTATACATTCTTCAAATACAGCCTAGAAAGCTGTGGCAGCAGCAGGTCCTCTGGTATCGTCTGTTGTCTTTGCCGTCACCGGGAGAGTTTTGTTAAGGGAGTCATATGCACAATCATCTTCATTGGAAAAACAAAATGCAGAGTCAGTGCTTTGACCTGTGTAATGTAAATCTGCATACAATACACTATTGTTTTCTCATGTAACAGATTCCACTGATTAGTTATTTATTACTGGACATACTCAGGAACGTTTTGGGCATTTAAGTTTATATATAGTTACATATTTAAAATATACCAATGGGGGTTCTTTTAGTTCTTCTGTTTTGTTGTGTATGAACTATTGGCTACAGAAAGGGTGACAGTGTTATTAGATGCTTCATTGCTAGTTCGCAGAAAAATGATGCTTGGTATTTATCCCCAAGGGCTCATTTACACAGGCGTTTTTACTGCCCGGTAAACATGCAAAAATTGCAACCGCCCGGCGGACATGAGGCGTCGGCCAGTTGGTTTACAGACTTCTTTTTTCTGCTATACATTCCCGTTATATATTTAGGCGCTCTTTTTTCCTGCTGCTGCGGGGGTGCCTGGTCATTCCTGGGCTGCTGCGGACTGAGAGCCCGGGAAACTACAGTGTAAATCAACTTTTCATTAATCTTAGATATAATCATGTTGTGTGGAATTTAACATCAGTAGCAGAATCTATAAGTGTGGCTCAGATTTCAATTATCAATATAGGTAAGCCTGAGCTACAGGCGGAATGCTTGCTTTCTCCAGCCGTGCCCATGCCAGCATCGGCATCCTGTGTGCCTCTGACTGGATGCACTTCCCTGACTTGAGTGATGACGTGGGAGAGGTTGGTGGGTGCCCTCACCTTTCACTTGTATGAAAATACAGACACAGGCCTCCTGGGCACCCACATCCCCAGTGTCATTGATGACTCCAGTAATGGGAGCGCCAGGGGGGTCAAATATCGCCATCAGTCAGCATCGATCGTACCAGCCGACCAGCACAACCAATCACTGCTCAATTAATTTTAGGTCTGATCACTTTTGGTTGAACGATTTAGATAAAAGGAATAGATTTTCAAGTAATCAACATTAACAATTGTTTTTTTTACAATCAAGCAATCCTTTGGTCCTGACTTACGTAAATGTAGCAAGGCTTCAGAAGAAGTATTCCTGATCTCTTCATGGTCTGACTGACAGGGTGTTTCAAGAGTTGCAATATCCTTTGGAGCCTAAAATACAATACATACACTACATTAAGATCATAATATGCTTGTGATGTATAATTGTATTAGAAGAGCTTATCCTACTCAATGGAAATGCAGAAATCTGCAAGTGCTCATGTGGCAGGTATGTTTCTGTATGTTATGTTTTACTGTAGATTTTGAGTTACATACAGTTGTGCTGAAGTTTACATTCCCTAGCAGAACTTATGGCACATACTTCATTGTTTGTAGAATAAAATCTAAACATACAGAAATTGTTCCTTTTCTTAAAGGTGAGTGTGTGGTTAGTGAAGTGATTTATGACCACATATACAGGCTTCTCTCTCTGAATAAGCGGAGTTGCCATTTCCCAATGTAACAGCCACTTACAATATGCCAACATGTGTTAAACCTAATGATCATAATTACCACAAAAATCTACAAATGTCATCATTGATGCTAACGGGTGCAATACATAGTATTAAAAGGTATGTAAACAATTGAACAGAGATCATCTCAGTATTTGTATTACTGTGTAGTTTACTTAATGGCTGCCAAATAGCAAATCAGCAAAGCTACATTTTAGTCTATATTTACATTATTATATTGATGCAACCAGAATTCAAAAAAATGCTCTCAGATACCTAATAGGGACACGCTGCTGTCAGATATTGGAGGAGCTGATGAGACAGCTCTGCTCTCTCCCCAGCTCAGCCGATGCTTTGCATGGAGACCCCATGCAAAGCAATGGACATCTGCCGTATTTAACGGTCATGTCCGATATCCCTGTTTGGAAAAAACTGGGATAACCACATATGATCTGAGCCAGATAGATGGCCGTGAGAATGCACGGCGCTCCAAGTGGCCATCGATCTGGCTCATATCTTCATGTGTGTACCCTGCTTAAGATCACAGAAATGGAAATAGGATTGGAAAATCAGAATCAGCTAGAATATCAACAGTATTACACAAAGAGTACATCAAAACTTGAGTCAAGGTGTAAAGATCTAATATAGGTGAATTTTATACAGTGCCCATCACCACCAATAATATTATACAGACAATGCAGAGGTCAGGAGGCACTAGTGGGCAGGGCAGTAAGATGGAAAGTTAATACAACGATGTGTAAAATATAAGAAGCTCATTGTCAGATGCAGCATGAAGCAGCTAACAAACACTATGGAAAAAACACTATGATAAATAATGCTGACTTGTGGTCCAGAGGGTGGAATAGACCAAAGATCCAGTGCCACTGTTGCTTATTCAACTGATGGTTTTATGGTCTTTAGCACATTACCTTTGGACAGCATCCATAAAATACACATTAGTGGTGAAGGTAATTTATTCAGAAACTTTAGGTGCTTCTCTTTACAACATTGAGGTCAGTATTAGGCATGCAGCCATACAAGTGAATAATACTTTAAGCTATATTACTGCACTGTACATGACTATACAGGGAATTTTGCTGGGAATTCAGCCACTCTCATCCTCAAGTTCCTGCCAAGAAAAGCATGTAAAATGTAAACGCTGAGGCTTAGGAGGACAAAGACAGAGCGCTAGGAGCTAACGGACATGGAATGACATTTTGTGAAAACTTGTAAACACTTGCCCATGCCACCTGGTGAGAAGCAGACAAAGAACAGATTGGTATAGGTAATAAACCCCTAACAGACTTTGGCAATAGCTAGAAGTTCCATTTCTGGTGCTAAAAACATAACACAAATACAGTTGTTAAAAAGCTTTTTGAATAGTGCCAAGCACGTACATAATGAACTACCAAACTGTGGGAGAGGCAGAAAAGAAGTATCGTAATGTATGCCCTGGCATGTCCATACTGGAAGTCATAGAGCCCGACTGAGTGTATGTGTGTGAGAATGTTCCTAGGACCCCATACACCTTACAATCTTTCCATACAATTTCTGTACAATCCACTTTTCTTCTACCAAACCCATGTAATATGAGGACCTTTCTAACTTTACAATCACTATGTATTCTATCAGGGAGGACCCAGCACTATATAGTTGTCGGTAGATCTAAAGGAAACTTTTTTGATGATTGACTGACAATCTATGGCCTAGGTGCCCAACCTGTGGCCCGGGGGCCGCATGCGGCCCTTTGGGTGTTGTTTGGCGGCCCCCTTAGTTCCTCCACATGTGGCCCCCAAAACCTAACTGTTAATGCATAGGGCATAGCAACTCACCCGTGAAGTGGTTTGGCGATCCTACATCAGTAAAATTTTCAACGTTGATCGGGGAAACCAGGTCAGGAGGGGGGGGGGTGCTGTCGACAGGGGGAGCTGGATTGATGTTATGTGCGGCCCTTTAGTGATGCAGAGGGCCTCACTTGTGGCCCTCCATTTGAACTCAGTTGCCCACCACTGATCTATGGCCACCCACATAAATAAAATTGGGAAAATCTTTGATCAAAAAAATGATCGGACATGCTGGAAAATTTTAATCGGTTGTAATGAAATTGAACCTTCATTCAATTACGCTTTCAGCCGATCCAAAAAAATTCGACCAAAAATCTGTTACTACAGTTGGCATAGATTACAATTAATCACCGATTTCCCTGACCCAAAAATTGATCTTTTTAAGTTGAATGAATGGAAAATCTAGACGTTCATGGGGGCCTTACTGGAGATTGAACGGGGTTTTCCAACATGTTGGAACCCCGTTTAATCGAGTTTCTTCGAGAGGGCTCTATTAATCCCTCTCTAATGCTAGCCATACATAGCCAGAGCCGGAGCGATATCGTCCTCCGATATCGCTCCGGGAGGCTAACGTGATGACATCATCACGTTAGCCTCGCATTGCATTCTGGGGCCCCACAATCGACCAGGCACCCTTTGTGTGCCGGCCATAAGCAGCGATGGAGACGCTCGTCTTCATTGCTGCTTATGGCCATCGGCTTCCATCGGCTTCGGCCGGCCAGAGATTTTCCAACATGTCGGATCTCTGGCCGGCCGAGAAGTGGGGCGACAGGGATCTGTCGCCCCATGTGGGGACATGCCGATAAACGGCTGGATTTTAACCTGACCGACGGCGAGAGCGCGCACGCCCGTCGGCCAGATTAAAATCCGGCTGTTTATCGGCATGTGTATGGCCGGCATAAGGAAAGCACACAGGGGTAGCTTTGTAAACAGATTAGAGTACAATCAATCACTGTGACCGCGCATGTTAATTGATTGTACTCTGTAATCTTTTTACAGATCTACCCGTGTGTGCCTAGCATCAGGCTCATCGCACTTTAAGATCTGACTAATATTATTGAACCACAATTGGCACCGACCAGGACAGGGTGAGGGTACATTTTATATATTGATAAGGTACACATGGTCATTTTTTAAACATTTGTGAACTTTTTCATCTAAGCACCCTACCTAAAAAATACAATACTAACAACCCAGCTGCAAGTGTGCAGACTCCCTGCTATGATAGTAGAGGCAAACAGGCAAACAACTAAAAGTATTATGTTCTTGGAGTATTTTAACTATTCTAATAAGTCATCTCACTTATGATTTATTTGTAGATTGTTCATGTTACTAGGGAACAAGAAATGTGACAAGATTCTGAATAATGTAAAGAATTCACATCCAAAGCCCGAAGAAAAGCCAAGAGGCAGAGAGACTTCACTTTCCCACGACCATTAGTGCACCTTTGTATAAGAAATGAGCTGGGTGGCGGTATTACCTGTAGACCTGGGTTTTTTCTGATTCTGTGTCAGAACTATGTTTAACTGTACACGTGGGAACCGCCTCAGGCCAAACAAATTATCTAAGCACAAGCCAAAACCCTGAGAAAATGAAATCGGCTGCATTCATACAGAGGATTAAGGGACAAGCGCGCGGCAGAGTTCACAAACATGCACATTCATTACTGGTATATTGGCAATATAGTATATTATATCTGTAGATTTTTCTTGTTGTATCTACGTCATTTTCAGGCAATGACCATTTATACAGTCATATTCTGAAGTGTCTGGGGTGTCCTCATTTATTACATGGACTTTGCATTTCACAGCAAGAATTTTGCTAGCTCAGGCTGCAATATAGGCTCATTGTGACTAGAACCCCCTTATCTTGCAGATTTCAGGGAACATTTTCATTTGACATGAGTACTATCTGTATGGAGATTGGTGTATTCTGCCTGAAGGTGTTAAGGCCCCCATACACGTGTCGGATTCGCACCGGATTCCGGCACAATCGATTCCGGGCACGTGCACGCGAAAAGATCGTGCCGGAATCGCATGCAGCCCACCTTGTCCGATCGATCAGGTCCGATCGTTCAGGGGCCCAGAATCGGATCCGACGGAGAACCAACATGTTGGTCTTTCTCATCCGATTCTGTCCGGATCAGGGGGAGTTGCCAGTTGTGAGGTGGACAATTGGACACGGATCCGTCCCGGAATCCGTTGGACAAGGTGGTATGCTGCGATGGATACTCTTAATTGGCCAATTGATCACACCTGCGATTCCCGGCAGAATCGTCGGAATCGATCGGATGATGAATCGATTGGACATGGAATCCGACACATGTATGGCTAGCTTTAGATAAATAGATATGCGCTAGATCAATGGTCGCTTCGAGTGCTGACGTCACGCCCTGCGTGTACGCCATATATCTTGAGCCCATCTAATGAGGCCACCACTAGTTTTGAGTGGGATCAATCGATCCCACTCCAAGACAGGTCAGTCAAGCAGGTATCGAATATGTCAGTAAATCCGGCTTGATCTGCATTCCTTTCGATGGGGACCAGAGATTGAACAGGAATCGTGCACCTAAAATGGTGGGCCTCGATTCCCGTCATGGTGGCCATGCTGTGCTCGAATGCGTCATCTATCGAGTGCCCGTCCTGCGTGTATGGACACCCTAACAGCTCCAAACCTAGGCTTATTACCTGGCTACTACATGCATATTACCTGTGAACTAAGTGCCTGCCATGGTATATATACTTCCTTGAAGATGATAAATGTTTACCTGGGTACTATGTACATGGGGTGGTATAAATAAACTCATTTGTGGAAGATATGAAATGTATTATTACCTGGGGAACTGTCTGCACAATAATCTCCTTGTGGCTCTGGACCCAATGATCATCAATGTGGTTTGTCTGCTTTCCCCTGCAGCTCTGGATCTAGGTTTATTATTATTATCCAGGTGAAATCTCCATGAAGCAGGTATGCTCTTCTTGGTGAGTGAGAGAGACTAGAATTATTATCTGGCTACCGTGTGCATGAAGCAGGTATGCTCTCCCTGGAGGCTCTGGGCACAAGTCTGATTACTACCTGCAGCGCAGGTATCACCCTTTCTACATTTTGTTATTTCCAGTTTTATTCAAACATTCAATTATTTTTCCCTCAGAATTCTACATACAGCAACCCATAATGACAACATGCAAAAAGTTTACTTGAGGTTTTAAATGTATTAAAAATAAAAAATCTGAGAAATATGTACATAAGTATTCACGGCCTTTGCTCAATACTTTGTCAATGCACCTTTGGTAGCAGTTACAGTCTCAAGTCTTTTTGAATATGATGCCATAAGCCTGGCACACTTATCCTTGGCCAGTTTTACCCATTCCTCTTTGCAGCACCTCTCAAGCCTAATCAGGTTGGATGGAAAGGGTTGGTGCACAGGCATTTTAAGATCTCTCCAGAGATGTTCAATCAGATTCAGGTTTGGTCTCTGGCTGGGCCATTCAAGGACAATCACAGAGTTGCCCTGAAGCCACTCCTTTGATGTCTTGGCTGTGTGCTTAGGGTCGTTGTTCTTTTGAACTCAATGTGGGGTGACGCTTTATCTTTCAAGAGTGCTCTGGTTTTCATCCAGGATGTCTCTGTATAATCTCTCTGCAGTCATCTTTTCCTTAATATTCTATTCTTTATTCCTAGCTCCTACTGCTGGAAAACACCCCCACAGCATGATGCTTCCACCACCATGCTTCACTGTAGGGATGGTATTGGCCTGGTGATGAGTGGTACTTGGTTTCCTCCAAACATGACACCTGGCATTCACACAACAAAGTTCAATATCTGTCTTAATATACAGGAGAATTTTGTTTCTCATGGTCTGAGAATCCTTCAGGTGACATTGGGCAAATGTGTCCTTTACTAATGCCCCCCATACAAACACAGATTTTAGTGTCTGACAGACTAAAAACGATCAATTTATTTCAATTGTACAATTGCAGATTGATTGATGGAAAATAGAATATACTCCACATGGAGTAACCAATTATTTTTTTTTTTTGATTGATTTTTTTGATCGTCCATGAAATTGATCGTTTAATCGGGCGATTATTTTTTCAATTGGAAGTGCTGTGTACAGAGGGCATGGTCATTTGATGACAATTAAGTATTAGTATGCAAATAATCAAGAACGATCAAAATTAGTCAGTTACAAAATAATTTGTACTCAATTTGTACTCAACCGATCAAAATTTTCCGACATGTCCGATCATGTTTTGATCAATTTTTTTCACAATAACGATCAAATTTAGTTGATCGGACCATGTGGGCATGCACCAATTTTCAGCCGACCGTTCTAAAAATTTATAGTTTTTAGTCGGTTGGCCGCTAATATCTGTGCATGTATGGGGGCCATAAGTAGTGGCTTCTGTCTGGCCACTGTACCATACAGGCCTGATTGGTGGATTGATGCAGAGATGGTTGTGCTTCTGGAAGGCTCACTTCCCTCACACCTGCCATACACCCACAGACGGGTGCCGACAGACAAGCTCCGATGAGCAGTGGAATGCAAACGTGATGACGTCATCACGTTGCATTCTGGGGCTGCTTTAGTCGGCCGGGCATCCTTTGCGTGCCGGCCATTAGCTTCAATGAAGACACCGATCTTTATTGAAGTTAATGGCATCGGCTTGCATCGGCCAGAGAACATCCGACATGTCCGTTCTCTGGCCGGCCGAGCTGATAAGCGGTAGATTTTTCCGCTGACCGACGGCCACGCACGTCAACTGGAAAATCGGCCGCTTATCGCGTGTGTATGCCAGGCATTAGCCCCTTCTCCCCTGATCGCTAAGTTTAGATGGCAAGCCAGATCTAGGAAGAGTCCTGGTGGTATTGAACTTTTCATATTCTTTTACTTATGGATGATGCCACTGCTCATTGGGACCTTCAAAACAACAGAAATTCAGTAACCTTTTCCAGATTTGTGCCTTAAGACATTCCTGTCTCTGAGGTAATCTACAAGTGCTTTCTCAATCAGGTAAACGTATTTCACATTGTCATTATGGAGTGTTGTGTGTATAATTTTGAGAAAAAAAATTTAATCAATTTTGGAATAAGGCTGTAACAAAACAAATGTAAAAAGTGATGCGCTGTGAATACATTCCGGATGCACTGTAGACCATATCTGTAAGTCCAGTATGCTCACCCATTGTTTGCATGGGTTTCTCCAAGTAGTCCTAGATTGTGAACTTCATTTGGGCTTGTGTTTTTTTGTTTGTTTTGCTGACTATGTGATAATGTCAGTGTTGTTAGTGGACCATGGCTTTTTCTTTACCCCTAAACAACCAAAGCTTTGCTATTTTGGCTTACATAAGACAATAAAGTATATTCACTGTACACATTCATAAGCAAGTTTCACTTGAAATTGGGAAAAAACATATTTAAAGGAGCCAAAAAAAACACCCAGACAATTAGTACTTCAGGTATAGTTATAAAATGAGTGTTGTTTAATATAAACACAGCTCATCTCCTTTGTGTGAAATAAGTCCTGCCTTAGGGTCATGGCGTGATTCAGTTTATTTATGGTAGTAACAAAGCACACTTCTGCCAAGACAGAAAACTGTACAGAAAACCGGTCTGTCTGTCCTTCTGCTCTAGGGGGAAAAATAAACATTCTGCAGGACTAGTTGGAAGAGCACACGAAACCTGAACACATCTGACAGCCAGGCTGACTGTATTACACACCATCCGTTATCACTTGCTATTCAGTCACTAAAGGTGCCCATACACGCATAGATGGGCGCTAGATCAATGGCCGCTTCGAATGCAGCCATCGATCTGGCGCCCATCTAATGTGGCCATCCCTGTTTTCGAGTGGGATCAATCCTGCTAGAAGACAGGTCGGTGAAGCAGGTATCAGACATGTTCATAAATCCTGCTCAATCTGAAGGATCCGAGGGGAATCAAGCACCTAAAGTGGTGCGCCTTGATTCCAGTCCAATCGGTGGACGGGTCATCAATCAAGCACCCATTGGGCACATGTATGGCAGGCATGATTGAATTCTAAAAAGAGATAAATTTATTTTTGTTTTGATATTGTAAATTGCATGTACACTGTTTTATATATAAAAGGGCACAATGGCACACTTTAAAAACAAAACTTAGGAGATAACTGTCTATTTAAAAATAGTAAAAGAGTAACTGGATCTGGGATCCATACAGCTGACGTCTTCCCATTTTTTATCCAACTATGACTTGCTCTGCACTGTGTAAAAGCTAACAAGGATTTGCCTATTACATTAGTGTCTACATAAGGATAACAGTAAAGCAGGGTACAGACCTGCAGATATGGGCCAGATCGATGGCTGTTTCGAGAGCCGTGCCCACTCACGACCATCAATCTGGCCCATATAATATGTATCCATCGCTGTTTTCAATCCTGCTTGAAAACAGCCATATCAGACAAGACCTTAAAAAAAAACGGCTGATGTTCGATGCTTTGCATAGAGACCGCTGGTCTCCAGGCAAAGAATCGGCTGAGCTGGAGAGAAGGCAGAGCTGTCTCTCCCCAGCCCCACCGATATCTGACAGCAGCATGATGAAGTCATCACGCTGCTGCAGGGTACATTGAATATCGAGCCGTCTGTACCCTGCTTAAGGGTGAGTCTCCACTTTGTCAGGGAGCAAAAACTGTGACGTCCCTAACAAACATAATGCCGCAGTTTACTAGCGGCATGTTGCGTCTTCTAGAAGTGCCGAAGGGATATCACACTTATTTCCACAGACACACAGACAAGTATAGTCCAATGTCCGATTCCCTATAAATATGTCTGTATGTTTATATAAGCATTTATATATGTCTGTGGTGCAGTGGCCAGACACTTCCACAGATGGCTTATCTTGTGGGAAACAATAAAGATTAGATAAGGCTTAGAAACTTGTCTAATCAACTTTAAACCAGAACAGACAGGGGTGCCCGGTGTTTCCTAAATAGTGTTGAATAGCCTCTTCTCCTGTACTACAATTGTTTAATCTGATTGCAAGGTACACAAAGTATTGTCCAATATGCTGAAATGTAATTGCTGCAACTCAGAACAATACTCTGTTGTTTGTATGGCCCCAACATCCTTGTATGCATGCCAGTAGTAGGGGCCTACTCTTTCTGAGATGATGGATAGTGTCCTGGGGTACCTCCAGCCATATCCGGACTGGCAGAGGTACAACTTGGAAGATGGACCTAAACATGTTGTCCCACGTTGTTCTATTGGATTTAGGTCAGGTGAGAGTGAAAGCCAATCAATGCTATCCACTCCTTCAACCTCACGCACAACCTGCATGCTCTTGCCACAGCTAGGCATTATCATAAATCAGAAGGAACCCAGGAATGCACCAGCGAAGGGTCTAACAATTGCCCTAAGGATATTATCTTGATACCTAATGTCAGTCAGGGTGCCAGCATCTATCTTACAGAGGACTTGGGGGTTTTGGGCCCTTAAGGCCACTTTAATTTCTTCATGGTTTGGTCAGAAATTCATCTGGAGGTCACTTTATAGGATTTTTGCCAGTACTCATCCTGTTACTCTATGCACAAAGGAGCAGATTCTGCTGATGGACAGCTCTGAGGGTTTAATGACCCTTGACCTTTAAGAATGTTTGAGTAAAGCAATGGGTCACACAAACTGAGGGGCGCAAAGGTATTCCGGGGGGTGCTGGCCCTTATCCTTAACCTGTGTTTGAATAGGGGGGGGGGGGGGGGGTGCTCGAAAATGTTCCTAAATAGAAAAGGGGTGCCCCGCAAGGAAAGTTTGGGAACCACTGGTGTAAAGGTTTGGATGCTTAGTGAACAGGGTAATTTAATTATTACAAGGTTCATAGGTCCTGTAAACAAGCCCAAAATTATCACACCTCTATACCACCACACCCTACAGTTAGTACAAAGTGTTTCTGCTAAAATGCAGCGATGGTGGGTTGAAAAAGGACACATAACTATTACCAGATCTATGATCATCAACTTATTCTGTAAGATAGCTGATGTTGTTTGTCTAGGCATTTTATAACACACACTTGAATCCTCCAGATCAAAAAACTGCCATTACAGCTTTGCTGGTGACCAGTTAATCAAGTGCCTGCTAGTGAGCAGACAATTATTCTGACTGGATACATAAAACGTCAGAATTAACCTCAGAATGATACGTTCCCCCCTTTCTTCAGAATTGGGAGAGTCATCTGAGCATGAGATTTTCGATCTAGATGCCTTGGTCTCTTGTAGAATTAAGGAATTCAGCTATAAGCTCTTACTTCGTTGGCACAGGGCCTCCAAATCGCTTCCTCCATTACCCATATTTTTCTCTTCCCTTGTCTCTCTAGAACTTTTCTTTCAAAGTCATTCTCATTTTGTAAGTAAAATGAATATATGACCAGTTGGAATCTAAGTTACGGCAGCTATCAGCCAATATGTATGAATGGTTCTTACCCTTTGAAACAAATAATTGCATTTTGGCTTGTCTGATGATGCTTTCGTTTTACATTCTGTTATATAGTTTGATGTGTATTTCAGACTTGTTTTAAATAAAGAATTTAAAAAAACCTAACAAACCTTACAGTAGTGTTTTTGATGATTTCATTGTGAAGCATTTTATTGTGCAGATTGTAGCAGAATATATGTATAATTATAATGACAGTCTGAATTATATAAAAGCATAGTTCACCAAAACTATATTTAAATATTACTATATAGTCACCACAGAAAGAACATATTCTCTCAGGATTGCTAAGATCATTACTCACCCTCTCTCTGAACTCATCCGATGTGGAAGAAGTTGATAACAGTGAAGCTGGTGGTTGATTGACATCTTTGTCTTTTTCAGTGGGTGGCTGGGAAAGGGATGTCAGAAATTCCATGCACTGAGGTGCAGTACTAGTATCCAAATTTGTCATCACATCCAACACATTTGTATCTGTTGATGTTTGGAGCATCTGGAGAGCTGTCACTGCAATAAAAACATAAAACTGTGTACAGAAGTGTACCTGAACTGTCCTTAGTTTGAGCCTGTGCCCTCACTTTTTTATTTTTAAGTAGTGTGTGGAACTCAACAAAAGATCCTTTTGCTTAGCTTAATGAAAAACTGGTACACATATCTGGATGACAGAGCTTAACAGAGAGTCAGTTCATTTACAATTTACAAAGTCAATGTTCCCTCACAGAGTGTTCCTTGCTAAAGGTCTGTCAGTCTTACATAGATTTATTGATCATACCAGCACACGTGTTCGATGTAAACCTGCCTGATTCCTTTCCTCAGCCCTGTGCACATGCTCTATAGTACCATTGGATATAAATCAATCAAAATGTCTAGACAATTCATCAGATACATGTACGATTAAACAAATTTACCATCAATGCTCTTTTGGAAAATGGAATTAAGAGAACAGTCTAAACCTCTTTAGAAATACTTTTTAATTTGCCCTATACAGTATTTGTATTACATTTATTTTTCTTAACATTTATTTTGTATGATGCCTAAAAGTAGCGACAACACTGCTTTCCGATGGCACATTAAAAACTGCCTCGACGCTGACATGTGAGTTTTTAAACTTCATTTGTTTGTGATTTTTATATCTACAATAGTGAGACAAACTCAACTTTCAATGTTTATAATGTGCATAACAGACTTTAGTGGGGACATTCAGACAATAGTTCACATGTGGGCCATTATCTGTATGCAATCAGGATTATATAAGATTTCTGTCACTTTTGGAGTAGATTTAATATTTAAACTTGCATACAAGGATGGGGGATGGGGATTCCCCATTGATAAACCACAAATACCCATTTAAAAAAAAAAAAAATGTTATTATTGAAACATTCCATGTGCATGCATACAGCATTAATGAATACCTGTAATTTGTTGCATGTCCCATTTGCAAGGAGACTGTAGACAGTTACCCTGAACTATCCAGGGTGGTAGGCTTCTAACAGAAGGGCTAAAGCATGTTCCTGCAAGGTGTGCAAAGTTGGAGAATACAGTATATTGACATTTACTAGCAGTAGAGTCACTTCTCAGTGACCAAAGGCTGAGGGGTGTTTTGGGAGAGGCTTGGATGCGTTTTTACACGCACCCGTACTGCTCCTATTGTCCCCAATGTGTCAGTCTCCACAAATCAATAAACTAGAAAAAAGAAAAATACATGGCCAAAAACCATGGCTTAACAGCACAGAAAACACATGTTTTGTTTTCTAGCCACCCTAGTGGAGCTTCAGCCTCATAAAGACTTATTTTACCCTGGTAGCTCACCTTGGAACATTCTATTTACGTATTCACTCAGGAGAAGAATGTTCCAGTCCTGCACACCCAGCAGTCTCTTTGGAGATGGAACATATAAGCAATCTCTAAAAATGTCTTTCATTGTTCAGCCCCGCACTCTCTGCTAGAGCATGCTGAATATTCCCTATATTGGAATAAGTCTTTCTAAAAAAAGTTATTATTACTTCTTATTTCTTTCCTCATTTCTCTTGTAGTGACATTTACAGATTATCATTCAAGCAGAACACAGTATAACATGAAACATACCTTCCTTAGTAAGCTGAATTAAATAGCTTCTGAGGTCAGAAATATTATGGCTGCTGTAGAAATCATAATACTGGAAAACTGTAATGATTTCTGTGGTCAGATTTTCTGGCAACGCCTCCTCCACTTTTTCTAGATTTTGAGCAATCAACTTCCGGAATACTAACAAAAAAAGTGAATACATTAGTGAATGGAGAAAAGCAGTAAATTTACTTTAAAAATAGAAAGTTGCTAACAAACAGGCCCAGAGCAGCTCAAATTTCTTGCTAACACCTGGTGTCGGTAAGCAAGTTTCTCAATGGAATATTACAAGAATTTGGGACAAAGCAGTTGTTGCATTGCATAGTTGCTAACATCCCAATAATCATAAGAAAAAACACATTTAGTTGTCATTTGTATGTCAACCCAATAGGGGTGGCTAGCCTCCCAGAATTTAAATACAGCAACAAAACAAGATTGGGTCATTGAGATTGTTCACATAAAAGTATTATTTTATTAACCACATGTAAAAAATTAAATATTCTTGTCAATCAAACGGCACTGATTCAATAATCAAGGACACTGATTAAAAGTAGCCAAATAAAAAAAAATTCACAATGTTGACATGGTCCCCAAGTTTCCTGACCATGCCTCTTTTCTTATTTTCACATGATCTTAAGGTGCCCATACACCAGACGATAGCCGCTCGATAGGTGGCCGCTTTGGCTGAAGTCACGCCATGCACGCTCGAGGCCATCTATCTAGCAGCCACCCCTGTCTTCGAGCAGGATCCCCATGCAAAGCATCGGCTGAGCAGGATGAGTCTAGGGCTCCTTCGATATCGCGCTCAACGTGATGACGTCATAGTGTTGACTTTGATGGCTCATCTATCTCACGGGCATCAACCCGTGTATGGCAGATCAATCTGATTTACTGTGTTCTCAGATGTTTAACCACTAATATCCTTGCCACACAGCTAAATATATCTACTACACCCTAACATAATCTATGAAAAAAAAGCTTTCATGACAATCTTGGACTTATAAGAAAATCTTCATCTGCAAACTCTTCTACAGAGCTGCAGACACACAGAGCCTTTCCGGCCCTGTGTCTTCGGCATCATCGGCGACGCCGAAGGGGGGGGGGGAGGCAGTGCCATAGACCTCCATGTTAATGGAGGGATGATGCTTTTCTTCCCACACACCGGTGTGTAGAGCTGGGGAGAGAGCCGGCAATCGATTGCCGGGGAAACCACTTTTCGTGCCATAAAAAGTGGCACATATATTTACGTACCATTATCAGCAAGACCTGCGCTCTCTACATTCACGGTTTGGCTGAATGTTTCATGTAGTTGTTTTATCATTCTCTCAGCAGTGGTATGATACAGGTGTGTAGGTGTAGAGCATTTCACCCAGAAAGACAATAGTGACGGCATATCATGAAATCCAGAAATAACTTAAAATTGGAAATAAAGAAACACACATTAAACAGTTAACTTTAAATGACATAACAAGCATTGAAAACACATTTTGTCCCCTTCAGTGCTCACCAAAGAGTGAAAGAAAAGCAGAGACTAGATCATACCTGGGCAAACTAGGGCCTGGGGGCCAAAACCGGTCCTTTAGTCTTTAAATTTGGCCCTTTGTCACCTTGGTGTCAAGACACTCCGGCTATCCTCATTCCCTCCAATGAGTGAAGATAACACCTAGAGGATAATTGTTTGGAGTGTTTCCTAGAGGCTATAATTTGCTGTAATAGCATATTTAAGCTTTTCTAACAAAAGCCTCTATTTATAATTTTTTTAACTTATTTTCTTAATTAAATATCCTGTCCTAGCTACTAGGACTTATGCTGGGCATACACACACCGAGTAGGTCAGACCGACCTACTCCGATGTGTTCCAAGATGCTAACGTGATGACGTCATCACGTTAGCATCCCGTTGCATTGTGGGGCCCCTTCAATCGGCCGGGCACCCTTTGTGTGCCGGCCATAAGCTGCGATGGAGACGCCGTCTTCATTGCAGCTTATGGCATCGGCATCGGACATGTCCGTTCTCTGGCCGGCCCATGTGGGCACATGCCGATTAGCAGCCGATTTTTAACCTGACCGACGGCGCGAGCGCGCACGCCCGTCGGTCAGATTAAAAATTAGCCGCTTATCGGCATGTGTATGCCTAGCATAAGGACCCCTATGCCAGGTGGTCCTTGCAGGCTCTTGGTCCAGCCCCTATGTCCCATTTAAAACCCCATTGTGTTCCACAAATCAAATGTTTGCCTAACCCTGGACTAGATGAAGGAATCTCCATCAAATCTCTGCTCTTTCCCTCCAGTGACATTGTGGTGGGCTCATGGGCACAAGGGGACTTGGGTAGGTAGACATATACCTTCCCAATTTTCTTGTGCCCTGAGCTGCACCATAAGGGCTCTGGATGGGTGGAACATTGCTGGATATTGCTGATTTTCCCAAAGATACGTTTTGGGTTTTATTATGCCCTACGTTGCAGAAGCGGGTAAAAATAGCTGATATGTTCACTTCAAAAGGAAAAATCAATTGCCCAACATGAAATACGATTTTTAAATAAATGAATTTTGAATAAGATGTAGACTATGCCTCTCCTTGATAATCTCTGCACTTAAATTGTGTATGAAAAGCTTTGTCATTTCTATGTGAAATCCTTGGTAGTTTTCTTGTCTAACACTTCCACCTTTTATTTCAGTTAGCGTGTCGATCCTTTATAATGACTAAGGTCAGTATAAAAAAGAAGCCACCTCTTTACACTATACTATTATTAGTAATGTTATTAAACTCAGAAGTGACATTCACAGGCTTTCTTCTGGAACAGAGGTCATCTCAATCTATAGTACTCTAGCTTTATGAGCTTCTTTCCAGACATGCAATAAACTAGTCTGGCTCTGTGCAGCCATTGTCTTTGCTCGGCATCCATCAATCATGACATTCAGTAACTTGTCATCCAGAACTTACCTTCTACCACTGAATTTGTGTTGCCCATATTCTCTCCGCTTATGTCAGAAAGTCTCTTGATGACTTGGCATTGCTTATTTAATTTCTTTTTCAGGTCTCTTAGAACAAACAGAACTTGGCTTGATGCAATTATTTGCTATAAAAAAAATCATAAAAAGCAGTGTAAGTTTAGTAGAAATTCAAGATTTGTATGTGATCGTACTATGGAGAATGTGCACCATAGTACAATTGTGGAATCTATCATGTTTAAATCAATCACACTGTGTGGTGGTACGATCGGTCGATGCAAGACTGGCAATCGATCATGCAAAAGTCGACCTGTGTATGGCTAGCTTAAGTGTTAATACCATAGAGACACAACAATGAGCGCACACAGCAGTTTGATAAAATCTTTCCTGTGTTACCTTCAGAAAACCATAGGAAAAGAATTCATATATCACCAGATTTGCCAACAATAGAAATGGAGTAGTCTATGGTGTCTATGGTCTAGTCTATGGTGTGTTCTCTTCTTTTCAGCAACAATTATAAATAATAATTATTGTCCAAACCATGGCAGAGTAAAGCCATAATACACGCAGAGATCTCGGCATGATCGATGAAGCCCGATCATTCAGAGAATCCAAGCACCATTTGGGTACACTATTAGCCAGCCGATACTTAGGATCGGGACCCAAATATGAACAAAAAACAAGACTGCTGTTTTGATCATTTGGCAAACAATTCAAGGCGATCATCTAATCTAATAAAATATCTTTCAGTGTATGGTTAAAGTAACCTTAGTTATCAGGTATTTACATAAGCACTGTGCAATGACAATTAGCAACATCCCCCTTCACCATAAACAATGGCCTGTTCCACTACAAAAATCTCAAGAGGGCAATGTAGTGGCTGCAGGCAGTACTGTGTTTTGGGTAAACAAAAATAAGTGCTACCCCTATAGAGCAAAGACTGCTCTGAAACATGCTATTCTTGTTACTGCTAGAGATCTGAACATGCACATTAAAGTTATGAATATATAAGGAAAATTAGAATAGGGTGCATCACATACCCACTTTTTTATTTAAAATTGAAAGCTTAATACAATTGCTTTTCTGTGGGCCTGTTCATTCAATCAGTAGGGCTACATTACATTTAACAGCTGCTGAATCCGCTTCGTTGTATTCCTCCATTTATGAAAAATTTAAGAAGAAAGGGTGAAATCATAGGTTTTATGGTCACCTGTGCATGACTCTCCATTTTCAAACAAAATATTAGAGCACAGTAAGGGCATGTCCCCACTGGCGAGGCGCTTTGTTCAGTTGCTCATGGCTGGCAGCCGCTCACAGGTCCGCACCACACCCCGCGGCCAGCCTCGCCAGTGGGAACAAGCCCTAAGGGTTAATTTACACAGGTGGTTGTTGACTAGCATCCAATAAGCGCAGCCACCTGTTGAACGCAACATGAGGCGCTAGCTTGGTGTTAAGGCCTTGTGCCCGATAGAGCTGTTAAAGGGGTGTTATCTAAATGCCCCCTGAGCACCTTCCCAAACGTGCAAGCGTTCGGTCACTTTCAAGGCTGCTGCTGATTGTCAGCAGCCCAGAGAGCACCCATGTCAATAGGGCCTTAATGGGACTTACTTCATGGAATAGGCCCTACCATTGGTAGCTCTCTGGGGTGTATGACTCTGTGTGGCATGCTGTACTACTGTATACCACCCAAAACTAAAACATCTGTTTAGGGAGTTTACCCTTTGAGGTATTTTTTTATTTAATATGAAAGTAGCCAGTGAAGTGAAGCTTTAGGCTCTTTTCTCACCTTGATGAGCTCAGCGCAGTATTGGAGATGTCTGACCAAGGTGATGTCCAGGCTTTCATTTCCTGTAGTAAGGGGCAGAGGACTGCTTGCAACACTGGTACCTACCCCAGTGTCTTCCGTGAGTGCCTCACTCAGGTGCCCTCTTGCCTCTGGATGTTCAGTTCTATAGCTGAAGGACAAAAATATCCAGATTTATTTATATTTATTAAAAAAATACCAAAAGACTGCAAAAAAATCATTCCTTCCAGAAAAACTTTAAAATATAAGGTATATAAAATTAAATGTCTGTGAAAACAGCAACTGCTGTACTCCAGCCTGTTCTTGAATACGCTCATAAATCACTTTTATTCTGGTTTCCTGAACATAACCGTATAAACCAAACGGCAACACTTTGCAAATCCTTTATTAGCTCTCTAACACAATTTTATTAGATCAAAGGCTCAGACAAGAAAATCGAGGGTTAGCGAGCAAACAAAAACAAAGAGGAGGGAAACCTCGAGGATTCGTGAAGTTTACACGACAAATACTGCAAAGGACTGAAGAGGGCAAATATTTAAATGTAACATGGTAAATATGAACAAAATTAATAGATTGTTCTGTACAATGCTGAAAGACCCAATTCATTGGTTATGAAAATCAGAAGTGTAATTAATATTTATGTTCAGAAAGCGTTTGCAGATAATTGATGTCCTCTTCAATAAAAATTTTAAAGGATTTCATTTACCTCCCTCCACTACAGTTATATTTCCTGATGGTCTCTTTTAATGCAGCTATCCCCAGACTGTGATAGTTAGGGAGGCAGATGTGTTGTGTGGTCAGAGAACTTGTTTGTACATAATTGTATGTCATGAATTGCCACACATGTAGGTTAATAGTCACTAGTTAACACTTTGGTGACATCAAATATATCAATTGTTTTTTTAAGCGGTGTTTCCATATTTGGTTCAGATACTACACTAGTGTCCCAATGCAATCAATCAGCTCGTTTGCATAGCTATCTTGTAGTGAATTCTTATGTACTTTAGGGGTTGAGTTATAGACAACAGGCAAACATTGACCAGTGAAATACCACCAGTTATATATGCTTTTAGTCATATTTGAATAGTGGAACCGTGAGAAAATTACACATTGTGTTTTCCCTCCAAAGCACGTTCTATAGGAGCTGTACAAAATAAAACAAAAAAGGATTCGCACATAGGAAAAACCCCGCCAACCTACACGCTATTTTCCCCAATCCTAACTAAAATGAAGAGGGCCAAGAGCAACATATATAAAGAATTAGAATAGCACTTCACCTACACTACATTTATATGAACCACCTGTGCTGTGCTACAAAATCTGCATGTTGTCAAGTATAGTCTAACTAACAATAAAAAGAAGAAAACGTGTCTATTTACACATATGAATCAACTGTAACGGCATTTATAGTCAGGTCACCTCTTTTTTTATGGTACATGCTGTGTATCTAACCCAGTGGTGGGAAACAGAGTTGATATGGAAGGCCACAAGTGCAGCCCTCGGCATCACTTAAGGCATCACATAACATTTTTAGTGTATACTGACATTTTATAATAAAACTAGGACAGCAGGTACAGCTAGAAGACATTATTTTTACTTTTTAAATTACAAAAATTCAAGGATTATGGAATGCTGTAGTGCGGTAATGTACATTGCCTTTAATGATATTTGTGTTATGTGCCCCTATTCTAAAGTTATGTGCCACAATATATATCACACAATCATCGCCCATGCGTTGGGATAGTGGTAGCATAGGCACTCACCTGTCCGCCAACCCCCGCCAACAGGGCATTGCCCGGGATCTTCTTAGAGCAGAAAGAGGAGGAGATGCAAGGGGCTTGCTCAGACACCGTGTGGGTCACTGACCCTGAGTGAGTCACTCGCCTCTCCTTCGCTTCCCGCTTTAAGATCCCAGGCCAGTACTTGTCCGTGAGGGATCAGTGGACAGGTGAGTGTCTATGCCCTATGCATTAACAGTTAGGTTTGGGGGGTCACAAGTTGGATCTAACCCATCAATTTCCTCTACTAATGGAAAGATATCTGCACTGTACTGTTGTGGTCATCATGAAGAGCTCCCACTTTTCTTGCTGGATTTTAATCTTTGTTCATGTTAATAATGGTTATACATAAAAAAAAAAAAAAAGTAAAACCCCAAAAGGTAAATGTGAATATCCTATTAGATCAGTGGTTCTCAATCTTTTTAGATCAGTGACCCTGGAAGTGGTGTTGCAAAGTGATCTTCCTGTATTTGGAACACGTAAGTGGTGGGGCAAAGTGTCACTTCTGGGTTCCAAATACCGTGACACTCAGCAACGTCACTTTTAGGAACGATCAGGTAAGTGTACGGTCTCCTCCCTTATATTGTCCCTCTCCCCATCATTTGAACAAACGGGGTGGGAAAATAGAACTTGTTAGCAATGTTTCAGTGAACTCCTGTAAATTTAAATACAGTCCATAATACACAAAATGTAATCAACAAAGCTTTGCGAGGAGGTCACAGACTGCAATAAATCCCTGATAGAAATATTTACTACTCTCAGGTCTATTCAAAGGTCTTCTGAAACAATCTTTGTGGGAAATTATGACAAAGGCTAGGGCTCCAATATGCGCTGGTACCCACTGATGTCAGCGCAAGCCTCCGTTACGTTTCCGTGGACACAGGTGGGCTGCGTCGACATCAACCATGATGGAGGCTGGGACCAATAAGTTAGGAGCTCTGACGGACTGTGAAGACCCTGTCAAAGCACCATTGCTGTTCATTGGCGGCTCAAGCATTTTTTTTAAACAAAAACTCTGCATTCAACAGCGTTTTAATGGATAGTGGAGCCCTAGCCAAAATACTAAAGCAACACATCTACAAAAACAGCTGTGGGTAAAGCCGGCCATAGACGTCTCAATGCCAGGCCGATTTCTTGGCAGATCAACCACGCGTGATGAAGTCATTATGTACAAACAGTCATGCCAGAGATTCGTCCACAACCCTTCGTGTGCCGGCATTCCAGTATCCCCATCCAAAGTAAGTAGATCGATCCAAAAATTACAAATATGTCCTGATTGATGGTGGTCGCATTCGATTTGTGGCCGATTTTGCAGCAGATCAAGTGAAATCGGCTCTCTATGGCCACCTTAACCTTAACCAATAGGTTAAAGTTGAAACACAGTAAACTTTTCTGAAAAGGTTACAAAAAGACACAAACATGCAGGTTGCTCTAGGAAGAGTGTTTAATTATTTCATGATTACATTGCTGACATTTAAAACTTCTCTATATTTCTTGTAGAGGACATAACCAAAAATGTAGGTGTCAGCCTCAGGTTCACAAACATTCAAAATATCTCACATACATACACTCACACACACACCACACATCTTTAGTTTAATCGGACCTTTAATCAGAATGCATGGAATGGCAATATGGACCTGTGTTTGTAAAGCCTCATTGAACAAGTTTTGGAATTATATTGAAGCATTGCAGAAAAGAGATTATTTGAACACTTACCTTTGCTTTTCCATGTCAGTTTCTGTAAAAACTGAATCTGCACCTCCACCGTTACAAACCATCCCACCACCATCCTCATCAACATCTTCCTCATCAAAATCAGAGGTGTTCAGGAAATCAAAGCTTTCTAAAGCACTCTCAACAGTGAGACTTATGCTGGAAGACCTGCTTCGGTTTACGGATGGCTTGCACTGTAAAAAGGTAGAATAAATGAGTAAAAATCAGATACAGGTTTGTGGAAACATTAATTAAAACTATACTGCACTCCCAGGAATGATACTTGGCCAATATGCAATATCTGGTTGTTAACCCTCATGAGGGTATATGTACATGACAGTCTATGCACAGATGAGTATTTGATGCTATAATGTAACTGTATTTTCTTGATTAAATCTGCAGTTTTTAATAAAATTCATATACCTTTTATACCTTATATGATTGAATGCACTTGGCACCTAAAGTCCCCATGTTCCTCATCAAAGGAAAAAAAATTATATAAGGGGGTTTGTCCTCTCATCTCCTTTTTCTAAGGTTTTGTGAAAATATAGAAATATCTAAGAATTGATACATCAATACTGCAACTCTGATTGGTCCCAGGATGGAGCTTAAGGCTAGGGCTCCACATGTGCTAAAATCCCTGTGCTGAATGCAGGCGTAGTGCACTAGTGGCCCATTGACGGCAATGGGGCTATGACAGGGTTGTTGCCATAGCCTTTGGTCATCCATTGGTCTGAGTCCCTGTCATGTTGATGTCAACGCATCGCTCTGCATCCACATGAACGGAAGCTTGTGCTGACAAAAAACTTAATTTGTACACCCAAACTTTGAATTAAAGTAGGCATAAAGTCAAATAGGCATCAACTTTGATTTTTGGAAATAATTTTTTACACTCAAGGACAACTTACCGGTACCAAATATTATATTCTTCCAATTTTTTCACTTGTGACATTCAGTAAGAGTCTGGTTTCACACCCTAACACTGTTTTTTTGGAAACTATAATGACATTCCTTATAAAAGAACGGTTACAAACACCCACCATCACATTATCATCAAATTTCAGCTTTGATAATTCCTAATTTAGATGTGAGGTTCAATTCCAAAAATGCAGTCTATATAAAATATTGGGCTACAAAACATCAGAGAGGGAAATCTTCAATACAAGATAAACTCAAAACCATTATAGCTTACCCTGTCAAGTTAAGCTGGCCATACACCTTTAGATCCCTCTGTCAGATATCCTTTAGATTTACTAACAACTATGTAGTGCCGGGTCCTGTGCGATTGAACACAGATAGACTTGATTGTTTAGAAAGTCCCTCATATTACATGGTTTTGGGAAAATAAAGGGAGATCTAAAGGAAATCTGACAGAAATCTAAAGGCAGGCATACACAGTTCGATGAAGCTGGCCCAATATTGAGCTGCAGCACTTCTGCCGCTGGCAGCTCGCCCACTACTTTTAATGGGGACCCGCAGCGCCTGATGTTGCTCTAATCTGTTACTACATCGAGCCGTGTATGCCCGGCTTAAAGGTGTATGGGGGCACTTACCCCATAACAATGCAACAGAACCCATTTTGCAATAGACATCATTACCACCACCAGTAACCAGTCACTATGGGACAAGACACTGAAGAGTTGACCCCAAAGAACAACATTTCTATATTAAATAAGTCAAGGTTAAAGAAAAGTAATTCAGGCATGCCCACACTTTTTGGGCTAGTGAGAAAAGCAGCGTGACCACAGATGCTTGTGCTAATCAAGACCAGCATAAATCTAAATAATTAAACTTTAAACAAGTATGATGAATATATATAATATCAATTGGAAAATGTAGATAAAGTCTTTTGAATAAATAAAAAAAAAAAAAAAAAAAAAAAAAAGGAGGCCAATGTTACAGCAAATGAAACTCCTTAATGCTTGTGTGGTACGATTGTATTTTCAACCTAGAAAAGTTATTATTACCTATACACATGAAACTAACTTGCAGCCATTTTTGACAAAGTGCTAGTATCCATATACACCGTATGTCACCTGTTCCGCAGTCTAGGACTGAAAAGTTTTTATTTCTTGCAATTGTGAATAGTTGCTATGTTTGCATGTTGTGGATTGTTATAGGGCAGTCATGGAAAACCTATGGCACAGATGCCCTCTCTGAGCCGTCTCTGTGGGCACGCAACCTGTCAGCCAGCAAAGAGAAAAGAACTGCAGCCTAATGCTGTCAGTTCTCTTCTCCTCTCTTCTGATTGCACACAGCACCACAATTTCCTCTCCTATTCTATCTTATAAACACAAACGAAACGCACACTCTACTTTATGAGTTGTGTATTTGTAATTCAGGTTAAATTTCCACGCCGGCACTTTGAGATAAATAAGTGGGGTTTGGGTTTTAGTTTGGGCGCTGAGTCTCTAAGAGGTTCGGCATCACTGCTATAGGGCATCTTCACACACACGTTGCTCAATCATACTACAAAATGTGATGCAGAGCAGACGGAGGTCCCTGCAGTCCTGCTTTGCATTTTGCCTGCAGTTGCAAGTGTGTTTGGTATTCAATTAATTGTAAACAGAAATACAAGCAAAGTGCATACCAATGTGCTATTTTTAAGGGCTTAAAATGCACAGAATGTGAAAAGTACATTCATTTCCAGTCATATACACTATGCCTCTACCCTGCTGGGAGAGCCTAATCGCTGCCCACGCTGCCCAGCAATTCCAATTATTTCCTTCATTTGGGAAGCCCTAATTGCTGTCGGTTCTGGCCAAGCCTTTCCTGCCAGCAGCCATCTTTCCACCCCTCTGCTATTCTGGGAGGGTAGAACTGCATTGTGTTCTGGCCAAACATTTATACCCCATCTCTTTTCTTGGAGGGCCTAATTTCTGTCTGTGCTGCGAAGCAATTCCCCCCTGTCCTCTTTGAAGAAGGCCTAATTGCGGACTGTGTTGGCCCAGCATTTCCATTGCTCACCATTTGGGAGAGAACAATTGCGGTTTCTAATTAAACTGAAAATGTCCATCTCTCTCCTCATGTGGAAGGGCCCAATTAGGGTCTGAGCGGCCACACAATTCCACGGCTTGTCATCTTACGGTCTGTGCTGGCCCAGCACTTACACCGCTCCCCTCTTCTGGGAGGGCTTCATTTCCTCCTGAACTTAAAGCCGATGCCTCAAAAGTGGAAATCGACATGAAAAGCTCAATATTTGAGCCGTCTGATGTTCCCTGCAGCAGCGTGATGACATCATCACGCTTCTGTCAGGTATCGGAGGAGCCGGGGAGAGACAGTTCTGCTCTCCCCAGCTCAGCTGCAGCTTTGTCTGGAGACCAGCCGTCTCTATGCAAACCATTGGACATCAGCCGTATTTACGGTCATGTCTGATATGGCTGTTTTCGAGTGGGATTGATTTGAGCGGTGGGTGCATATTATATGGGCCAGATAGATGGCCCTGAGCGCGCACAGCGCTCGAAACGGCCGTCGATTTGGCCCATATCTGCAGGTCTGTACCCTGCTTAAACCTGAAGCTGTACTGCAGATCCATTGCTCACTCTAAACTGTTAACTAGAGATGGTTGATGTTTTTTCAATTACAGTAGCTGATTTTGCAAGTTAAATGCCAAAACCCCTGAATATGATATCATCAATTTACTGAAGATGTAGAGAAGTGTTGCTGCATGTGTTCGAGCAATACTTTCTTTTTTTGTAGTATACCTTGGACACTTCTCCAGCAAGCTTGGCAATTATACCACGTTCAGGGTCTTTTTTTTCCGCTAGAACTAGTTTCAAAAACATCTCCATTGGTAACATGGAGCAAAGAGAACATGGAGAAAATTATAGACAACCTGCAGTCATTGAGGAGAAAACACCTCTCACAAGCAGATGCCATAACCTGAGTGTAGGTTAAATTAGGCCAATGTTTTTTTGATTGTTTCAGTTTACACAGCTTAATATTGTATAATCGTATTTTTCGGACTATAAGACGCACCTGACCAGAAGACGCACCCAGTTTTTAGGGCAGGAAAACCAGAAAAAAAGGTTTAATAAGCTTTCACATCAATTGGGTAAATGCAGTGAATTTAATAGATGCAATATTCAATTCAGCCAGTAGGTGTCACTAGCAGGAACAGCATGCAGTACACAACAGAAACCAGAACCCATTGTTTATTAGTACAGAGCAGATAGAAGAATTAGAGATGAGTTCAGGGCTGGCATAGGCAATTAAGCAGTTCAGATGGGAGAGCCGGACATCGGCCGGCATCTCACATCTGATAGCTCCTCCAGCTCCCCGGCTAATCTCTGTGCCGGAAAAGCTGGCGGGAAGCCAAGGTGCGACCTACGGAGGCCAAGTGGCCACGGGGTTGCGCATTAGGACCATAAAACGCAGGCACTTTTTGCCCCCAATTTTAGGGGTGAAAAAGTGCTTCTTATGGTCCGAGAAATACGGTATGTTCTTACTATGCATTGTATTGTTTTATTTTCTACAGAGTACTTTTACTGGCAAAATAAAAAGCAAAAAGCATGAATACTAAAAGAGACAAGATCAGTTACTAAAGTAGTACAAAGCAGGAACAGCATGCAGTACACAACAGAAACCAGAACCCATTGTTTATTAGTACAGAGCAGATAGAACAATTAGAGATGAGTGTAATTACCCGGATGGTTGTTGGGCCTATATGGCACCAACATGGAATTCGAAACGTGCATTGGGGTTTAAAATCATCTGCTGTATGGACCTGCCTATTCTCCATGTCCAGCCCTAGTGCAAGCGGGGACAAAGACAGTTTTATTCTTTTGCTCTGGAGCAAAGTATTTTGACTCTTTATGGACATTAAATACTATATGGACTTTTTTCATTTATGTTGTTCTGTTTTGACTAAAGACTATCCTATTGGATTTATACAGGAGTACCTAAGCTGGCCATTAAAGTCCCCCAGCCGCTACCTGGTGTAGGGGAGAATTTTTGGTCTGGGGAGGAGAAATGGGATTTTCCCGATCTTCATAACCCATACTGTATTTTTTTCCTTTATAGATAAGCTAGCCATACACGCATCAACTTTTGATTGATCTTCGGGCATGTTTCCACTTAAGCATTTGCCCGTGGTTTGCATCGCTGTGCCCGCATGAGATCGCTAGCCCCCAGCAATCTTCAGCGGTTCAAATGCAGGCAAGGACCAGCAGACAGGAAGTGGGGGTGTGTGGCAAGATGTCACGTTCGACCCTCGCCACTTCCTGCCTGATCGTGCCCATACAGAGTGAATGGTGAATAATCCATGGATGGAGACAGGATTTTTAACCGCGTCCATTCACCTCGATCGCTGCGATCGGGATAAGGGTCCCCATTCAAAGTAATGTACGGAAATCGTTTGCGCAAAGTGGTTTGCATCGATCCACTGTTCAATCGTCGAACGCAGCGAGGTGACGCAATGATAACATCGCCATGTCATCTTGATCGTTCATCCATCAAGCGAGTATCGACCCAGTCTAACATAAATGTCAAAAAGTAGTTGGACAATTTATATATAGGTTGTTTTATGGGCAGACATTGTGATGCCATTATCAATTAAGCAGATTAAAAGTTTGCAGTTGATTAGGGGGGGGGGGGGGGCTGTATATGGAAGTTTTTGCTGTAAATTTTGCAGACACCATGTGATCAAAGGAGATCACCATGCAGGGAGAAATTTTCAGCCAACACTCTCCAGGTCATAGGTGTATCAATATGCAAGTCTATCATAAGCAAAAAGAAAATATAGGTGCATTGTAAGGTTTAAGCAACTCATAAGCCTCACAAATAAAAAGGCTAGATAGGAGAAAACTAAAACAAGCCAGCACAATTCTGGAATGAAAAGGGTATGGAGAAGGTGTGGGACAGCTCATGATCCAAAGCATCCCACATCATCTGTAAAACATGGCGGAGGCAGTGTGATGTGGGTTGGGTCTGCATAGCTGTCAGTAGCACTAGGACACTGATGTTTATCAATGATGTGACACAGGACAGAAGCAGCGGGAGGAATTCTGAGGTGTCAGAGACATGCGGTCTGCTCACATCCAGCAAAATGCAGTCACACTGATTGGTAGGAGAGATGGACATACAGCCAGGGGGCCAGAGGGATGGCATGGCAACCAGGTTCCCCGTCCTGTGCACCTTGATGATGCAGTCATGACGTGCGTGTGGAGGGGGGGCGGAAAAATTACCTAGTATGGGGTCCCGAAATGTCATATGGCAGCCTTGCATACAACCAAAGCAATCTAGGAGTTTATCAACGCAAAGAAGAAGTGGTTTATTCTACAACGACCAAATCAGTCACCTGATCTGAACCCAATGGAGCTGGATTTCAGTAGCTAAAGGCTAATCTTTAGACTGAAAAGCACAGAAACAAACAGCAACTGAAAGCCAATACAGTAAATGCCTGCCAGAGTATTAAAAAAACAAGCATCATGTCTGCAAGTTTAATGCTTCAGGCTGCCATTGCCACCAAAGGGTTTTTAACTAAATGTTCGAAATGAACATATTATTTTCACTTCTGTACATTTGTCCAATTACTTTTAAGCCCCTGGAATAGTGATTGCACAAAAAACGGCTTAAAAGGTAGCCATAAACACGACGATTTTCCACTTGATTTTTGACCGATCAATCACTGCGCGCATTCACGAGATCAATCGGCAATCTATCGGGTTCTGCCCACCCAAGAAATCGGAATCGACTAAAAATCGGATAAGACATTGAACCGACATGTTGGTTTTTTCGGAGTACATTGATGGACCCACAGCCCTACGCAGCAGCCTTCCCGATCGATGGATTTGGTGGAATCGGCTCATGTCCAAATCAGCCACAAATCGGATTCCCAAGGTGGTGTTGCATCTATTCCCGATCCGATCAATTGCCGATTCCTGATCGCCTGGAAAGATTGGATTGGCAATTGATCAGCAATTGATCGCTGACAAATCGCCCTGTGTATGGCTACCTTTAGTTGCTCACATTTCTCTGCAAAAACAGAAGCACGAGTTGAAATTCATTGTAATTTACAGAACCAAAATTTGAAAAACTTTGTCCAAATGTTTATGGACCTTAACTGGATAGTAAGCTGGCTTAAGCTGGCCATACACCTTCAGATTTCTCTGTCAGATTTCCTTCAGATCAGATCAGATCTACCAACAACCATGTAGTATAGTGTCCTCCCTGATAGAATACATAGTGATTGGAAGGTGTAGAAAGGTCCTCATATTACATGGTTTTGGTAAAACAAAATCTGATCTGAAGGAAATCTGAAGGTGTATGGCCAGCTTTAGACTCCTTAAGCTGGCCATACACCTTCAGATTTCTCTGTCAGATTTCCTTCAGATCAGATTTTGTTTTACCAAATCCATGTAATATGAGGACCTTTCTACACCTTCCAATCACTATGTATTCTATCAGGGAGGACACTATACTACATGGTTGTTGGTAGATCTGATCTGAAGGAAATCAGACAGAGAAATCTGAAGGTGTATGGCCAGCTTACACCTGTAAGTTCCTGCTAACCTTTTCTCTGGACTTTTTTCCTTTCCCTCTTTCCTTTCCTTCCTTGAACAGGAATGTATGGAAGTAAAGAACAGCTGAACATAACCAGCAGCTTGTGATCGCATTAAACCAAACTTGCTTCTCTCTCTACTATGGGCAAAGCGAACCAAAAGGCATCGTTATCAATGAAAAAGTGTAATCACACATGCAATGTTAGTATATTTCTATAGGCACATAGGTGAATGCAGCAATTAATTAAAAACATGCAGATGAACCTACAAATGATTGAAACAAGGAGGGGAACATGCATAAAAACATTTTTATTTTAGTGAAACACATAAACCAAATGAAAAACAAAACAAAATAGACACAATTAAAACAACAATTAAATAAAAAGTTTAGGCCATGATGTACATATAATACTCTGACAAGAAAATCATATCTTGTGACATTTGACAGGGAATTCAAAGTGTTCAATTCTGCACATTGGATAAAGGCACGTTTATGTGAAATTGAATAAAAACACTCCAAAAATATTAAAGAAAGAAAATAAATAAATCCAACTCCTCTTCCCCAAGACAATTTAGTGAAGGTGCTAAACAATGTGTTTCATCACAAACACACATATGTGAAATGAATCTTTGGTATTTTGGTGTTTGTACAATGACTTTTTGTACTCGGCCATAGTAACTCAGCTATCCTATTAAGCTTCATAGTCCGGCCTTGTTTGTCTATAGTCCATACTCAGGCCAGTTAAAGCCTCTAAAAGAAAATCTAACATTTTAAATAAAAGTACAGTCCAAAAAGAGTGGCACTGCTACAAAAAAACAATAGACTTCATAAAATAGTAATAATAACCTTACATTGTGACAAAGCTTTCTAACACTTGCACATGACAAACTCCCCTACAACTTCTAGATGCATCTTGCAAGGTTGATCCTTTTAGGAGTCTTCCACATTAAACCGTGAAACGTTTGGCCTGTTCGCCCATTACCCCCAAACACCGACTAGTTCTGTCTCAGGGTGGCTACTGACCTTGCAAATTCAGCCTCAATGTTTTAGGTTTTGGACAGAAAAGCCACCTGAAAATCCCTCGCCTCCTATACATAGGAAACGTTGTGGATCCTTTACTTTGTGTATTTTGCACAAAGCTGTTACATGTTGTATATAATCTATGGCCACCCACTGGACAAAGCTAAAACATAAAGTCTATTTTACCATTTACATCTATACTAAAACTATGCTAAAGCCAGCAGAGGCTACAAAAATGGAAAAGCAATGCCAACGTCCACAATATAAAATAAACTCTGACTTTGTAACAAAGATTGATTGCCTTAACTACACTTTCTTTCACACAGCATTTTTATGGCTATACATCTGCAGAGTATTTAAAGACAGAGTGATGCGTTGCATTCACTTACTTTTAGAACATCCTCTAGGTGTGTAATTTCCTGGTACAACTCTTGATACTCCTCACACTGGTCCTTACAAGGTTCGAGAGCCTGGAGTAGTCCCTGCAAAGATTCCTCCAAACTTCCATCTAAAAAAGATCTGTTGGCTTCAGAATCACAGCACGTGGAACACTCGGCCTGCAGTCTCCCTGGGATAGCAGGTACTTCCGTAGATGTGAGCCTCTTTACCAGCTGTTTGGTAATATTCCCTTCACAAGTGTCCAGCTCCACAGGCTTCAGTTCAGAAGACTCATCAGAGTCTTGTAAAATTGACACAGAAACATTTGAATCAATATATATTCTATTGCGTACTTTGGGGCTTTGGCAAGCAGAAAAGTGTAATTTATCTCCGGCTAAGGTTTCCTCGTTTTCATGAACATTCTCTGTATTGGACCGAGAGTCTTGAGACTGACTACTTGAGTCTGCAGAAGACCTGGCACTCAAACTGTCCTTCACAGGTACCTCTGATGATGTCTGACTGAGCTTATGTTCTGGTGGGGTCACTGTGATTTCTGGATTGGAGTAACCCAAAGAGGAGGAGGGAGTAGATCTAGGCGGAGTACTATCGCCATTAGGCAAGTCGTTGAAACTTAAAGACAGTGTCCTCTGGTCAATAGATTCCACTCCATTCTCAAAGACTTCATCTTGCAAATTGGACTGCAGATAAAAAAAATGAAAAATGTAAATTACACAAGATATTTAGGACTTTCTGTTAAAAAACACAAAATTGTGACAGACTGCCATGAAAGACATGAATGCATATTGTGTACCAGTTCCAGAAATTATGACAAGTGTCACACCCTTCCCATAATCGAATTATCAGTAATTATCTCATTAAATGATGCATAAACACGTTTTCAATACTGTGTATTTTTTTTATATGTAACTATGGTCACACATCAAAAGAGTAGGTCATAAAATCTGGAAAAAGTATTTGTTTTTAAACAAAGAAAATGCTCACAAATTGAACAAATATATGAAATATAAAAGAAAAAAAAAACAAGTCAATGGTATTGACGGAGATCAATTTGAATTAGCAAAAAGCACACTTGAGAGAAGTCACACGAGAACATACAGTAAGTCCCTCTGAAACAATAATTTAGCTTCTGACAAATAGGACAGAAGTCTATCATTTATCTTGGTTTAAAAAGGTGCATAGGTACTTTATGTGCATGGACATAAGGTATGGACTTTACCAAGTCATGTTTGATGGGTATGCGCATATATGATGCAGGCATCTGCTCGATTGGTGTGAAAACCCAAAAAAGTTGCACGAGTATTTCAAGCACCGTTTGAGGGCCATTTCACATTAGCATTAGTACACAATACAGCAACGCAAACACAGCTAGTGTAAAATGACCCTCAATATGAACCTGTGTAGTTTGAATGAAGGGAGGGGGGGCAGTCTAGAAACTTTTCCTATTTTGAATAGGGGGGCCCTGCAGGGAAAGGTTGGGAATCACTGCTCTAAGCATACATGCCACCACATTTCTGCTATCATTGTCATTTATCCTAACAGAAATACATTTCTCATCACCATTTGTCCCTGAGACACTGACCCATGGCAAACCACAGAGGGTGAATTTTGCCATGAAGACAGAGCCTAAACTAGAAAATATCATTAGAAAATAGCATCATTGCAGACCTTTTACCCAACATTACATAGGGATAGTTTGAACTACATACCATCTTCTTTACCACAGCCAAGGATTCCCCACCACCTGTTCCCTCTCCCTAGTTCACTCTGGGGTTGCGGCCTGTCTTTGAAGCCCGCTCTCTACACATGTCTCGTCCTTTTCCTCCACTCCCTTTTTTTTCTCTCTGCCCTCTCTTGGGCAGGATGGCCTCAATACATTTCTCTCCTTTCCGTTTGCCATGTTTATTTTATTGATGTTGACTTCTTAGTCCGGTGTCAACATTACCTTAGTTCATGGTCTAACCAAGTAATAGGCCCATCAACAATAACCCCTCCTTTACTTATTGCATCAAATGTACAGACACATTGACCGCATGTATGATTCTATTGTTTGATACAAGTTTAACCTGGGTTACACCCAGTCGTTCATTTTTGTATTGTTATTTAAATTTCAATGAAAATATTGAAACAGAAAATAAAATCAATGCTCATGTTTTAATTCAACTATTAGAATTGACGGAAAATTTCTAGGTTGGTTTTTTGAAGAACTACCTACATAGAGCCAAAATGATGTATATTCAATTCAGAAAGCTTTGACACAAGAATAATGAACCTTTTTACCATGTGATTATACTTTCCTAATCTATATGGATTCAAATTTCCAAGGAGTTTTCCTGGATAATCATGTTTAGCTGTGTGAAGGATACATCCTGCTCATTTTACAAAAGAGAGACAAAGCTACAAGTTCCTGTACAAGCTGACATCATCTATATATTCAGACAAAGGCTTGATGTGTATGCAAAGTAAAATTGCTGTTAAAAACTACATGTAACCTAAAATAATATAAAACAGGCCTTTTCACTGTAATACACTGGATCATGGCAACCAATTAGAATTATGCAATCATGCTGGGATTGTTGCACTTTCCTGAAATCTACCCATTTGCTATGTATGGAAAACGTTTATTGCAAAGCACTTGAATGAACCAACAACACATATTTTGACACACACAAATATTTATGGCCCCATTTTATATATATATATATTACATATAAAACAGCATCCATAAAGCATGATATTGCCAATAAATCTGAATTAAATAAAAGATGAAAACCATGCATGAAAAGTCAACCAAAACTCAGAGAGGAACACACAGATCTTCCTGCTTGCAACTCACATAGCACTCTCTGCCTGATCTAGGCCTCAGCCTGAGAGAGGGCAGGTCACTAAAAGAGCGACTGCGCCGGAGCTTGTCAAAGAAAGTCTCCTGCAGCGCGTCCATAATTGACATTCGCAGCCTGTCTTGTGGGGGGTTCAGCCATTTCTTCAGTGGGTTAAAAGCAAATGGAAGGTTAGTAAACAAATGTAACTACTAGCTTTACAAAACAGCTTTTTCTAATAGAACATAGTAAAATGCCCCAAGCAAAGCCTCAAACAACCTTTAAAAAGAATATGGTTTAGAATATAAGTCCACCAAATACCAAGAAAGACATTTTTTATTGTACCTTAAATAGAAAGGCTGCAATAAAAAGGCAACTACCCAGTAAGCACACAAATGTTTAACCTCCCTAGTGCACTGCATAGGTACAGATTTCTGTACCAAAAGCGATAGACTTATGGATTCTTTTTTTTTTTTTTTGTCCAAAACAAAATTAACCTAACCAAACAACTTCTTCTAAAGTATCGCTTTTTACTTTTGTTTGTTGTCAAGAATACAAACCATGTATTGTAAACTGTCAATTTGTGTTAGTGTTTCTTCCTTACCCCCCTTGTCCCCTGGTCCATGTCACTCACTGTGTTCCCAGTCCATTCCCTTTTTTTTTCTTTTACCCTTGTTTTAACTTTCCCGCCACGCCTACCGATGTGCATCATCGTGTCACACCGGTAGGGTGGCGGGAGTCCCTGAGCAGCCGGATTACATTGAACCAAGCCTCGTCGGCCCCGCCTGCCACGACTAGCAGAGTTGAGCGCTGGCCGGGCTCCGGGCTTTTAGTGTATGTTGCATTGAAATCAGGCGATCTACACCTAAGTCCGGAGCCCCGCAGCGCTGCACTTACTGTCTTGTGTGGTCGGCGGCGGCGGCATCCGAGGCTTCTGCTGCAATTCCCGGCTGCTCAGTGATCTGTCATCTACATGGGGGGGCAGTATTTGCATTGCCGCCAGGGGGGTGCCAGAGGGAGTGTCATTCAAGAGATCGGAGCCGCCGCGGACTCGTGGATCGGTGAGTGAGCACTTTCAGCATCTCAGCAATGGACGAGCTGGACTCGTCTCAACCGCTAGGGAGGTTAAAGTAGACCTTGTTGTAAACTGCAGGTAAGACTAGCAGCATGACTTTTGCCACCAAACAATATTTCTTTTGTAGTGAGGCTGCATTGACATATACACTTGACAAGCACCCCCATGTAAACCCTATGGGCATATGGCTGAAAAGTGACTGGAGAATTTAACATCTAATGTTCAGCACTAATCAGGCAGTGTTTTCAGATGCTCCTATGAATGATGATGTAAAACTTCCAGTGTTGAGCAATATCCCATAATTACTAGTAGTGGCAAACATATGGCACGTGTGCCAGACGTGGCACCCTGAGCCTTCTGTTGGCACGCGAGCTTTGAGCCAGTACAAAGGCTGAGATAGGTAACAATGGCAGCCTCTCTTCAGTTCTCAAGTTGTGACTTTATGCTCTGGCAGGAACGGAAGACGCAAACAGAAGACTATATGCATGCAAGAATCTGTAGTCCATCAGCAGCCTTAGGATTAACAGGTACCTACTGTATATGTCATCATCCCTCATGAACAACAGCTGCTGAACCCATGGGCAATAACCCAGAGTTATAACTGAATGTAATAAGCTATTCTAGATGGAGGACAGGGTCATCACTGATATACTTACAATCAGTCCTGTTCAGTGTGTATCAAGATTTGGTTAAATGGAATAAAATGGTTCTATGGAAAGGCAGTTTAAAGCTGGGCATTGGTTACACGAATAGATTCCTGTGCAATCGACCCACGATCAATCACAGCGTGTTGACGTCACCAAGGTGCACATCAATTGCCGTTCGATGGGGACCCGGTACACCTGTTTTTTGAGAAAATCTCACAACACGGGCTGAGAACTGCATGAGAAGATAGGGCAGCTAGCAGCCCGCATGGCCCTCCTTCCTCTCCTTGTACACAGAGCAGTGACAGGCCCCGCCCCCTTCCCACTGCCTGAAGCGGAGCTGATCACAGTCTGACACTGTAGGCTGTGCAGCTGCAGCTTTCTACCTGTTTCTTTGGAGGCTGAATCCTGGTCTCCCTCCCAAGTAATGGACATAAAACAGGGTTATCCAACATGTTGGAAGCCTGTTCATTTGAGTTTTTTTGAGCTGGATCTAGTGATCCTGCTCAAAGGAAGGCATACAAGTGTAGATTTCCTAATAGGCGCACGGTGCTTGATTGTACTCGAATCTATTTAGAAATCTAACTGTGTATGCCTAGCTTAACTGATCAGGGCCATCTAACCTCAGTTTTTAAATCTCATAAAAAATGGTAAAAAAAAAGTGTAAAAAAACAAATTGAAAATAAGTTGCTGAAGGAAAGGACATTTTATGGCAAAATCATCAAAGAGTGACAACACTGTCCCCGTTTCCTAGTTATTCTCCTCCTGTGTCACACAAGGATTCTAATGAAGATTACAAATTGCCATTTCTGTACATATTACACAGGCCCTTTTATGAAATGCCAGGCAGCCTACTCATGAAAACCACCTTCCAAAGGGGAAAAATTGCTGTAGGGTGAACTCTTCATCCCTTAGTTTGTTTCTTGCAATGCAAATGTTGGTAAAAATCAGTCTTAAAACTGCAATTTTCATTGCGAATTGCATGCAGTTTAGTGGACTTGGCAAAGTCAAAATTAGGCAATAATCTGACTGTTTTAGACTGAATGGTTGAAATTGGTGGAGGAAAGAAACACAAGGCATTAGATTTAAAACACACTAAACCCATCTCCCTGCTTGACACAAAATAAAACACTTAATCCCTACAACAAAACCCCATGTGTATGGCCAGCTTTAGATTGGGGGTTTAATGCAGTAAACAGAAGAGAGTTATCGGACATGCAAATACATTTGTGATCATAGAATAACTTACAAAGAAGGAATGGTCTTTAAATGTGGGGGTCTCTGGTGTGCCTTGGCTGTAAATGGAGACTCTCCTTTGGATTGCAGATGCTTTGTTTATGTTGCCTGTAGAAGGTGTCAGGTCTTCTGTATCAAATGGGCTGGAAGGAGAAAAAAAAAGCTGCAGCTCAAACAAAACAGCGTAGATATCCATTTTGTCACCATATATATATTACAACAAATACTAATGTGATCAAATGTAAATAATGCCTGTAGTTATTTGGATGAATTCACTCATACAAAGGCTTTGTAGGGTCCAAAGCAACTGATTACAAAAGATCACATTAATGACGAACCCCATGGCTGCTTCTTGCACCCATTTCACTACTCAAGTCAACTGCAGTAGGGTTAACAACAGCTTTACATCCAAGACAGTGAAATGACTGAGAATGTCGATATGTACTGTACATGTGAAATTTAAGTGGATTCCATAGTTCTTGTACACCTATTAGACATTATAGGATTGCACATTATTGTTTTGATCTACTAGCCAAAAACATCCTAAGCTTGCCTTTGTCTATGATTTGAGGAAAAGCAGTACGCTAAGTAAACCGACTTATCATAATTTCAGTTTAAAAAACATTTTGATAAATAGTGGAATATGTCCTCTCCCGCTGACTATCTGCCGCAGCAGTTGTCCATGAACACAGTTTCGTGATTATGGACTTTATTAAATGAACGTTTGCACTATCATACTTGTTTTTGCAAATTGATGCCTCTAAAAATCCCTTTACCCACCCCCACATGCAAATGCTGGAGTGGGAACGCTTATAATATATATATATATATATATATATATATATATATATATATATATATATATATATATGTGTGATTCATGTATGTATGTATATTTTCCCCCTTTACTAGTTGTCCATGACAGACTGGTTGACTAAGGTTTGGCCTGGCTTGGACTTTAAGGGGTACAAGTGAACCTGTCTTGATCAGAGAGACTTAGAGTTATTTGTGTTTTATACTATCATGGGATGTCTAATACATACATAGCTGAAGTAAAGCAAAAAACTATTCTAGAGGTCAATGGTCATTGTTGATATTGATATTAAGTGTATTTTTCTATTTTTTGTTGTCGTGTTGTTGTGGGGTTTTCCCCCTTCTTTTGTAGATTCATTATGTGGTTTTAAAAAATATTTAGATATATTTACACTGAAACTTTTTAAAATAATCTATGATGTCATAAGGTTATTGAACTTAATATCCAAGGTACTTAAAATCAAATCTAATTTCTTTTGTTTTCTTTCTTCTCATCATGGTTTTTTCACACAACTTCTTTGCAATCTACACAAATAGGCTGTGAAAATTCTTAAAGTGGAAATGCAGAATAGGAGGTCATGGAGGGCATGCTCTTAACAAATCTCCTTTAAATAGTGTGTAGTTGCTTATACACAACACAGCCTCAGGCAAGAACAACTATGAAGGAATGACAACAAGTTATCTGGGTCAGTGCTGCTTACCACCATGTCACCTCCAAGTTGAGTTTTATCGTGCCAAGGTCATTTATGTCAACAGCTACAGCTTGAGGATGAGCAGCAAACAAATCCTTTGTTTCACAGGTAACACTTCCCACTAGGATGTGAGTGGCTATTCCTTTAAGTTCTGTCACCTAAGAGGAAAAATGTAATCTATAACATTGGCATAAACACACAAAATGTACATGAGTTTTCACCAAATGTTAGGCTTATACCTTTATCGATATTAAATTGTTGATCAGGGGAATAAAAAACATTTCTTCTCCATCCCAGGTCTGTTTACCATTAACCTCAATTTTGCCTTTCAGTTTCCACCGCTGACGACCATATCTCATAAATATCTGGAAAAAGAAAAAAGAAGAAGGGTTTCACAGGACGTCCATTAGAGAATGGAATGATGTTAGTGATCTGAAAGTTAAAAAAAAAAAACGCAACAGATAAAAACCTGCAAATGCCCAGCAGATTCTCCAACACCAATTTCAAGAAACATTACATTTAAAATATATAATGGTAACACTAGAAGGTAGATACATTATTTGTGCTTCTGTAATAGAAATATACCAGAACATCAAAAATAGTGGGTTGTGCTAGGCTTGATCTAGACCTAAGATACATGATGAATTTATGACCTATGTATGTAACCAAAATGTCTACTATGTAATGTGTGAACTGGCAAAAAGTTTAATTTTTTTTAAAAATAAAATGTAAAACTTGAAACACCTGGTATCACGTGTATACTTAACCTCCTGAGCGTTTGCCACGTGGCACGTTTTTTTCAAAACCATGCCACGGGCAATCGCGGCGGAGCACAATATGCTCCGCCGTGATTG
>CM070036.1:59150697-59161156 GCA_036250615.1 Ptychadena robeensis | reverse complement strand
ACACTATTTTATCAGTGGAGAGACGCTTCCTGCCCTCTTTCTTCTGTGCACGGCTTCTCAGAAATGAAATCTAATGTTCACCATATTGCATCATGACTTGTGACACACCATACTCTCGCAATGATGAACCTGTGCTTTTTGGCTTCATGATGCCTGCTGGGAGTGTTGTTTAGTGCTGTAATAGTCGGCAATAATTCTAAGCACAGTTAGCTCTACTATTAAGTGGAAAATGTCGGGCTGAAATTAATGACAAAGATGGAAAAGACCACAAGTATCGTGTCACAGTCTCTCTTTAATAAGGGAAGGGGAGCCACCTTTGTTAAACAATGGAGAGTATTGCGTAGCACAACAGTCTAGATGGTGTGGGTATAAACTCCAACTGCTGAAACAGGAACATAAAAGCATAACTATGACAATGAGGATTGTCACTTTAGTGTCTCTTGACACACACACACACACACACTTAAGTAATACACTGGTATGCAAAGTGGAAAAAACCTTGCTCTACATACATTTATTATGTTTCCTAAATGCATCCTCATACTACAGGAGGATAGGGGAGACATGCACGGAGCTTCCTTCTCCCCCTCCTCTCTGATAAAAAGGATTCTTGCTTGTGTTGTGCTCTGAAGGCAAGTGACATCTGGTGGCTGAAGCCGATATTGCAGATTGAGCAAAGATTACAGCTTCACAAAACTTGACTTTAATGTACACACTAATTCAAAATTCTTTTTGTTTTTATTGTTAAATGTATACGATTTATGTCACTTGGACAGCCACAGGGAAACTTTAATAACTAGAAAAGGTTGCCGTTAGGGGTGTCGAATTGGGAATGTAAAGGACTTATCCCCAAAAAATTTAATTCTAAGAGTGTTGTAGATCTGGTGGATGGAAATCAAAGTAGGCATATATAAAGGGTAAAAACTGATAACCAAAAAGTTGGACTACTGAGTTATGATGCTGAGATATATACTGAGATCTGGGGGTTCAAACGGTGTTGTACTATGAGAGTTACATGTGACCCAAAGCCAGCTGGTGACCTGTGGATGGAGACAGCTAATCCGAGGCTCAACCAGGAACAGGGAGGTCCATCTGCAGCAGAATCTATCATGCAGGAGGCTATCGCAGAGGACAGTGAGGAAGAAGGACCCTTTTAAAAGTGTGCTACATATGGGGTGAGTACCACGCACAATCTCCTGGTACTCATCCAAGTAGCTCACTAAGAAAGTTATGTGCACCCCTGTATGTTGTCACAGTTATCGATTATCTATGTAAAAATCAATGCAACAATTATATATTTAGATGTCTTAAAGTAATTTCAGAACTTGAATGTTCATTTAGAAATACCTTGCTGATATGAAATTCCAGTCTTCTTATGTACCTCTCAATGGTCTTGATTTGCTAGGAAGAAGTAAAGGAAGTCTTTACAAAATAAAAACAACTGGGCTACGCACAGTAATAAACACACACATTTTAGTTTAGGTTTCACATTCCTTTTCCCTAAAATATTTAGAACTAAAACCAATAATAAACAATTTTAGGGACCATCTACCGTTCTAAAAGCCAGCTTCCCTAAACAAACAGAAATTAGTACTACCACTGATAAATAACCATATTCTTCAGTCTAGAAGACGAACTTTCATTCTCTTTACATGCTTCTATTATTGCGACTTGCTTTCTGCAATACATGAGCTTTGAATGAATGAGTTAAGCCCACCATACAAGGCATGAAGATTTTTTTGTATCTGATTGTATTAAGGAGCATGCGCATAAATCCAAATTTATTGCTTGTGTATTAGAAGTAAATCCATTTATTTGCAAGCGATATTTTAAATCGCACAAATTGATCTAAATAAAAACAGTTGTAACAAATGGTGGTGTGTGTGTGGCTAGCCTTAGAGGCAATTACCATATTTAATAATTACAATCAATTGTAAAATATCTGTGTGTCTTATGGTATGAATGTGTAAAACGTTTTTAAGTTCCCAGAATCCCAGATCTTCTGTATACCCACTCGCAGTACCCATTCTCTGAACACACCGAGCACCTTATGGAGAGACACATTTTACAATCTGGCACTGAAACTAAACTCTGTATTCCTCCAGCCAAGAGGCCAATACCAGAAGGCAGAGTGAATACTGCATGGAGCAGGCCTGCCTACTTTGCTGGAACATGCTGCATAATCACTTTATATGGGAATGGTTGTGCCTTGGATTCTTTACTCTGTAAAACTATTAAGATACCGCATTATAAGATGCACGGGACCATAAGTCTAAAGCCAGCTTTATAATAGTTACAAGGTAATACTGTTGGAGACCGTAGTACTATGGAAATATGGTTGGAAGGTGGGCATACAATTTCTTTCTTTATCCCCCTGCACATGCTCCATAGTACCATTGGATGGAAATGGACTGAATTGACTGAAATTTACCAACATCTCCAATCACTGCCTGTTCAGTTTTATATTCCATTTTAATCCACTTTTATTTGGATTTGATTTTAAATGATTGACTTAATATGATCGTTTTGCAAGTCAATCAAATTAAACCGTGTATGATCAGCTTAAGTTGATATATACAGTTAAAGACCTACATAATGATTTCACTACACATTATTTAACAAATAAACTATATTCCGAACCATAATTTTTTCACATTTTGGCGTTTCTGATCTATTTTAGTTGTGGGGAATAATATTGTGGGAAATAAAGCCTATTAACTAGAAGGTATAAACATACTTAAATGATGACAAGATGAGATGTTAGTAAATGAATAGTGCAACAGAATATTTCCTCATAGTTCACCACAAGTTACATAAAAAAAAAAAAGGGAAGGATTTGTTTCAACATTTTGTAAAGAAGTTGGTTTCGCAAGTAAGCATTTTCTTTTAAATGGTTAGGTCATTTAGTAAAGCTATGATATTATTTCCTACAGCTGGTAAACATGTGCAAATTATTAAAATAGGCTTAGCAGCTGCTTATACACTTCTTCCATGCCTAGTGTACTTTAACTACAAAGCTTCAAGTAAATAAAACAAAATTGCCATAATTTTGCAGGTTCTAGAGCTACTAATGTACACGTCTCTACACATCCGTTGATCCGTCACTCTAACAGATGTGTTATGTTAAAATCAATGCAGGGCACTGCGTTGACATTAACGCAAAGAAAGCCAATGCAAGCATGGGTGCGTTGATGCACTCATAGAAAATGAATCAAGTCCGTTGAAACTCAATCGTATGCGTTGATCAATCCGTCCGTCCATGGTAAAAAAAACAAAGACAAAAAAAGTATAAGTAAAACATACTGGAGCCTTAGGCAATGTTCCCACATAGGCAATGAATTGCCTTGCACTTTTAATCGTGTGCTTAATAGCAGACTGGTGATTGCTCACGCGATCAACTGGGCGATTAAAAAAAGTAAAAAAAAAAAAATATCAAAAAAGGATCATATAAATTGAAAGTTTGTAAAGGGTTGTATACCAAACATTATGAATAATCATTTAATAAGGTTTTATAAACCAGGACATGTTACACTAATACTGCCTGGTTTATATGTATGTCATGTAGTTTGTTCACTCCTTGCCTGTGCAGCCATGCCCTTCCTATAAAGCTCAGTCAATTCTAAAGATTTTGATTGAATTAAGGCAGAACAAAATTGTGATCCAAAGCTTACCTTGTCCAGATCATACAAGACTCCCTGTGTTAAACAAATATGAAAAGAAAATGATTAATTATATCAGTCCAGCAAGAGGAAGGCATTTATTGCAGAGTGCATTATCAGAATCATTAAAGACAAAATGTAAGCCATCATTATTTGAAGAAAGTTTTTACTTCTAGTTTGTTTGACATTCAGACATGCCCACCCTGTGAAATCTTCTCCCATATACACAAGGAAGTGATCGAATTCTGGCAACTTACCAGCCTTGAATTTCTTTTCATGTCTTTAAGCTGGGCAGTCAGCTTGTCTAGTTCAGTTTGATGAACTTCCAGGTACTCGCTGCAAAAAGAAATTAAACACCAAACAATATTACAGTAAGTGAAGGTTAACAAGAAAGTATCTTAAGACATCCTATTAAAAACTATTACTGACAGACCAATTTTGAGGCAATTACCAGCAATAGGAGCCTTTCCCCCCTGCAGAGCATTCTATTCCATCATTAAATAATCAAGCTTTTTATTGGTAGCTATGTAACAGCCATTATAAACTAGGACATGAAGAAAATAGGAAATTACATGGACATTCTAGTCTGAAGATTGCCCGGACCAGAAGACCTATTCAAGGAACTGACATGACCTATAAAAATGTACCGTAAGTGAGCGTACAATAATTTATGCACTTTATGCAGTTAGTAAAATATTTTTAATCAGAATATTGATTGATACAAAAACATATGAAGTTGTACAAGTCAAAGAGACACTTGTAAAGTGATCCCTCCGCTTGTTAAAACTAACAAGATAATCGGCCCTTGTAAAGTCAGTCTACTCAAGCCTTAAATGTATCCAGTTCAGGGCTGAAAAAGTTATTTATCACCACAGGATGGGTGTCTATGGCCGACCAACTCACCTAAGCCTTATATCATCAATGCTTCGCTTGGCAACGCATTAGACAAAAGGGTAATTTCTTGACTGCATTGTGTCATATAACATTTTGTGAGGGGATATTGGTAAGTGGTTGTTTTTCAGGGGTTGGGACTTCGTTCTTAGGGTAAGCAACTCTGAAAGATTAGGGTACCAAGATCTTTTGGACTATGTATGGCTTCTAACTTTGTCAGGGTGGTCTATACTCCTTTCAATATGATTGTGCTTTAGAACTTAAGGCAAAGTCAATACAGGCATGGAGGATCAAATTTGGTGTGGACGAACATGGCTGGGCTGCACAGAGCCATAACCAAGATGAAAGAAAACATTTGGGAATAAATAACAGCAAATACTGCAAGCCAGTGGAAGAATGTTAACACACTCCTAAACCTTGCGGAAAGCCTTGCAATTAGAGCTGAAACAGTTATAAAGTCAGGTCCATAACTATTATACATTTATACGATTTACAATTATATAACATTTTGGCTCTATATACCACAATGGATTTGGAATGAAACAAACACAATGTGCTTAAACTGCAGATTTGAGGGGTTTTACGTCCAAATCAGGTGAACGGTGAAGGATTTACAAAAGTTTTTTTTACCACCAAAACGGGGGGGGGGGCTTCCATTTTTTCAAGTAAACTATTTACTTCAGAATATTTTTCTTTGTTTGCTCCTCAAATCCTAGGTGCATCTTATGATCCGGCGCGACTTCTAGAGAGAAACATTTTACAGGTAACAATACTTACTCAAGGCCATTTTTTAAGGCTCCATAGATTTCCTCCACTCTCTCTGGTTGTGGTTCCTTAGAACTGCTATTTTTATGGCCTGAATTGTGCATCTTCTTTTGCTTAGCTTGAGGTTTTTTGGGAGCTGAAGAGTTACCAAGGAAAGAATTGCACCTGCATAAAATGAAAAATAAAAATCAATGTACCTGTTTTTTAGATTAATGTTCTTAAATGTCTTTCATAAGAAGATTTGGCCAGTTATGGACATACATCAGTGATCACACAAGCCCCAGGAAACGTTATCTAAAACACTATGGTGATATGTTTGGGAGAAGTCAACAGCAATGGATGTGAAAGGGCACACAAGGCAAGTTTGTGCTGACAGTTTTTAACAAATTTTCTCTTTTTTTGTTATTTACATTTTTAGAGATTTGACAATTGCCAACTATAAGACATGCCTAAAGCCCCCACACCTTTAGGTCACTTTATACAATTTCCATTAGATCTACCAACAACTATGTAGTGCCGAATCCCCCCTGAAAGAATACATAGTGATTGGAAGGTTTAGAAATGTCCTCATATTACATTGTTTTAGTAAAACAAAAGTTGATTGTACAGAAATGGTATGGTAAGATTGTAAGGTGTTTGGGGGCCTTAACAAATGTAGAGATAAGATATCAACCCCTGCAAGTTTAATGCCAGAGCTCATTCATAGACTTATTGTGACCATAAATAGTAAAGCCTGCCATACACCCACCGAGTGGGTGCGGACAGAGCTGCTTAGATGAGCTCTGTAAAGCAGCGTGATGACATCATCACGCTGCTCTCCAGAGATGACTGCATTGGTGGGCACCCTTTGACGCTAGTCTTCATTGAAGTTAATGGCATCGGCCAGAGAACATCGGACATGTCCGTTCTCTGGCCGGCCGAGCTGTGGGGCGACAGGGATCTGTTGCCCCATGTGGGCACCCCCCATCCCATCCCCCCAAATTGAAACTAATATATGAAATAGGCTGATTACATGCAAAGTGAGATATTAAGCCCCATTTTGAGGATTATGGCTTACAGCTTCTGAAAATTTTATTATTACATGAAATCAATAAAACAAACATTTACAGCCTCAATGCAGCAATGTGGCATGGATGGTGTCAACCTGTGGCACTGCTCAGGTGTTATGGAAGACAAGGATGCTCAAATAGCAGCCTTCAGCTCTTCTGCGTTGTTCCCTCTCATGTCTTCGCTTTCTCTTGGCAATGTAGACATGGCTCCCCAAATCAACACAGACTGTATAAACTTTACTGGACTTCAAGCATCTTGGATTGTGTGCCTCTCCATTCTTCCTCCAGACTCTGGGTCCTTGGCTTCCAAATGAGATGCAAAAAGAGAACTTTGCACCACTGAGCAACAGACCAGTTCTTTTTTTCTTTAGCCCAGGTAAGACGCTTCTGACATTATTTAGGAGCGGCTTGACAAAAGGAATACAACACTTGAAGACCATGTCCAGGATTGGTCTGTGTGTGGTGGCTCTTGATGCACTAACTCCAGCCTTAGTCTACTCCTTGTCAAGGTCAACAACACTTATGAATGGTCTTTTCCTGACAATCCTCTCTCTGCGGTCATCCCAGCTGTTTGTGCACCTTTTTCTTCCACACATTTTCCTTCCACATATCTTTCTATTAATGTGCTGTGATACAGAACTTTGGAAACATTCAACTGCTTTTAAAATAACCTTTTGAGGCTTTCCCTCCTTATGGAGGGTGTCAGTGACTGTCAGGTCCACAGTCTTTAGATTATGAATCCTACTGGACCAGACTGAGAGACCATTTAAAAGCTCAGGAACCCTTTGCATGTGGTTTGGATTAATTATCTGATTAGAGTCTGCACTTTGAGCCTAGAACATTGAACCTTTTTATAATATTCTGAATATTCTTATTTTCTGAGATTTTGGTTTTGGGCTTTCATGAGCTGAAAGCCAAATTCATCAAAATTATAACAAATAAAGGCTTGAAATATCTCGCTTTACATGTAATCAGTCTATTTTATACATTAGTTTCACCTTAAGTCTGCCAGGATTTTGTTTTGTTTTTTTACACAAAAGTACAAACAAAAAATGTGGTTTCTTTATGCCTTTGCAACGTTGATTACATCAGCGCTACACCGTCATCTCCGGAGGGCTACTGTAGCCACCTATCCTACCACACCAACAATGATAAAAACACCAATATCACAGAAAATTCAGTCCACGGCTGGATGAGGATTGTGACTGAGCATTTTTTAAAAACTTGGAGGTTTGTGGGAAATAACAGTACAAACTCATTAAATGCAAAACAAATCCATAGGTTCACACTACACACACATTTGCCTGTACCCACTGTTTTTGAATTAATTGAATTTAGGATTGCATTTCCAATACAAGTGTATCGGCATGGCAAACATCAGCGTATACAAACTGCACAAAGCCATGCGTTACTACAAACTCTAACACAACGGATGGCAGTGTGCATGGCAGCACCTATATGTGTGCACAGTCTCCCTGTAACAGTTACATTTCCTGTAGATACAGCCAGGCCAACAATCTCTCTCTCATCTTCCTTTAACAAACCAAACAAAACAGGAGGGTACAAACCAATTTACATTGACAAGGGTGCTTAGATGATCACTGCTTGTTTATACAGCTACTTTATCTTAAAGTAAAAGCAAAGTAGTTTTATCCATGTGAAAATATTGAATGGGATTTAGATCCATTTCATAGATCATGTTAGAGAAGGGAAACACCTAATAACTGCAAGCTGCAATACAAGATCTTATTTTAAGGGGGAAATACAGATTGGACAATGAGGGCGCAGCACTGAGGTATAGAAATGGTCTCTGTACTCTACACTTCTGTAATCAGGGACACTGCACAAGGCAACAGAACTTATTTGTATAAAGTATAGCCCTGTACACGCCCCATAACCTCTGCAGAGAATTATAGCAGACCATCTTCAAGACTGATGAAAAACTGAAAATAAATCCTTTTTTAAATGCAAAATTGACAGTATTTCTGACAAATCACACAGAAGAATCAATTATTAGAACTATACTAGAACTAGAAGTGGGTAAAAAGGACACTACTCCAGATAAATGTTAAATACTAGACAAAATAAACCACCAACATCCCTCCCACAATGGGCATTGTGGGTAATAAAGCGGAATTATCTCTAGAATTTAATAAGGGGACACAAGGCATATGCATCAGGAGTGGATATTCTGCCCGCAGCACAAACACATTAGAATTACTTACCGAGATCTTCTTTCTGGGATGCCACTAAAGCCGGCGAATGACTGACTTCTGAGAATCCCATTAGGTCCTCCTGGAGGAAATGTCTGAGAGCCCACTGACATGATATCAGGGCTTCTGAAAGATAACTCTGCAAGACAAACCAGAAGGGGTTTTAGTGCAGGCCTTTGTGTAAGGATAATACAATGAAATGCTTTCTGTGTTATCACAGTTGATAAGTGAAGCCTGAACAACACTGATTGGAAATGGCACTGATGGCTTTCTACTGTGGGGAATAATTGGACAATGGAGATAACCTGTCTTGTGGTTTTCCTCAATGTCAGTCATGCTGTCGACACTACAACTTCCTATACCTCTCATGCAGCTGCATGCTAGAAATTTTATCATTTGTACATACTTAAAAACAAATCTTACATAAGTAAACCTGAACTAAATGGCATTTAGTGACATCATAATCTACACACATTTTATTACAGCATTTGCTTCTGATCTCCCTTGGCCTCATTACAGCTACTTCTTATGGACATGTCATATAAAGGATGTATGACTTTTTTAGGGTTAGTTTCCCAATGATGACAGTACTAGGCGGGGGGGGGGGGGGGGGGGGGGGGGGGGGGGGGGCTCAAAACTGTTCCTTAATAGCAAAGGTGGGCCCTTGCAAGGAAAGTTTGGGAACCACTGGCATAGAACAAGATTTGTTAACTAACCTCCCAACTTCCAGACAGAAGGAACACAGGACACACCACTGCCATTACAATGTACCCTGCTACATGGTGACCATGCCATGACTATGTATGAATAGTACCTATACATAAAATAAACAGCATTTTTCCAGAATACCATTCCTTTCTACTGAGATTCCAAAAGAATATAAAAAAACATGATTTTAAAGGATCTTTCAAGAAGTTTTTTCAGTGACACACACACACACACACACACACACACACACAATGCTCAGACTTTGATAGAGGCAATAAAAATAACCACGAGGCTTATAGTCAGCAGGCTGGAGAGCAGGCATGTAAAATATGTTGTGCTATTTGTGGAAATCGGCATGATTCTTGTGCATACAGCTTGCTTCCCACCCTCCTCTCTCCATCTTTCTTTGATCAGACAATTTCCCACTCGCCATGATCAGGCTCATTATACACAGGTACACATCTCTCAATGATCATTATTTATTCCCAAACTCTCTACAGCACAGAATCTGTTACCACTTTTCTCCCCTAAATTGTACCTAATGATCTCTGTAAAGAGAACAGAACAAACACCAGAACATTGACACTGGAAAGTCTGACCCATGCTCTGCTGTTTCTGGGGAACATGTAAAGTCTGATATTATGTGTGAAAGTATGCAAGCATCCAACAGACAAACACGTAGGGTTCCAAAACCTATTTACAGGTCCTACAAGGTATAAGATAACAAAATTTGTTTCACTCATGCAATAGACCACTAAATCAGCAACAAAGGTTTTAGCTGTCCAGAGAATGTTCTACTACTTCTTCTTCTGGTTAAAGCTACACCTCACCCATATACAACTTGCACATACAGTAGTTTGTGGTCTATAACAGAGTGGATTTGATTTAAACCTCTAGTCAGTAAGGCTTGATTTAAGTCATAGTTTTCTACATAAAGACTCTTGCTTGCTGCTATAGCTTTAATAAAAAAGAATCTTTCTGGTATAACTTTAATATGCGAGCAGATGAAGATTTTTAGAATAACAACTTTTCATATTAGTTTTTTATCCCCAGTTAGCTTAATCATTCATATTTGGACAACGTTTCTGTTGTACTTAGGAAGGAGAAAAAAAGTATTACCTTAATAATAACATTTTAAATAGATTTATTCAACTGAAACAAGAACATTGCAGCA
>CM070036.1:59069159-59098636 GCA_036250615.1 Ptychadena robeensis | reverse complement strand
AATGTTCCTAAATAGAAAAAGGGGGCCCTGCAAGGAAAGTTTGGGTCTGCCTTTTAGGGTCTGCCTGCACACATTTTTTTCGTAGGAGAGACATGGCTCCTTCAAAGTAATCACCTATAATGCCTGTACAAACATGGGTGTCATAGCTCATGCCAATTACAGGGAACTGCGTCATTGCTGCAACTCTGTGTGTCACTGGCAATGACAGGTCCATGATCCCCAGTGTAGATAGAGCTTTAGGTCCTGGGCTTTTTCAGTTTAACACCCTTAACCTCCCTAGCGCACTGCTGAGGTCCAGATTTCTGTACCCGAAGCGCACCATGGACTCTAATGGAATTTTTTTTGTGTTGTAGGCTTGTAACTTCCAAAAATCTGTCCGTACACGGGTCTAATAGACATCCTGTATATAATAATGTTTGATACACACAATTATTATTAAAAAAAGTACATTTAAAAAAATTATGAAATGTATCATTTGAATGCTTAAATCTCTGAATACTTATTTGGTATGAAAGATTTCAAAACAGTATTTATTAATTTCAAAACAGTATTTATGTTTGTTTATAATAACATTTTTATTTTGTTTTTGTTTTGAATTGTATTGGATACAGTTATCACTGTATCCAATACAATGGCATTCTCTGAAAGGGTTAACTTCAAAGATCACATCTGGAATGACAATAGGGGGGATATTCCAGGTGTGCCTTTGAAGATATCTCAATTTGCATATGAATATCACAATTTGCACATGAATGTCCCGCAGGACATTCATGTGCAAATTGGGACATTCATGTGCAGATTAGGCTGGTACAGAGGTGTTACAGCCGGCTTGCATAAGGATCGCACAGACAGCAGAGCAGAGTGTGCAGCCGGGGATTCTGAGCTCTTAGCTGGACGGCACTATCTCGTCAGCTGCAATACTGCATAAGCAAGTGCAGGACGAGATGGTGCCGTCAGAAGCGCTAGGAAGGTTAAAGACAGGTGTACCGTTTACAGTATATGGCTAAATTAACCCTTGAACTAGCAAGTAGGCGTCATTGTAATGCCTTGTGCGTTTCCTCCTCACAGGGTACCATTTTGAGTGTTCCATAAATGTATTTAAAAGTTTTAGCCATAAAAATTAAATAAAGACAAGTTCATACCAAAACCCTGTTGTCAGTCAATGTAAAAAACTGGATGTGAGCAAGGAGGCCTGTTACTTTCATCCTGTCCGGAAAAATGGTCCAGAAGTCCAGCTATTTAATGCAAAAAGCTTGTGGTAGACTACCCAATAAATGTAGTAAAATTTTGTTCAATTTAAATGCAATACTAACAAAAATGTAAAACAAAAATGTGTTAACTGCTAGTATAAAATCTTTGGAAAGGATAACATAGTAAGAAATTTACCCCATGTGCATGTAAACTTGTGACTAAATTTCATATCATGCATTCTTGTACATCCAAGGTCAACACTGCCACAAGTCATGCATGGAGTGTGACTTAATCAAATAGAATATTACTTATGGATAAAATATTGTATGTATAGGCTGTATACAAGGCAGGGAAAGCACATGTAGATATGGGCCAGATGTATGGCCACCAAGAGTGCCGTGTGCGCTCACGGCCATCTATCAGGCCCATATCATATGCAGCCATCCCGCTTGACAACAGGGATATCGGACATGACCGTAAAGCACAGTCAATGTCCATTGCTGTGGTCTCCATGGAAAGCATCGGCTGAGCTGGAGACACAGCAGTGCTGTCTCTCCAGCTCCTCCGATATCGTGCAGCAGCGTGATGATATCATCGTAAGTACAGCATGCCTGTAACATCATGAAGATATATTCTATCTGTGTGGAAAGACCTTTTTAGAACATCATTGTTTTAAAAGTTTGCCAATGCCCTTATCCTGGAAAAGTTAATTAGTAAATTAAAAATGAAGATAAACAGAATTCAGGTGAATTACTTTCAGGTAATTATAGCATTTATATTTAATTTTATATTAGTCTTGCAAGTGGGGAATGTTTTTTCCTGATGTACATCATTTTATATCAAGTTAAGTTTGATAAAATAATATTATTTAAGCCTACATCCAGGGTCAGGGAAATGGTCATTGGAAAGTTCTTATCAGTCTGCGACTTAATCAGTTCCGTTCAACAGCTTTCTTTTTTAAGAAAGAGATAATGGAGCAATAACTCTAAGAATAATAGCAGCAAGAGTTCATGTAAGAAGGAAGCTATATATGAGTCAAAAATAAACTTTTTTCAATTGAATTTGTCACAATAAATCTATTTCCAACATGTTTTAAAAAAATGTGATTGTGTAAGATATTGAGCATATTATTATAATGATTTGTAAATCATTAAAAGAGTCAAATATGTGGTCAAACCTAAGCGTTCACACATGACCGCTGATGTCACTACTATATTCAGAATTGAAGCGCTTGAAATGACTGGACCTTAGTAAACCAAAAGTAAAACAATAGAGGAAACGAAACATACAATTGAGATCTGTATGGGAGGTTTGAGCATGCCCAGACTGGTGCCACCCTTGTACTTGGAGTATGAGCCTGAAGAGTCTGATCGCTTTGAATAAGAAAAAGCAAGCACCTGGCAAGATCACCAGGTATTTTCTATGCACAGAAAATTGATTTACATTAAGAGCTACTACACACTGCCATTGTTAGGATGGCTGACACACTGTAACCTTCCTTTAACTGCACTGTTTTGTGCAATGAGTGCATATATTGTGTAGTTAAGCTAGACACACGAGTAGATCTGTAAAAGTACAATAGTACAAAAGTACAATAAATCAACATGCGCAGTCACGGTGATTGATTGTACTTTAATCTGTTTACAAACCTACCCCTGTGTGCCTTCCTTCGAGCGGGCTCTATTGAACTTGATTGAACGGGGTAATAACATGTTGATAAACCCTGTTCAATCTCCATTACTTTGCATGGAAATGTGAATCTTCATGCAAAGTATTGGATGTCACTGGCTCCTGCCTCTTTCCTGCACAGCCGTCCGCTGTCAGTGTTAGGGGGCGGAGCCAGCACTCCTCACTCTGAAGCTGCTGCTGTGTGAGTGAGACAAGCTCAATTTCTCCCCAGCTTGTAGCGTGTTCTCATTCACACATGCTGCAAGCTGGGGAGAATAGGTCCCCGTGGTCACGATTGAACGGGAATCGATGTGCCCATGTGGTGCACATTAATTTCCCTTCAATTGATCCCCGGTCAATCACAGCGTGGTGATGTCACCACGCTGTGATTGATCGGGGGTCGATTGCACTGGAATCTACCCATGTGTGCCTAGCTTTAGGTTGATGGCTGTGAATCACTGACATCCCCCTCCATGGTATTACTTTAGTTAACTGCCGAAATTTCATCAGTGTGTGACAACTCCTCACTGCCCAGTGTGCAAAAGTTAGATCGGGAGAACCCTATATATCCCTGAAAGCTTCAGCGATTCTCTCTCTCTGTTTATGGAGGGGCGTAGTTTTTTTTTTACATATTCGCACTATAAGATGCAGGGACACTTTCCCATTGATGGTAAAAAAGTGCATCTTGTAGTCCGAAAAATACTGTAAAAGCATTCAGGAGGCCAGATGCTTCTGTGTATTTAGGATGTTTTTCCATGTGAATGATTTGTTTTTTTCCACTGCATGTATAGAACCGTTCACATATTTGATTGTCCAAAAGCAAAGCAATCATTTCCGTATCAACTGACAGCTCTCTCTGTGGGTAAGTTTTATAGGATCTTGTATATCCAGGACTGGTAGCGCAATTGACTTTATTATTTTTTTCATTCTTATAGCAAAGAAAACACATTTTCTTACCTTGGTGCATTAGATGTCATTGCAAGATAGCTAAGGAGCACTGAAAATGTGCATCAGCTTTAAATAATACAGTAAATGCGCAGATCTGTGTAGGAGGTAATTTGCTCACAAATTATATGTAGTTCTTATATGTCACACTGAATCAAACACTTAAACCTTACTGAGCGATTATGTAAAAAGTACACGTACAGATTTCAACATTTTTTCAGTGTTTTGTTACTGTGAATGTAACGATGCTTATGTCTAATCTAGCCGTCAGCAAAACTAGCTAAACGGCTACTGTGTTTTATTGTGATTAATCATAAAATTGTTATATGATACAAAGCTTTCTCCATTTTCCATTTCATAGATTTGTGTGTTTTATTAAGTTATAGCTTAACTCAACTTAACATTTTTATCTTTGCATTGAGTCTACCTCCCTACTTTTTGTTAAATCTAGCCATAATCACTGGTGCTTTCCACCTATGCACAATGATCTAAAACAGGCCTGCGGGCCATAGGCCCTATGTGACCCATTTAGGTCTTTAATCTGGCCCGATGTCTTCTTGGAGACCAGATGCTCTTGCTATGACAAGGGGACAACAGGACGAAATTTAAAGCAGACCTACCAGCTCCGCTTCTATTTTCGTCACCAGAAGTGCTGATAATAGGATAGATCGGAGGTCAAATCTAAAATACTTACCTGGTAAAACTGTCAACATGCAGCGATGCCCCCCCCCCCCGTGACATCCAACTGCAGCTTGGGCAAGGGGAGGGTAGACATCACCCTCCCATGTCCCCTTGCTCCCGGAAGCCATCCACATCTGAATCCAGTGACTCTGGAGGGTGGAGCAGCACCAGATTCAGATCCGGATTGGTGGAGGGAGCGAGACAGGAAGAGTCTCACTCCTTCACCTTGTAGCCTGGAGGACCGGACACTCCAGGCATGGTGGCACGGAATGCATGCATATGTGTTTATTTTTTTCATGTTTGTATATTTACAGTTTTCATCTGTTTTTAGCTTTTTTTATTGAATAAAATAGTTTTATTGTCATTAAAAAAAATGTCAATAGATTTTTATTAGGTTTTTGAACAATAACAGAATAAATGTACAGTCATAAAAAAGTGTGCATAGTAGCAGGCATAACAGGCATCATTGGTATATGTCATAGAGGCCAATGGCCTCAGGAGGTGATACCCGCTACACATTTGGTATACATGGTGCGCACACATCCAGTAAAACACGTGCATAAACACGCCCGTGCCTAAGTAAATAAACAGAAAAATAACAACAAAGTAATAACAAAGCAGCAATCAACATCTAAATAAGAAAAAGAGAGAAGGAAGAAATATCAATAGAGACAGGGGGTGAGGGATGAAAAAGAGGGGGGGGGGGGGGGGGGGGGAGCCCTTGGGTGGACCACTCGACAAATACCCTCAGTAGGGTGTACAGGAGTCTAGATAGTCAGGAGACGGGCATCCAGGTTCTGGTAATGGTAATATTCCAACCATGGGTCCCAAATTTTTTCAAACTTGGCCATGGTGTCTTGGAGTTGCGCATTCATTTTCTCATTGGTGAAAAACCAGGCCACTTTAGCCTTGATTTGGGCCACCATAGGGGTACCAGACCACCATGCTTTGGCCAGAACCAGCTTAGCAGCCGTAAAGATAAAGGAGAGTAATTTTAGCTGGGTGAACGTACAGTCTATAGGTTTGAGCGTTAAGAGGGTCTCAAAGGGGTCTTTGCATATGCTACGGCCCAGTACAGTATAAATTAGCTGGTACACCCCCGTCCAAAAGCGTCTAATTTTCAGACAGTGCCACCAAACCCAGGTCGGACTCCCACCTAGAGACATATGACATGGGATGACAAGAGTCTGAATCTACTGTGGACTTGTAAACTAAAGATACCGCGCCTTTCCCCAGGGGTGTCGAAAGACAATACCAGGTGCTGGGGTGGCAGTTGTCAAATACTGGCACCCACCCCCAAGTAATTGTAATGGGCAATGTGAAATGTTGCTTTCCCTGGGCCACAGCCCCTTAATCAAATTTAAAAACCCATTGTGGCAGAGTCAAAAATTTACCCATCCCTGATCTAGAATTTGCTAAAGTAGGGTATATTTGAGCCGTCCGATGTACCCTGCAGCAGCATGATCATCACGCTGCTGTCAGATATCGGCTGGCTTGGGAGAGATGGCTCTCCTCTCTCCCCGGCTCAGCTGAAGCTTTGCTTGGGGACCAGCGGTCTCTAGGCAAAGCAGCGGACATGGGCTGTAATTACGGATTGATTTGTCCCGCTCGAAAACAGCGGTGGGCGCAGATTATATGGGTCAGATAGAAGGCCATGAAAAGGCTGAAAAGGCCATTGATTTGACTGATATCTCCACGTCTGTACCCTGCTTAAGCCAAGTCGGCCATGAAGAAGCTGCAGAGCACCAACTTAAGGAAGACAAGTATTAGAATAAAGTTAAAAAAAATGGGAGACCACTTCGATTTATTTTTACATAACAGAGAGCTGTTATTGATCAATCAGGGGGATAGTCATGATCTAGGGCCAGGGTACTCAATAGGCGGACCCCGGTCCGAATCCAGACCCAAATAGGGTCACATGTGGACCGGCGGCTCTTTCCTCCCCTCCATACTCACGAAGCGAAGGAGAGGAGCTATTGCCCATCCATACTTGCCCACCCCCTTCTCCTCCTCCCCGATGTGAGTGTGACAGCAGCAGATTCTGTGTTTTGTCAGATAATGTTTTCTGTAGCTCCTCCCACAAATACAGCCTCCCCAGCCAATAAAAACGCAGGACAGGACACACTCTCTCCAGCTGCTGTAGAAACAAAACCAAAACCCCTATAGCTACAACACCTTAATTTCAGCTAAAATACAGCTATCAGATAATGCTTCCCCATGAGCATAAAGCACTACTCTGCTGCATACACGCTTTCACTTGTCCTAATTTGATCACATAGATCTTTGAACTCCTGCATGGTAGAACCTTGACATTTTGGGGGTTACCAGTTAGACCCTGAGACTACATCCATGCAAATTTTCAGGTCCCTGAGCACAATTCCTCCTACTTAAAAGCCCCCTATCCTATATTGCTTGGATGTAGTCTAATTTTTTAGATTGCCAATTTTGTTCAGTTATTATTGTTAAACACATATAATTTCTGTCACTTGGATTCACGCAGGGAAACATTACTAGCTATGAAAGGTTGCAGATAGTGGTGTCACATTGTAAATTACTAATCCAAAAAAGGGTGTTGGAGCATCTGGGGGTTGAAAGTCAGGGTGTAGGCATATGAAAAGCCCTAGCTCCATGTCCACTAAAATCCCGGTGTTGAACACAGAGATTTTGTTGCAATGCGGGTTTCCACTTCCATCGGGACCCCCTCCGCTAAGCGTATTGCTGTTCTCACAGCACTGAGCCGTTCCGTGATGCAGGGCTGAACATAGCGGAGTACGTTGAACCTCTGCATCGGCAGATGTCTAAAAACAGCATCTGCCGAGCAGGTAAAGTCTATGTGCTCCACAGCCCGTCAGAGACCTGGGGCTGGTGGAGGCTTGACGGAAGCCAGTGGATCCAATAAGAGTAAAATCTGACTACTCAGGTATGAGATCTGGGGGTTCAAACATTACTGGATGTTACATTTGACCCAAAGCCAGCTGGTGACCTGTGGATGGAGACAGCTAATTGGAGGCTCAATTAGGAACAGGGAGGTTTATCTGCAGCAGTATCTACCATGCAGGTGGCTGACGCAGAGGACAGTGAGGGAGACCACCCTACATATGGTGTGCGTACCAAACACCATCTTCTGGTTCTCATCTTAGGAGCTCCCCTAGGCCTCAGGCTGGGGGGAAAGGGAGTGCTAGTGGTAGGGGGCCCCGGAAAATTACCTAGTATGGGGCCCCGGAATTTCTGATGGTGGTCCTGCACAAGAAAGTTAATACAAGCTTGAATTTATATAAATTATTCCTAATGGAAGCTTTGTGAGCAGAGACAATGGCCATCCCAGGGCTCCTCAGGTCCCCCTACCCCTTTCACCCTCCACTGACCCCTCAATATATACTTGAGAGCTGCCCTTGTCTAGTTACTAAATACATATGTTTAAGACTTTGTCCTGTATAGACTATAGGGAGAATATTAATATATATGTACTCAACTACGTCAGGCTTCTGTCCCGAACTCTGGACCTCAGACTGAATGGAAATTTGGTAAATGGACCTTTCAAATTTATATTTGAGTAGCCCTGATCTAGGGGATTCATCATGAAGGCTGGAATTGGGCAGAATTTTTTTGTGATGAACACAGGAGTCAAGCCACATACAGGATTCTCCTAGAATAACATTTGCTTCTCTTTGTTTTCACTACTCAGGATTGCTATTTCTAGGAGGACAATATTCCATGCCACACAGCCAGGAGAATCAAGGTCTGGATAGAGGAACACCAAACCAAGAGTCTGTATTGGCCAACCCAATCTCCAGATTTGAACCCTCTGAAAACCTAGATAGACATCAGAAGAAAAATAAATGGTCACAAACCATCAAGCAACGCTAAACTTTTTGTGGTTTGCTTTAAAAAACAAATGGTATGAAGTTCCCCCAAAAGAGTGTGGAGAGGATGTCAAAACACATAAAAGCTGGGATTTTAAATTGGGGTCTGAAAAAAAATAAATCTATGCAACTGCTGTGCAGTGGTGTCTTATTTTTTTCCCCCAGAGCTGCATATTATCTGCTTATACGTGGTATATGGTATATTCCCAAAAGTATTGGGACACTCCCCGTAAGGAGATCAGATTCTAATCACTCCTCATTCTCATGAAATCAGTAAATTGCACCATAGATAGGCTGTTACCTTCATTTGTAAATGTCTTGCCATCTAAATATTCTTCAATGTTTAGTATTAATATAAAAAAAAGGGGAAGCAATAGGGAACAAGAACAGTCGCCTACGTGTTGTCATCTAGCCAGATTATAGGAGGAAATAGGGACAGCTGTAGCTATTTTGTATCTGATTATACTAACCAACTAGACCTGAACCTACTATGATTGAAGACATGTAATGACCACATTGCCAACATATATCTGATTTACAACTTCTTTATTATCCTGAAATAACAGTTATACAGTAATTACAAACCAATAAACATCCAGCCTAGGCAAAAAGGCTGCCGTTACTTATACATAGGCATTGCTCTGAAATATCTAGTGTGATAATGCACAACAAATGAAATGCGAACAGCTCCGTAGACAGCTTTTTGTTGGTTAACCCAATAAATGACCGGTTTTGCCACATGACTCACCAAAGATGATACATGAATTATGTAAGGGTTAGATAAGAACTTTCTCATCAGGAGTTCGAGTACTTTGGATTAGGTTTTCTTTGTGTAAGAATAAAGCAGCCTTCCCCTGTGCGGAAGCAACAATGAAGTCCAGATAACAAGGTTATTTTACACTGCTGCTCGGATACCAAAGTCAGTAAATGTGACACACAAACCACTTTAATTTCAGTACAGATTGGCTGTATGAAAACGGCTTAAAGAGACACTCCATAAAAAATAACTTTTGCAAGTAGTTATAAAGCATATCTATAAAATATCTTGCTAAAATGTATTTAGCTGCATAAGATGTTTGGCCGTTAAGTATATAGAATCTGCAAAAACTTGGACACCGTTTACCAAATCCCTGGAACAATACCAGGCTGCGGATGCATATGATCCATCTGTAATATCGATTGTACTTCTGTATACGATTTTATTTTTGTGAAATGTGAAAACGACCAATTAATTATTAAAGATAAAAAGTCTATAGAATTTTAAAAAGGAACTGATTGGAAGATTGGAATTTAAGAAACTCAGCAGAGTTGTGCTCCTTCATATTAGGTGTGCACCTAAACTTACCTGATGTACTTTGTGTCCCCCTCTGACAAACCCCCAAGTTTTGGGATGATCTATGAAAAAAAAATCCATACCTCCTAAGAAGATATTTTTAAATGTCCCTCATAGCGACTCCGCTTCTGCCATAGGCAGAGGATTCTTCTCCCTTCTGTTTATCTCACGTCTGTCCTGTCTCTATATCTTCACCATTGTATCTGGTGGCCATACATGTAGCTAGCAGCTAATTATATTGATTTTGGATGACCTTTGAGCCATTAGGACAGCTCAGAGATAAGTAAAAATTTATTCTTTTCTTTTTGGTTTCTAAGTTTATGTGGGCTTTCATATTGAAGTTTAAGGCATGATGCTCTGCAGCTTCTCCTCAACCATATTTAATGCAGCGCACAGAGGAAGAGGGATAGTAAGTCTTCAAAAACAAGTACACAGGATTGTTGTGGTGGGTCTGTGAGCCTTCATTAGACTTTGCATATAAGGTTAGCCCTAGGCTTCACATCTGCTTGAATGACAATCTATTCTGCCTAGTTAGGTACCTCATCAGTACTACTGCCGTGTTAAATAATTCATCACTTGCTCAGTCTTGAGTCTTGGTTCTTTTTTTGCGTCCCTTTCAATCAAGCTTATTGTAGAGATACATGAAAAGACAGCAAATGCTTGCCCTGAATGTTCTTCATGATAATTAAAAAAAAATAGTGTCCTCTACAGATCTGTAAATCACACTTACCAGCGCTATCCGCTTAATCAGATACATACTGTATTTTTCGGACTATAAGACACACCGGACCATAAGACACACCCAGTTTTTAGGGCAGGAAAACCAGAGAAAAAAGATTTAATACGTTTTCACATCAGTTGGGTTAAAATGAATTTAATGGATGCAATATTCAATTCAGCCAGTAGGTGTCACTAGGAGAGAGGTATAGATGCAAGTTCATCTAAAACTCTCTCTTCATTGCCTATGCCAGTTCAGGGCTGGCATAGGCAATTACACAGTTCAGATGGGAAAGCCGGACATCAGCTGGCATCTCACATCTGACAGCTCCTCCAGCTCCCTGGCTAATCTCCGTGCCGGGAGAGCTGGCGGTAAGCCAAGGTGCGACCACTGGCGGCCGAGTGGCCGCGGGGGTCGGGCATTCGGACCATAAGACGCAGGCATTTTTTGCCCACAATTTTGGGGCTGAAAAAGTGCGTCTTATGGTCCGAAAAATATGGTAAATACTGTATACTGTTGTTAACAATATCCTAAACTGCTTGTAAAATCAGATCTATAAAAAAATTACATTGATGATTTCCTTCACACATACTGACATTTTTTCATGTACCTATCTCATAAGGCTCCACCACAGCATTTCAATCCAAAGTTGAGGTCTGAACTTTTGTAAGACTTTGATTCTTTTTTTTTCCCAGCCAATTAGTAGTATATTTGCAAAAATTTTTTACCCCTCCACCACTTTGATTTACAGCAAGTATTGCTGCTAATATACTCAAATCAGTGGTGTAGGAACCACCATGGCAGCCATAGCAGCAGCCATGGGGCCCATAGCCACAAAGGGGCCTGCCCCTTTAGCGACATTGCCATCATGAGGACATTTTGCTAATTTTTTTCAGAGACAGTTTCATATCTGACTTTGTGAGTTAATTACCCTATGCACCTCTTTTGGTACAGAAATGTGGATCTCAGTGGACCACCAGGGGGGTTAACTTATTCGTACCGCTTTTGGCACAGAAAACTGGACTGAATCGGACCGTCAGGGGGGTTAGTTCTAAATTCTGGCTGTGCAATATTGGGGTGTGAGGTCCAGGAGGGGTTTGGGGGAGGGAGATCTAGGAGGAAGGGGGAGAGTGGCAGGTCCAGACAGGAGGCCCCATAAAAACAATTTGCTATGGGGCCTAGTCATTATTACCTTTGCCCCTGTCTTAAATTAAAGAATTTGATGGTCAGACATTGGAGTCCTGAATACAAATTTTTTAATATGTATCACACTGACATAAACATAAATACCAGTAACATCACTGCTGAAGATCTCTGATGCATTTCACCTAAAATGACTTGCTTGTGGAAAAAGGGAAACACCCTTTCCTATATTCTTATAGAGGCATCATACCTGATATGCCTCAATTAAAAAAAATAATTAAACAGATAAATCGAAAAAGCAAATCCATACTCATACATTTCTCTGTATATATAGTGCAATATCTCTGCCTACACGTAATATCGCTATCAACATATAACTCATACAAAAAAGTGAAAGGTGTACAAAGAGGCATAAGAATAAATTACTTGTCAAGCACATGGACACCTAAACTTTTAGTCTTGGTCTCCACTAGCATGTTGCGTCTGCTACTGTATGTTCTTTACATCCATTTGACCTCTGCACTAAATCCCAGGATTCTTGGGACTGGCTATTCCACTCATTGTTAGCTCAGAAAGAATTTGGCCTATCCCCCATTTTTAGGGGTACCAAAGGGCCCTTAATATATCTAACTAGCAACTACGCTGGTGATTTCTACCAAATGTTTTTTTGGTACTTTTTACTAAAATGTTGCTAAAATGAACTAAAACTCAACTTTTTCAGATACAGGTATTCAGCGTTTTCTCACATAAATGATATATTCTTCTAATGACAGCTGTCATGTTCTTTACTGTCAGTATTCCTCCCACTCACGCATTATGTTCTGATGTAAAATGTCTGTTCAAAATTGATCTTTGAGAGAAAAAAGTGTTATTTAATTCAGTGCTATTATATTTCCACAGGTTTTATAGCCTCCTTCACAGTAGGTAGTTATTCTGGGCATTACTGTTTTGATTTATTCGTTCAATCAACTTAACCTCCCTAGCGGTTCCAACGCATCCAGTTCAGGCAGAATTTGTTTACAAAACAACCCCCCAAGCTGGGACCTGGCATAGTTAGGGTATGTCTCCACTGCGTTTTCAGCTCCATCGGCCCCAAGTCAGCACTGGACGAGCTGAACTCATCATGAGCGCCAGGGAGTGTAAGAAATGAATGGTACAGATTTTTCTTTTATAAGTGTTTATATATATATATATATATATATATATATATATATATATATATATATTTAGATATAATCATCATTATATCTGATATGAGATGAAAAAACTTACACAATTCTAGACATTTATTTTTCAAATATAAGGTTGGCTCATGACTTTGTCCAAGTTTTGTTAATATGACCCGCTGCGCACATTTATATTATATTTTTAACTTATTCTAGTGTATATACTTCTTTTAAAAGTCATTTTTTTTTATTATTATTATCACCTACATCAATCCATACGCGCATCATTTTCTTTGTTTGATCGAGCAGTAAAATCATTTAATAGAATATTTTTTTCCTTCTACTGAATTTGATCCACCAAAGTGATCATATTGGGGTTACTGTGTGATTAGTAAGCCAATATCTGTGGTTTAAAATGTTTTATTCTACATATATATATATATGTTTTATATGGAAGCATGCACACACTCCATTATAAAGTAAAAAAAGTTAAATTTTTAAAGTAAAATTAAAATGTAATCAAATCCTTTGGTTATGCATCAATTACCATATTGTATGCTCTTAAGACACACTTTTTTGCCCCCCAAAATTCAGGGGGGAGAGTGCATGAGTCTAATAAGGGAAATTTCCTTATGCTGTGCGCCCCCTCTGCGTCAAGCTCATTGCAGAGGCCGGGAAGCAGGCGGGTTTTTCTTCTGATTCTCCTCCTACTCTTAGCCTATGGCTGGTAGCTCCATACATGCAGGTATGTGTGTGTCTGACCGGGACAGAAATCCACTCTGCTCTGACGCTGATGCTCTGACAGTGCTTTGTCTGTGCAGCCCAGAGATTTATAACTCTGAGCTGACATAAATCTCCAGCTCTACAAAGATAGAGATTTATCTATGTAGAGCTCTGCTGTATGGCAGAACTTGGGAGGCTAAAGCCTGTCATACACACGCCAATGTGTGTAGCAGACTAGTCCTGATATCTTTCTGGGATGCTAACGTGATGACGTCATCACCTTAGCACCCCGTTGCATTCTGGGGCCCCTTCAGTCGGCTGGGCACCCTTTGTGTGCACGTAAGCTGCAATGAAGACGCCGTCTCCATTGCAGCTTATGGCATCGGCTTGCCTCGGCTTGCATCGGCCAGAGAAGATCGGACATGTCCGTTCTCTGGCCGGCCGAGCTGTGGGGCGACAGGGATCGGCCGATTAGCGGCCGATTTTTAACCTGACCGACGGCGCTAGCGCGCACGCCCGTCGGTCAGATTAAAGATCGGCCGCTTATCGGCATGTGTATGGCTAGCTTAACAGCTTACAGCTTCCCCACCTCCTTAACTCCCACACTGACAGACAGACATGGAACTCCTTGTGGCAGTCAGGTTTTTAAAAGTATTTTTCCCCAATTAAGATGCTCCTGTTAATGGTGTGTCTTATCAGGGGAAAAATAGGGTGCACTGTGTGTTTATATATATACAGTATTTTTTATGGACATTTAATATACACTATAATTAGCTAAATCTGATCTAATTAAAAACAAAAATTGATACCTGTAAAGCTATGAACACACGGCTCGATTTAAGCATACAATCGATGTAAGATTAGATGAAGAACCTCGATTTTGGTATTTTATCGATTGTACCGTGTGCGCTATAGGGTCATACAATCGTAGTACAATATCGATGTAGAAAACATCGAGTATTGACTAAAATCGTCGATGCCATTGATGCCCTACAAACAGTAAACTATCACTTCATTGAATACAATTGTACAATGAAAATGAAAAAGTAGTACGATCATGGGACAATTCGACGATAATTTTCCAACTAGTCCGATCACTTTTCAATCGATGTAAAGCTCTTCATCGAACTAAAATCGTCAATTGTTCCATGTGTCCGCGCTACGATTTTGGTACAATCGATGTAAATTTTCATTGATTTACATCGATTGTACGCTTAAATCGAGCCGTGTGTTCCTAGCTTAAGGCTAGCTTAAAACCAGTTCATACATGGCTTGATTACCCTGCGATCATTGTGTGATCGATCACAATGGGGTGGCGCAAGAATCGTTAAACTATCAGACAACGATCATTCAGTGAATCGTTGCTCACCACTTTGGGTGCTCTATACCTGGACGATACTTTTGATGGGGATTGAGGGTCCCCATCCAAAGTAATGGCAATTGAACAGGGATTTACCAACATGTCAATCCTCATTTTGTTCGGAACATGAAGCAAAATTGGGCACCTTAAAAGTCTTTTAGAGGAACACCCACACAAACACGGGAAGAACATACAAACTGTTTGCAGATAGTAACTTGTCTGAGATTCTATCTTAATATAGTCTTGAATTTAGAGCTGCTGAGGAGAAGAAAATGCTGCAGTCGACCAAATACATGATTTTAGGCAAAATTACTTTTAAGTTTTAAAACAATAGAGCTTTTGTGGAAAAACCATACTAAGAAACAATTTGACCTAAATATTGGGACACTTCAGCTATATGTTCATACAGATTTGGAAAAATATAAAAAAAATAAAAAAACCTAAAGTGAAATGAAAAGATGATCTCTAAGCCATCACAATAGTGAAGAAATGCTCCACAATCCTAAACAATATTCTTACCTGCAGCCTCAAGCTCTGACGGCAGCCATGTTTAATATTCTATAAAGGCCAGTTGTCCAAAGATGAATTTACTGCATATTTTCGGTGGTGAAAACTTATATCTATAGGCTTGCAATATGATGATGTCATAGACTTGTCCCTTACCAAAGGCGTCTGCATCAAGCAGTAAGTAGAGCAATGTTTTCTGTATAATAAGGTGTTTGACAGCTAGGGACATGAAATAAGGGAGCTTAGCTACACTTTAAGTAACACAAAGCCCTATAGACAACAATAGATGTTGAAAGTAAAGTAAATTACAGAGTCTGATATTAATTTAATTTAAAAAAATTCAATAATCTACTAGGTTTTGTGGCATGTAATTATTTCTACCCAGTCACACTGCTGTAAAGTCCTAGAACAGTTTAGTACCCGCAAATTAACCAACATGGCAATCATTAAAAGGCAATTGTGAAAAGTTAAATCAGGTTATTCCTTTCAGCATTATCATTACCATGGCACAGGTACATACATATATAGCATCCAAATGTTCTGAATTACCAACTATAATTATGCATTTGTTAAAGACCAGTAACTGGAAACCTTAACTTTCCTGTACTTTCCATATGCAAAAGATTTCAATTTTGGTATTTAATTCAGGGTGAATAAAATGGGTAACATCAAAACAAATATATATATATATATATATATATATATATATATATATATATATATAAAACAAATATTAGTCCCCAATAGTTACTTGTGGATAGCTTTTATTGAAAGCATTCCAATAGGACATTTTGTGTATTTTTGTAGACATTTTTAGATGACAAATGATTTTCCCAATGAAGCAAAAAAGTAAAAAAAAAATGTATCTCAACAGACTATGAAAACGAGATAGTCAAAAGAGCATTTTTAAGGGCTAAACAACCCATTGTATATTACATTCATGCAATTATATCGTAAAATGCAACATGCAAGAATATGGTAAAGTGCCACTCCACAAGCCTTTTGCCGCTTAATTGGATAATTCTGCAAAAAAACATTTTGAATGTGTCTATATATTCACTTTTTTAATCAACTATACTTCTGTGCACAAGTGATACTGTGGTGACAGAATCACTTTAGGTGCCATATTGAATGCTATTGGGTGTCTTCATAGTTCAGTCTATAAATATTATCCATGAGTTCAAGATTTCTGTCTGTTGTTGCCAACAAAAAGTTTTAGTATTAGAGTATTAGGTATGAGCATTTTGTCTTTTATTTGTCCAATTACTTTTGAGCCCAAGAAATGTAATGATGGTGTTAAAAGAAAGTCTTTAGTTCCTAAGATTTCTATGCAATCTTTTTTGCTCAAGCTTCTAAATAAAAGCTGGAAGAATGCAGTTGAACAAGAGTTGTTTGATTTCCATTTATTTGTGGTTGTGTACAAAACCACAATTAGATAAAAGTTATCTCTGTCCTAATATTGATGAACTTACTTTATTTCTTAGTAGTCTAGGTCATTTTTATATCAGGACAAGTTAAGATTTTGGTAGAAAAGGGTTTGAACATTAAAGCCTGCCATACACGCAACGATCGGCGGCCCATTTTGCCGCCAACAGATGGGCGTGCTTGCTCGTGGCCGCCGGTCAGCGGCAAAATGGGCAGCCAATCGGGGGTGCCCACATGGGGCGACAGATCCCTTTCGCCCCACAGCTCGGCCGGCCAGAGAACAGACATGTCCGATATTCTCGATGCATTGAAGCTAACGGCCGGCACACAAAGGGTGCCCGCCGATGCTGTCAGCTCGGGACTTTCCAGAGCTGATCTTAGCACCACTTGGTGCGTGTGTGGGGCCTTAAGTGACAGGTGGGGTGTGGGTCATCTGCGACCAGGATAGGTCCACCAAAACCAAACCTAACTGACCACTGTTTGCTAAATAAATGTCCAGGCTGGTTAACAATATAACCCATTTCTTCCCATCGTTGCGTTCACGCAACACTATGTTCATAATTTTTTCTCTGCTCTTCTGTTCTCTCTCACAGCTTCCATTACTTTTAACGCCAAACCTTCAATTCATTGTGAGTTGTAAATATATTTTTATTACAATTGAAATTGCCTTGGTAATAATTTATCTTTTCTTTCTCTTCGCGTTGTGAAGCGTTGATATTTTGATGCTTGGGAAGAAATGGCTTAAGGCTTCTTTAAATATCTTGAATTTATTGGTGGCTTTTTTTAAAATGCAGGATTCTGTGGTATAGCATAGGCAAGATAGGTTCTTCCAGTATGCCTACTTCAACTTAATTGCATTCTTTTTCCTGGAAAATCAGCATCTTGCTTATATATTATAAACCCCTAAAGCTGGCTTGTTGTTTCAGTTCGATTGACTTAAAACTATTGTTTTTTAAGTAGTTTTGACCAAAAGTGATCAAAGTGAAAAAACGATCTGACATGTTGGTAAGTTTAAGTTTATTATGCAAGTATCTGACAGGTTTTCCAGCTATTTACGATTATACTATGGACCGCATGTGTATTACGAAGGTTGATATTACGATTGTAATGTGTACAATCTTAACGTGAACTTTGGTAATATCCATGCGCTCTATAGTTCGATCACACATCCATGGTAAACAAATCGATTACACTGTGTGAAAGTATGATAGATCAATGTTCGCTGATTGCTCGACGTTCGAATCACACAATTCAATTGAATCAGTGACCGATCCAGCAAAAGTCAACCCGTGTAAAGGCTAACTTAACTGTGCAGCCATTGTCGGTTAACTTACTTCCTAAAATGCTATTTTACTGGTCCTTATACATATCCTTCAGCATTAGTACTTCGCAGCCTGCTGACATGGAGTGCGCAAGTGATGCAATTGTGAGCAGTATGCTTGTTATTTATCAGCAAGTCTACTATAGCTACTAAGGTTGTCTGCGCAGAACATAATAATGACAAACCCTCAAAAAAGTAAACAATGGAGGAGTGCATTTTTCAATGCTGCTCAAGATACATTATCCTTATAACAAGGGATACGTTGCCTACAGTATTAAATAATGAAAACATCAGATAATGAACAATATATATATAAATATATAAATAAAATATATATATACATATAAAACATATAAAACATATATATATGTATATATATATATATATATATATATATATATATATATAAAAGTGTATATATAAGTATTATAATATGTTTACTTTTATAATCTTTGCATTACATTAGTCTGTTAGTACAAAATTCACATGGTACTTACTGTGAAAGCGCCGGCCATGTCTATTCCTTAGAAGCCTGTTTCGAATCCAACGTAATCTTGATGTAACATCCATGACCTTTATCCCGTAAAATAAGCGTTATTGGAGGGTATCCATCAAAAACTTATCCACCTTCAGAGACATCTCTTTGAAACTCCATTATTCCCGATTAGTGTTGAGGCACTTGTCATACAACTTGATGTTATTTGCTGCCACCAGTGACAACCAATTGCTACAAAGTGAGTCCCGAGAGAGACAGATATTTTATGCATGAAGGTGGCCTGTCATTTGTTCCAATGTGGGCTGGAGATAATGTCTCTTTAAAGGCAGGATTATGTTGTGTTATTGTCCACCATACAATGGAGACCTATGCATAAACTTCTGGTGATAATCTGACAGCAAGGTATTTGAGAAAATAATAATTCTCATCAACTACGTATGTTGTTGCTACATTGGAAAACATGATTTATTCATGCTAATGAATATTGAAGTAACCTGTCTCCATCCTCCCGTACGCAAAAAGAACAGGTGTGTGATATGAGTCAGCACAGACAGCAGTCTAGCTCAATTCAGGATGACTATGTTTATTGTTTTATTCAAAACAGTAAATAGTAAATAAAAAAATAATTAAAAAAAGTTTTGATTATTAAAAATAGAATCAATGATGGATCAGACCTGTGTAATGTCCATTTGGTAGAACTAAATATTGAAAAGGGCTCATTAAACTGTATTGTGTAACTGTAACTGTGTTGCTGCTACCATAGGAAACCTGTTCTATCATTCACACTTGCCCGTGCTGCATTACCGTAGCATGAGCGTTTCCCAACACTTGTATGGAAAGCAATAATGTGACATGTGCTAAGTGTTACTGTGTTAAGTGGGCATTGGCATTAAAGCAGATTTATACTTAAAATCGAAAGAATATTTATATAACATTACATTTTAACTTACCTCATAGCTGGTATAATGGTGGCTTAGTACTCCACATTCCTTAAAGAATATACTTACCTGCTGTTCCCTGGAATCATATAAGAGATTCCATCTTTATTTGCCAGGCTTCCAATGGTAAACTTATGGTGCAATATTGCAAGTGGCCACTGGGGGCATTTAAAATGTTTTTCTATGGGAAAATTTGTCTGTGTGTCAATGCAGAGCTGAGATTAGCGACTTACACAGCTATCACTGTTATCAGCGATGTTGGGCTCTTATGCCTGTCATACACCCCGAAGGTGTGCAGGCAGACCTGTCCTGATATATTCCAGGATGCTAACGTGATGACGTCATCACGTTAGCATCCCGGTGCATTATGGGGCCCCTTTAGTCGGCGGCACCCTTTGTGTGCCGGCCATAAGCTGCAATGAAGACGCCGTCTTCATTGAAGCTTATGGCATCGGCTTCCATCGGCTTGCGCCGGCCAGAGATTATCGGACATGTCTGTTCTCTGGCCGGTCCAGCTGTGGGGCGACAGGGATCTTAGCATACACAGATGACTTGCATTACATTTATCTGTGAGCTTCGTTCTCATAAATAATTCATTGAATTGTAACAATTTAAAGTTAAGCAGCCGATACACGGGTCAGATTTTCAATCAATCGACTTAAAACGATAAATTTTTTAGTCGATTGATTGAGAATTGAGTTTTGCCCACCTGGTTAAATCAACTTAATCCGATCAAAATTTAGTGAAAATTCTGTCGTTTTTTGATCGGACTGGATGGTAAATTTTGATCGGTTGATTGAAAATTGGTTTGGTATTTTGAGAACCAAGTGTGGTCAACCAATTTTTGATCGATTTTTTCTACCTATTCTACCTCACTTCTGATTGAAATTTTAATCTGACTATTTTGGATCGATTGTTTTGTGGATTGAAAAAAAAAATCGATCAAAAATCTTGTATTACATATGGCCCATGATACAATCGACATACAATTTTATACCAAATTAAAAATTGATCGTTTTAAGTTGATTGATTGAAAATCTGACCCGTGTATGGGCTGCTTTATTTACACTTAAGGTGACATTTATGAGACCAAAGAACAAGATACGAAAGAAAACTAATTTAAAAAAAGGGTGTAATGCTTTGACCGCTGTAGCATATTGTTCCATGTCTGATCCTGGTCTTACCCAAATATGCATCACTACTGATAGTTTTAAGGATGGGTTTGCTTAAGAATGCATGAGTATATATATATACAGTGCATCTGGAAAGTATTCACAGCACATCTCTTGTTCCACATTTTGTTATGCAACAGTCTTATTCCAAAATGCATTATATTATTTTTTCCCCCTCAGAATTCTGCACACAACACCCCATAATGACAATGTGAAAAGAGTTTTTTTTTATATTTTGGCAAATGTATTCATAATAAATTAATTGAGAAAGCACATGTACATAAGTATTCACAGTTTTTTGCCAAGAAGCTCAACATTTAGCTCAAATACATCCTGTGGTAAATTCGGTTGAATGAACATGAGTTGGAAAGGCACACACCTTTGGACATGAGTTGGAAAGGTACCACAGTTGACAGTTCATGTCCGAACACAAACAAAGCATGAAGTCAAAGGAATTGTCTGTAGACATCTTAAACAGGATTGCCTTGAAGCAAAAATCTGGAGAAAGTTACAGAAACATTTCTGCTGTTTGAAGGGCCCAAATACAAAGTTGACAACATCAAGAGGAAGATGTTTAAAACCACCAACACTCTTCCTGGTCAACCATCTAAAGAGATCGGATGAGAAGGGCTTTAGTCATGGAGGTGACCAAGAACCCAATAGTCAGAGCTCCAGGGGTTCACTGTGAAGAGAGGAGAACATTCCAGAAGAACAACCATCTCTGCAGCAATCTACCAATAAGACCTGTATGGTAGAAGGGCCAGACAGAAGCCAGTCCTTAGTAAAAAAACACATGGTAGCCCTCCTGGAGTTTGCCAATGGGCACCTGAAGGACTCTCAGACCATGAGAAAAACAATTCTCTGATGATCTGGTCTGATGAGACAAGAATTGAACTCTTTGGTGTAAATGCCAGGCATCACGTTTGGAAGAAACCAGAAACCAGGCACATCATGCTGTGGGGATGTTTTTCAGTGGCAGAAAGATGACAGCAGCAATGTACAGAGACACCCTGGATGAAAACTCCAGAGCGCTCTTGAACTCAGACGGTAGTGACGGTTCATCTTTTAGCAGGACATCAACCCTAAGCACACAGCCAAGATATCAAAGTGGCTTCAGGACTGTCCTTGAGTGGCCCAGCCAGAACCCAGACTTAAATAAGATTGAACATCTCTGGAGAGATCTTAAAATGTCTGTGCACCGACACTTCCCATCCTACCTGATGGAGCTTGAGAGGTTCTGCAAAGAGGAATGGGCAAAACTGGCTAAGGATAAAGGTGGCCATGCAGGCACAGATTCTCCCTTAATAGATATGGGACCGACTGCAACGCGATGATGTCCCCCCCTCATCCAAAGTAATGGGATCGTCCAGGAACTTACCGACATGTCGAATCACCGTGCGATCCGACATGCAGGTGGATCCTGGTCGATCTGACCAAGTGGGTACACCCGATTTGCAGCCGAGCAACCACCAGGTGATCAGTGGGAACACGCATGACGGTAAATTGGCTGAAATTGGGCAGGAATCGGCCAATGTATGCCTACCTTAAGTGTGCCAAGAGACTTGAAGCTGTAATTGCTGCCAAAGGGTCATAGACAAAGTATTGTGCAAAGGCTGTGAGTACTTATATACATGTGATTTCTCCGTTTTTTTACTTTTAAAAAAAATTGCCAAAATCTCAAGTAAACTTTTTTCACATTGTCATTATGGGGTGTTGAATCTGATCCATTTTGGAATTAGGCTGTAACATAACACATGTGGAAAAAATATTTCTGGATGCTCTGTATCATGGGTATGACTGAACCATTTCATACATTTCTTTATAGTTATAGATCCTCTACAAATACAGTTATTTACATGTACCATTTTTGACTGCTAACTTTCCCTATCCTGCATGACACTAAATGTAATAGACATTACTACATAATAAGCGTGTAATTGTACTATTAAAAAATATATAATGATCTATGGACCATCTGTTTGAAATCTGTTACATAAACACAGTTAATTTCCTTTCCAAAACAAGCCCACAGAACAGCTGACTATCTTGTCACACCATCTACATGAACAAATTTTGTTCAGCTTAATGCCACAATGAAAGAAGATGTTGTCACTGCATGAATTTCCACATGAATAAAAAAACAAACCCCTTTTGAATGTTGCAAAATTTTTTTTTTTCAAGGAAAACATCCTATGTGAATCTATCATCATGCAGAAAATGAACTGGAAATGTTGGTTTTCTACATGATACTGCTGTATATGTGTATGGGCGGATTGATTTTGCTATAATAAGACACTACTGTTAACAATGTCAATGACATAGAATTTTATCTGCATTATAGTTCATCGCCTAGATCCATAATTGTACACTAAGGCAGCTCCTATGAATTCTAACAAAGATTAATCCGTGAATACAAAAATCCTTTTTTTGGTACCCATTGCATTATCAAATTGGTTATGTTCACCATAAGCCAAAGGATCAGTTTGATATGCTTTAACCTCCTTAACGCACTGCTGAGGTCCAGATTTCCGTACCAAGAGCGCACCATAGACTTAAATAAAAAAAAATTCTATGTTGTAGGCCTGTAGGGTCTAGTAGTCTCATAATAATCATAATTATGTTTGAAACACAAAATAATGTAAATTAAAACAATAAATAAAAAAGGTATTATTTGAATTATAAAATTTCTCAAATACATCTTTTGTATTTTATTTAATTTGAATTGTATTGGATATAGTTATCACTGTATCCAGTACAATTTCCTTTGGCACCCTCTCTCCCCTGGTGTGATGAATACAACTGTTCTGTATGATGTGTCAGGAAACTCAGTTCTTGGGCTATAAAACAATTAGGAAACCTATTCTACCATTGACACTTGTATGCTCTATGTTATACCTTACCAAATAATTTTATTATAATAGTGTTATGTTATTGGAAACGCTAGTGCAGCACATCCAAAAACACATATATATTGTGTACTGCAGGATTGTCAAACTCATATACACAGCAGTGCGAGATTTTAAAACTCAAACGAAGTTGTGGGCTAATTATATTATATTAACAATTATTAAATTGCAGGCCATTTTTGGCCCATGGTCAGAGTCTGATACCCCTGGACTACCCACACTGTACACACAGAGATGGGGGTACACATGGACTAAATATAAATTGTACACTGCATACACAGTGTGTAGTTCATGTATGCCCCCATCCCTGTGTGTACAGTGTGTGTGCAGTTCATGTGTGCCCCATCCCTGTGTGTACAATCAGTGTTCTCAGCCTTCCCCCAGACTAATCCTGGTAGACCTCTCCCCAGCTCTGTCTTCCCTGCAGCCCCCCTACGAGCTGTACTCACCATGCCTCTGTCCTTCAACTCTGTGCATATAGAACAACGGGCCCGACAGTGAGTGCTTACTGTGATGTCACAGAAACACACCAAATGAACAGCCAGTACTCATAGTTCTCTACTCCCAGAGTGGATAGATGGAGGGGTGGTAGGTGCAACTCATTGGGCTACCAAGAAGGTAGCTCTAGCAGATCTGCCACAGGCCAAAAACATTTGCTTGGTGGGCCAAATGTGGCCCCCGGTCCAGAGTGTGACACCTTTGGTGTACTTTGCAATGCACAGGTTAGAGCTAAATGCTTGTGTTGTGTGAGAAGAATTGGTGGGAGTTGGTAGATTAGCAGGGTTTATAACATTTCCTGTGCTTTTTTTTACACTGATATGTACTTTACTCATCCAGAATACTCAATGGTTTCAAGAATTATGAATGATTAGAGCAGTGGTGCCCAACACATGGATCACAGTCTACCAGTTTTCTCATCTTTATTAACATAAGGGCAAGAGTAATGGCTCATAATGTACATAATTGCACGGTGCCATACTGTTATGCAATGTAAAAAGGTAAGGGGGGAATTGGTAGATTATGCAAAACATGATAACATTTGTTTACTTTTAATTTCACATTGTTACAATACATTTCTAGTACATGCTGCTTTTGATTAAAGAAAAAATGTCCTTAAGCGAATGTACGAATTTCTGAACACTGAAAAGCTATAGTATGTGTAATAAATACCGGATATATGAGAAATGTTCTTGGACAGTGATGGTGAAACTTTTAGAGGTCAAGTGCCCAAATGGAAACATATAACCCATACTGAGGTTTTAGTTTCAACAATGGGAGACGCAGATGTCCGTTACTGGCTAAAAACCCCAATGCAGCCTCACGGCAGTGTGATATGATGCTAAAATTTGTAAAATGTAAAAAATGTGCCCTGATACAGAAATGAGGAGAAAGCAATGAGCCCAGAAAACCAACAGGATTTGAGAGGAAATTGCGGCTCTTCATTAACGGCCAATTTTGGAGACCGTCGCTGTACTTTTTCCTTATGCTGTCGTAGTCGAGTTGACTAGTCGTGATGATGTCATCAGAGATCACAGACACAGTTAAGGAACACAACTTTTATTCAAGTTCTCTGTAACATTAACAGTCAACAAGACAATTAAACAAAAATAGGCTAATACCTCGATTTTCCTAGTATATTATCAGTATGGCCACAAGGTGGCACTGCTGTTTGGTTGTTAACATTTCACCAGCCAAAGTCCATCTTGGGAAAACGATGTTACCTGAGCTGAAAAAATCACCTCCCCTCCTCTCCCATCCCCACCAATTAGAGAAAGATTGCAGACACGTGATATGCAGTCTACACATGCCAACCGAGCTGGCCCTGCTTTTCGTCAAGTTTGCCATCACTGTTCTAGGGTATTTAGCAATGGAAAAAAAGAAAGTACAGCTTGTTTTGATTCTAAGGTTTAGGTAGGACACAGCGAAATACATTGGTTCTAAAGTTATTTAAATCAAAATTTTTGTATAAAACATCAAATGAGATAAAACAAAAAAACAAAACTAAAAGGTTGCAGTTTATTAGATGTGGTTTCTGCAGTAGTTTTATTTCCTTGCTACGTTAATAGAATTTTAAAGATATGTTATGTTAATGATTCATTATCTTGTAGAACCCCCATTAGCAGCAATAACTTGAAGTTATAACTTTTTGTATGATCTTCTTAATTCCTATGTAAACAATAATGGCAGAAATGGATTTTTACACACTTTTCTCTTTGTTAAACAAATAATGACACAGTGTAATGTGTATATTGTTGTTCACCTGATATTGTATTTACTTAAATTTAAGACTGGACAGATAGCTTTCTTTTTTATGTTCTGATACATGAAAGTGCTTTTGTTTATAGAAATCCTGAAAAGTGTTCATAACTTCAAGGGGCAGGTGTAGTGGTGCCAAGATCATGACAAAAGTATGACTTATATGTACTTAGCACATCAGTGTGAGAAGTTAAGAGAGCTCTGCTGTAGCTGTAACAATTAGAATTTTTCTGTTTGATGAGCAAACGATGTATGACAATGAGCAGAAAAAGAAGTGAGCAGCGCGAAGGCCATATTCAAACTAGCACTTTCAGCATCAGTAGGTTGGGAGCCACCACCCAAATAATTCTATCATAGGGTCAATGGTTGATGACCACCTGCACATGAAACTGTCACCAGCCTGAAACCTCCAATGTAAACCTGGCCTTTGGTAATATCTCTATGAAAAGAAATAATCACTGCAATGGCCGATACAGAAGACAGTGTCAGTTCTGGAATTGCCTAATAAGTTTCCACATTTTTACATTAACATGCAATTTGTATGCAGATTGAAACTAAAGCTAGTCATACACCTTTAAGCTAGGCATACACTGGTAGATTTCTAAATAGATTTGAGTACAATCGAGCGCCATGCGGGCTCACAGAGCTTGATTGTGCTCTAATCTATTAAGAAATCTACCCTTGTATGCTTTCCTTCAAGTGGGATCAATAGATGACTCTGAAATAAACATGTTGAAAAACCCTGTTCGATATCCATTACAGTGAGTCTCCATCTGAAGTAACAGAGGGAGAAAGTTGCAGCCGCATATTCTGTGATCAGGTCCCGGTAGTGGAAAGGGGCGGGACCTGTCACTGCTCAGTTCTGAGAGGGGAGGGGGGCGGGGGAGCCATGCTTCGCTGTCTCTTTCCTCTAGCTGTCAGCCTGTGTTGTGAGAGGTTTTCTTAACAAGGTGTCCCAGTGTTTCCAATAAAATGCCAATTGATGTGCACTCTGGTGCACATTGATTCCTGTTCGATTGACCGTGATGGTGACCATGATTGCATGGGAATCTACCTGTGTATGCCCGGCTTTAGATCTCTCTGTCAGATATGCTTTAGTTCTATCAACAACTATGAAGTATAGGGTCCTCAACACAGGTAGACTTAATTGTTTAGAAAGTCCCTCATATTACATGGTTTTGGTAAAACAAAAGGAGATCTAAATAAATGTATGGGGACCCTTTGTCAATCAAGCACAATGGCTGCAGAGTTTGAGAGTCAGAGTCAGCTTTAAGGCCCCCACACAAGTACAGAGTGGGGGCCGACAGAGCTGCTAAGATCAGCTCTGGGAAGCAGCATGATGATGTCATCACGCTGCAGTCCCGGGCTGACAGCATCAGCGGGCACCCTTTGTGTGCCGACCGTTACCTTCAATGAAGACGCAGGTCTCCATTGAAAGTAACGGCATCGGCTGGCATCAGCCAGAGAACGGACATGTATATAATATTCTTCTTTCCCACTACCACCATGGGGAAACATTGTAGAGGGAGCGTGTTTTAATGCAAACTTTTTGGAGATCTTGGATAAATTATGACAATCCTTATTGGATCCTGCACTGCTAATTTCTTCAGCAGCAAATGCGCAAATGGTGATGTTATTTTGAGAGAAACTCAGTATCAAGTCTTTAGTCAGAAGGGTTCAGCATCAGCCTATTTGTATTTCTTCTCCATTGTCTTTTGACTGGGCAGCACAGCACATACAGATCTTTTGTATGTACAAACCAATGAAACCTAAAAAAAAAGATATCATTATTACTCTGGTAAAAAAAAATCTAATATCTAGTCACATGTAAATAAGAATTATTACAGTAATCAATCATTCGTGAACGTGTTTTTGTCTTTAGCTGACTTTAGAATATTTGACACAGACGGGCACAAGTATATGGTATTAGTTTTTGGGTAGTAGACCCAAGCAGTAAGATTTTGCAGCTGAAAACCCCTCATGTAAAAATAACTATTCCAACCTACAAGCAGTAATAATAGATAAAGGACATTTCTTAAACATTCATAAACAGCTTTTTACCCCTTTATTTGCTTTATTCTGTGTCCCTTCCTCTGTCTTCCTGTGCCAGAGCTGCACTAAACTTGCTGTTTTGGGAGCGATCATCTGTCTATGCAAGGGACCCTTTGGAGGACTACATGTCCCAAGAGTACCACCCAGAGATCGGTTTGCGACAAATATGCAGTGTGCTTACATGGACAAACTGCGCATGCGCAGTGACCATGGGGACCTCTAGGCAGAGAGCCGGGGATTTGAAGTTTCATGCAGTCAGGGGACGTGGTGGGACACTGACATGGATTACAACATTGGTAAGGCACTTTTTAGGTAACTATGTGGAATGGTAGAACATTAATAAAACACTTTTTTTGGTGTGATTCCTTATTTTTTGAAACATATTCCTTGGGAACTCTGTACTCATTCAATAGGGTGGGGAGCAGGATCTGGGGGTCCTTTTGTTAACCTTCTGAGCGTTTAGCCCGAATTAACTCGGGCTGAGTTTTATGCATCATAAAACTCAGCCCCAGTTAACTAGAGCCGCGCTCTAGGTCTCGCCGCCTGCTTATGGCGGTCGGGAGCATCGGCATGTATGCTGATGCTTTCGGGTCCGTCCCCGATCGCGTCACCAGTGACGCGAAGGGGGCGGGGGTAGGCGGCGCCATAGACCTCCGTGTAACTGGAGGGGCGTCGCTTTTCCTCAGCGTAAGTCCGGCGTCTCCAGTGACGCCGGACTTACGTGTACGTCCTCCAGCTGAGCAGGAAGTCGCGGCGGAGCATATTGTGCTCCGCCACGATTGCCCATGGCACGGTAATGAAAAAACCGTGCCAAGGGCCAAACGCTCAGGAGGTTAAAAGGGAACCCCAGATACTCAATAAGCCCCCGCCCACGCCTTCACAAATCCTGGCCAATGTTGTGGAGAAGAGACCCCTCTTATTATATATGGTGGGACAGGGGGTGCTCCCTACTTCCCGTAAATTCAGGCCTGTCAATAGGGGTCTGGTTTGTTTTTGGGGAGACCTCACACTGTTCGTGGTCCCCCTTTTCCAGAGCATTCCAAACCCTATGCCAACAGGGGGTCTGGTATGTTCTGGAGGGGGATCCAACATTGTTTATGGACCCTGTTTTCCGGACCATACCAGACACCCTTCTAAAAGAGAGTTTGGGATGCTCTTGGGAGTGATTCCCACATGGGTTCTCCATCATATATTTGTTACTTTGATTGTCCTCTATAGTATAGGCATTGTTTATTGGTAAAATTACCTTTATATTCATTAGTTTTTTTTTAAAAAGCAAGTCTTTGTAATGTTAAGTTTGATAATATTAAATAACATTCTTACGTAGAGTCTTCTGCAGAAACGCTGGCTGTTTTTCAGAAGAAAGGTGAAGACATAAGTAGTAGACAGGAGCCCCAGAAAGGACCACAGCAACGCCAACTAGTGAATCCAAAATATCGCTGTACAGCGGGACGGCTACCAAAAGCACACTACATATGCAGTATGTAATGGGGAAAAACAAGCTCAGCTGCAAAGAAAAGAAACCAATGCCAAATAATAAACCTGTGAACATGCATTGTATATTAACCTCCCTGGCGGTTCACTGAGGTGCAGATTTCTGTACCAAAAGTGAT
>CM070036.1:59056891-59069059 GCA_036250615.1 Ptychadena robeensis | reverse complement strand
AGTTGCAGCTTCAGTTTGCCCGAACTGGGTTCGGGCATATCGCTAGGGAGGTTAAGAAGCCTTTTCATTTCTGTATTTTGTATACTATATAGCAATAGCAGAACCTCTAAAATAATTTGTGAATGTTGAAATATACAATTTATAATTTAGTGTACTGTATCTGGAGACCAGACAGTTCTGGTTAGGAAAAAAAATACATTCATTTTAATTGCATTTTGTGTACACAATTGCCTGTTCTAATTAACAATAGGGACAAAGGACTATAAATGTTATAACATTTTGCTTTATTTGACACGAACTATGAAGTGAGCACATGATATGCTCAAAAGTACAAACAGAATAAGGCAGGGTACAGACGCTAAGATAAAGGCCAAATTGATGGCCTTTTCGAGCGCCGTGTGTCTTCTATTTTGCCCATATAATAGGCCCCCATCGCTGTTTTCGAGCAGGACAAATCAATCCCGCTCAAAAACAGCCTTATCAGACATGACCGTAAATACGGCTGATGTCCGAGGCTTTGCATAGAGACCGCTGGTCTCCAGGCAAAGCTTCAGCTGAGACAGGGAGAGCAGAGCTGTCTCTCCCCAGCTCCGCCGATATCTGACAGCAGTGTGATGATGTCATCATGCTGCTGCAGGGTACATCAGATGGATCGAATATCGAGCCGTCTGTACCCTGCTTTAATCTTGTCTGTTTGGTGTTACAAAAATACCTCATGGTGCAAGCTACTAAGTGTCAACTCAGGCCGGATTATTCTAGTTTGTAGCTTTAGAGATACTCTCTTAAGCCCCCCATACACTTTTAGATTACTCCATACAATTTCCTTTAGATCTACCAACAACTATGTAGTGCTGGGTCCTCCCTGATAGAATACATAGTGATTGGAAGGTTAAGAAAGGTCCTCATATTACATGGTTTTGGTAGAACAATAGTTGATTGTACAGAAATTGTATGGTAAGATTGGAAGGTGCTTTAGCAACTCTGTTTATATTGATTGAATCTATATACTGTATTTAGCAGGCTATAAGATGCACCACAATATATGACGCACCTCTATATACAGAGGTATCTGCATTTTTGGTCACCCATAGCTGCCACACATAACTGAGCTGTCTGTGTCAGCTGCAGGTGGCTGGCTCTGACTACAACAAAATGAAGTTATTGCTAAGCAGCTAAACAGAGAAATACTGGATGCTTTGCAATCATCTAATTCAAGTCTGTCCGGCCAAGCTTAGTTCAAGAAGGCAGAGTGGCATAGGGTGGGTGGATATTACCTTTGACAGCTTCTCCTGCTCTGCTGACCTCTGCTGAAGGTGCACCCACCTGCGGCCGAATAGGCTTTCCATTGTGGGTGGTCATTTATTTGAACTTTAAGACGCACACATATTTTACTTTATTGGGGGGGGGGGGCAAAAATATGAACTTCACAATTGGAAATCAAAAGAGATGACTGTACAAATTTATGTTTAAGGTTGCATGGCCTGCCCGAATAGTGGCAGATAAGGTTTTCCAAAGTTAGCTTGAGTAGGTTTACAAAGCATATACATTTAGATTTTACAACTGAAATACTGACTGTCTTGTTGAAAACTATAAGAAACATGGATTGACATGGAAAAATGGACATTGATTTGTTACATTGACCTATATGGAACTAATCCTTTTCATCCATGTAATAACAATTCACGTCACTGAGCAAACTTAGCAGTAGACACTTTAAGTTTTCAAATCAGAGTGCACACATCAGACTTAAGCTGGCCATAAACGGATACATTTTTCACTTGATTTTTGCCCGATCAATCACCACCTGCGTTCACAGGGATCAATCGAAGTACGTTGGGGTACTATAGATACCCATGCAGCAGCCTTTCCGATTAATGTATTTTGTGGAATCGGCCATTTTGGCGATCAGTATTGTAAAAAACGACCAGAAATTGGATTCACAAGGTGGTGTTCCATCGCTTCCAAAACGATTAATCGCCGATTCCACAATCACCAGGAATGATCGCATCTGGAATCGATCGATGACAAATCGACCCATGTATGGCTACCTTAACATATGGACAATTGTATCCAACATAGTACCACAGTCATAACTTGTACACTTTGTAAGACTTGTGGATGCTAAGCCTAAATCAAGTCTATTTATATAAAGGTTGAAAATCATATGTCTCATATGTTGGCCTGCCCTACACCATACAGTATCTGTGGTTAGAAGGTATCCTAAATTTACTACATATACTAAACAGAGGCCTATTGCAACAGTTGTTTGACTTTTTCCAGGGGATTTGGATTTACCTTCTGTCACATGAATACATCTTGGACTGTATTTGGTGCCAATCAACCAACAAAAACCAATATGTTAACATATGGAAACTATATTCTGCCTTGCTATTCGCTTGGTATATCCTGGTCTGTAATGTTCTTGGTGGACATTTCGACTGTGTTATTAATACAAATGGGTGCACTCTGGACTCAAGCTCAAGACCTGGCTTTTGATGTTGTAGCTTACATACTTTGTTTTTTTTTATTGGCAAAGTACCCATGACTGCCCTTTACACATACACATAGCAAATGCATTTTTGCTTTGGGATGCCATTATTTATATGTTCTACTGTGTGCATCTGCAGTTTGAAAAAGCCCTAACAAATATCTGCCATATAGCTTAAATATTACTTGTTATACATTATTATTTAAAATATGTATAACGTGTACACGTTTCATACTTACTTTTACAGGTCTAGGCATATCTGGCCTCTTAATCCTTAAATAAATTTGACTTCCAACTGCCAAGCCTTGGAAAAACCAGTAACTAAAGCTGTAATAATCAATGAGCTGAAAGACATCCTCCACACAAAGGTATATAAGAGACATAAACCCCTGTACAGTGTGAAATATAAATAAGTTCAAATACATATTCCCAGAAAAATACAAAGGTCAATTAATAAAATGCATTGAAAACATGTAAAACCAAAACTTTTTTTTTTGGATTGAGTAAGCAAGAGTTAAAGCCCCTGTCAATATGTCCTATTAAATCGTTGTGACCTAGGGTTTTACTTAATTAGAAGGGATGTTAGTGTTTTGTAAGAGCGCATATTTCAAATTTTATTACTCAGTCTTATTCATTAACAGTACCTTGAGTTTGTGTTCTATGTGAAGTCAACAAAAAAGACTAAATTGGTATGACAGAGAAATTTTAAGGCACCTAATAAGCTCAGTAATGTGGCTGAAAATATATTAGGTAATACAGTAAAGAATATGACTTACATTAAAAAGTAATGCAGGGATCGGAGTGTATCTATTGATGTGAATCATACACAGAAAATCAGGTAGATGCCCTTCTCTAGATGCTACAAAAAACAATCTGCAATTAAATTTTAACATGAGAAAAATAGTATCAGATGTAGCAAATCTGTATTGCAATTCAGAGAGACTTATAGATCTGTAAACAATTTGTATATTGTTATTGTAAATATTAAACAACTGTTAACAATAAACTTTGCTTTTCAAATAACTAATTAAAAACGGTTTTAATAAGTGTAAAGAAAACCTGTCTTCTATCTTGAAAGTGTTTACTAGCAGCCAATGATATTGCATAAATATTGGTCTTGGAACAAAACTTAAAAAATGTAAAGGTTAAGTTTTAAGAATTATAAGGAGCTGGCCATGGTAGTTCTTTTCTAAAGGTAGGCATACACGCCTCGATTCTCCCTACATAGATGAGGTACAGACTGCAGCAAGACGTCATCACGCTGCAGCCGACCCCTCAGAGGATCGGCAGGCAGGCTTTGTGTGCCTGACTTTGGGGACAGCATCCAAAGTGATGCGATCTGACATGCAGAAGATTCCTGGTCAATCTCGCCAGGTGGGTACACCCAATTTGGCTACTTGCCCGTGTATGGCTACCTTAAGAATGACTATGTATAAAATCCTCAATTTGTAAAAACATTTCCTACCTTGACCCTGAAATGACTACTGAGTTTAATCCTCCACAGCATGATATAGCCACTGCTATTGGGATAAACCACTTTATATATCCCAGGACTCTTTCAGCAAATGTCTATGAAAACACAAATACATACATAAAAATCATAAAACACTTCTACAGCAGCGGTAAAGTCTTACCAATAAAAAAACATCTCTCTTTATAAATGTATCTAAAACCAGCTGAACCCTTTTAAATGAATAGAGATGGAAATAACAAAAAACAAGTAGGTAAGCCAATTCATAGGTCCATAAGTAAGTCTTCTCCAATCAGAGTTTTCCTGGTTTTGTTTATTGCAATACAGGGAGGGTGCATTACATGGCCCACAACTTATGAATGGCCAGGGTATACATTATTATTGCGAATTATAGAAACTGATACCAGTATCAATTAATTGGTAAAATGGCACTCTAGTAGTAATCCTGTAACTGTTGTCCAATTAAAGATGTTCCAATAAAGATTATTCAGATCCTTTAAGATAGATAGACCAACTTAGATGGTTTTTACTGCTGAATAGCCTAATAAAGTAGCTGGGGGGCAACAGTAGCACTGAAAAGTCAGGGCACAGTTTTTTGATCAGTGTCAGTGTCAGAGCTATGTCATGTAATAAGTTAATATCTGATACAAGAGAGGTGTTGATTGTGAATATTCTAAGCGTGGATTTTCAGTACATAACTACCATGCATTGTGTTCACAATATATACAAGTGCCAATTTGCACAATGAAGGTAATAATGACTGAAGATCACAAATTCTCGAATTTACTAATTTATTGTGAATATTAGGCAAACAATAAGCAAAATTTTGCAGCAGTAATGAAATGTCTTTACATTTTAATAGACAAAGCAAAACCAGTAATTATGACATTAAAACAACAATGTACAACATCTTCAGATGTTCAAAGAATATTTTATAGGTTATAGGGCTATTCTTACTCTCTGGAACTCTCTTCCTTGTCCCATTTGACTTTCTACTAGTCTGGTGTACCCATCTTCTCATTTGTAACATCACCACCTACCCAGTCCCATCTCCTCTATTGTAAACTTTGTTCCCCAACCTCTTAGATTGTAAGCCTGATTTGGCAGGGTTCTCACCTCCTCCTGTGTCCTAGTCTGTATCTGTGTGTTAGCTTGTTTTGCCTTTCAACCCTTATTTAAAGTACAGCGCTACTTAATACATTACATAGATCCTGTTCTCCCTATAAGCTTCCCCTTCGAAGCCCACAGTTTAGATGAAATGCTACCCGTAAGGAAGCTACTATAAATGATGTAAAAAGTCTTACCACAGCCACTGCACTGCTTTCCATGATGGTGTTCATATCTAATTCTGTGTAGTATGCAACATTTGTCATGACATAGATTACTGTAACCAGCGGCATAGAGATTACCATGGATAGTGGCAAATTTCTGGGAAAAAATTGTGACAGTTACATGTTAAAATATGTTCCACACTTATACATGCTTATAGGCCTTTATTTAAGAAAATTATACTGCAATACCCTGTAAATCTTTCAACATTACATGTTCATCGAAAATTGTCATAATACATACATAAATATTGTACTCGCTTGTAAGTGGCACTAACCATATCTGAAATAAAATGATCACTGGGTTTTAGAGATGATTCCCAATACTACAATACTATGAGACCAGAGGCAACAAATATATGTCCATTTTGAATTCAATGCCAGAGATAAAATTCAGAATGGAATACAGGCAACAAAAGACTAGTGATGAGCGGCATAGGCAACATTCGTATTCGGTGGCATGCCGCAAATTTTTGGGAAAACATTCGGAAAATATTCGCATTCGGCAATATTCTTCTAATTGCGAATTTTGGACGCCACATTAGTGATTTTTCGCAAATTTTCAAAAGTGCAGATTTTCGCAATATTCCAAATATTCGCATCACCCCAATATTGGATTTAAAAACATTTGATGGTCGCAGGGAGTGTTGCTAAGCTCTTGTTGCAGCCTTCCCATTCGTCCACTTGCATTGAGAGGCATGTGTAATGGAAAAAAAATACAGAATATCCAGAATTGCGAATATTCGGCAATATATTCACCATCTTCGCGAATTTCCGAATTGCCGATATTCGCGATTAATATTTGGAATCCGAATATTCGCGATCATCACTACAAAAGACAACAAAAGCTTTGTAATACTAAAAAAATAAAGCAAAGAAAAAACACTTGGTAAAAGAAAGATTTGGCAACAAGTCAATAACATGTATAGGGGTGCACATTAATTTTTCACTGAGCTACCAGGAGATGGTGTTTGGTACTCGACCCATATCTAGCATTGTTTTAATAAGTGCCGTCTTCCTTTCTGTCTCCCTCACTGTCCTCTGCGTCAGCTTCCTGCATGGTAGATTCTGCTGCAGATGGAACTCCTGTTCTTGATTGATCCTCTGATTACGTAGCTGTCTCCATCCAAAGGTCACCAGCTGGCTTTGGGTCAAATGTAATGTCTTTTTCAGACTATTAGACCTAAGTTTTCCCCCCAAATTGAAGGAGAAAAATGCCTGCATCTTATATTCTGAAGGCGCGACCACTTGGTTGCGGGTGCTCACACCTTGGCTCCCTGCCAGCTCTTCCGGCACGAAGATTAGCGGGGGAGGAGGAGGAGCTGTCAGCCGAATCTCCTATCTGTACTGTATTGCTTACATCAGTGGATCCCTGCTGATATAATCAATGGAACTCAGAGCTGGATGAAAGGGCTGCCAGCTGGCATCTCTACCATCTAGCTCTTCCTGTGTGAAAGCCGGAAAGCTGCCAGCTTTTCACACAGACAGCCGAGGACAGGCTGATGAAACATTGCAGGAGAAGAGGTCTGCTGTGGGTGGATTTTTCCTCTGGTTCTTTGTTAACAGTGTGTGAGCTGGGCTGCTTTAGCTCAACTCACACACAATGCAGATACAGATACCAAAGCTGCCATCTGCACTGTATTGGGAGTTGGGCACAAGCTGCCCAGCTTACATACAGCTCTGGCAGTCTGGGATAGAACTAGAGAAGCTGCCAGACAGCTTCTCCCCCTCTTTAACTCCTACTCTGCTGGTTGGAGCTCTAGCCAGCAGAGTAGGAGGAAGTTTAAATATTTTTTGGGGCACTCAGACGCTCCTAAGTCTATGGTACGTCCTATACATCGGAGCTGCTTATAGCCCGAAATATACTGTAATGCTCACAGTACAACACCGTTTGAACCCCCAGATCTTACACCTCAGAAGTGGAACCCTGAAATTTTCTGGGTTAGTACCCAAGCCCTGAGACTACCTGCAGTCCAAATTTCAAAGTTTCATAGTGATATTATAGCTGTCAAACAGTCCTTTTCTGCTTAACATATGCCTACTCTGACTTTGAACCCCCAGATCTCCAACACCCTTAGAAGTCCAACTTTTTTTGTTGGATTATTAATTTATTTATTGTATTTACCATTTTGTTTGTATAGCTATTTTAAGTGTTAAGCTTTAACCTCCCTGGTAATCACTGTACTCCGCTGTGATTCGCTGATCTCTGCACACCGCCAGTGTCAATTAGATGCCAGAGGTGTGTGCCGAAAAGGCTCCGCCTCCTCCATTACCATGGAGGTCTATGGCGCCGGCAGCATCACCGATGACGCCAAAGACTTGGGCCGGAAGAAACACTGCAGGCTCACAGAGAACCAGCGATTGTGCCCGATCCCGGCACGGATCAAACTGCTCCCATACTGGCTTCGGGCGTAACTGCCAGGAGGTTAATGTCAATTGGAAAAAATGCCAGTGCAATACCATATTCAACCACAAGATGCCCACAGTGAACACTTGTCAATGTATAAATCACATTGACGGTTTCTTTCTAACACAGATCTCTACCCTCTCTGGCTGACAGCGATTTTCATTCAGTAATTCCTCAGCTGCTCCTGATCACTGTCACACAACCCCCCCGGAATACCTCCTAGTTGTTATTACGCAAAGGTGTGTAGTGACACTACTGAAGCTACGCATTGCTAGTTTTTATTTCGCATGCATAACTGCGTACCACTTATGTGCAGCCGTAATCATGCATGAATATCCCAGAGAGATACAGTGGCTTGAAATTCCACATTTTGTCACATTACAGCCACAAACATGAATCAATTTTATTGGAATTCCACGTAAAAGACCAATTAGAATAATTATGCACACCCCACCTCACAGTTATTTATTTGTAAAAAATGTTTGGAATCATGTATGATTTTCGTTTCACTTCTCACGTGTACACCACTTTGTATTGGTTTTTCACGCAGAATTTTAATTAAATTGATTCATGTTTGTGGCTGTAATGTGACAAAACATTTGCATGCCACTGTATGCAGGTTGTTGCCATCTAAAAAAAAATTTTGTTAAAGGCCTTGCTTGTTTTATGAAGACAGAATCTATTCCTATCCCATGACTGTAAAAAAGAAAATATACTCCTATTGTGTGCTGTCCAATGATAACAATCACTTTTTTCCTACAGCAATTACTGAAAACAATTGTGATATATATCCTGCTATACAAAAAAAACTGTGCTAGGTATACCACTGCCTCTCTCCAGTTAGAAAACATCATATACATTTGGTCACATTAGTGATCATTTAAACATTAGTACAGTAATGGGCTCCATCTTGTGGCACAATTCAATATTTTCTCTAACTTGAGAATGATAACTGGGCTTTATATGGCCTAAGGCTAGGACTCCACTATGTGCTGGCATCTGCTGATGTTAACGCAAGCCTCAGTTGTGTTCATGTGGACTCAGATGGCTGCGTCGACATCAATGTGACGGGATCAGGAGGTCTGTGGAGACAGCCCTGTCATAGCCCCATTGCCATCAATGGGCGGCTTGTGCACTTAAATCCCTACGTTGAGTGCAGGGATTTTAGTGCATGTGGAGCTCTAGCGTTAAGGCTATGTTTAGACGTGTTGAGAGATGCAATGATACCCCCTGCGTTAATTGCATGCCTTGATGGGGATTCTGGCGCATCCCATATATATGTATGATTTCCCAACATCCGCTGTCCACTTCTCTGCTGAAAGCCATGTGAACAGATGGGACGAGAAGTTATGCATACATATGGGATGCACCGACATTCCTGTCAAGGCATGCGATTAACGCAGGGGGTAGAAATAGGGTTCAAGGGTAAGGACTGGAATAAGATGGGTGCATCGGATAGGGGTGCATAGAATGAGCAGTAGTGCAAGAGGGGGAGTGACAAGTAGTGGTTGATGATGAATACAGAGCTATATGGTAAACAAGGTGTGTAGGAGATGCAGATGCAGGTAAGTGGTGAACTTTTTATATGAGGCATATTTTTTTATATGATTTTTGCATGTAAAATGTTCTTGCCTTTAGCTCTCTCTGGGAGCACAGCTGTCATAATTATGTCTCATGTGGCACAGCATACAAAGGCATCTTTTTGTGTATTACCCATAATGACTTTCCCATCGTTTCCTCAGCATAGTGTGGTTTCTTTTTTTGCGTACAATAGTTTAAAAAGTAGAACTTTGGTGGCACATTTACATATGGCAGATTATTTACAACTTTTTTTTTTTTTATGAAATCTCCATCATTTGCTTTTATAGGTGTTTAAGCCAAGTTTAAAAACTTCTGGTCTTGATAGCTTACTAGCTGGGCTAGTTATCTTCTAATAATATATGAATGTAGTATAGCAGGAACCACAGTAAACTCTAATAGCACTCAAGGACATTTGTATAAACTATATGTACTTAGCATTGCAGGAACAATACCTCTTAACGTTCTTCATTTCTTCTGTTACAAAATTTATGCAATCCCATCCGGAAAATGAATATAACGCTGAATAGAAAGCCATAGTTAACAAGCCTATATTTGTCTTTGAGCCTTCAAATGATCGTTCCAAATAATGTGTGCTACCTGGAAGGAGATCCCATAGTCAATGCAACCATTGTATTTGATTATAGGAAAAAGTCAATGTATATTATTAAAATGTTTAAACAGAAAAGCTTTAAAACAACTAGCAGGCTTATATCAGAGTTCCCTGGTTGTGATCTTGTAGGGCTCAAGTGATTAGTGTTGAGCGGCACATGGTAAATTCAAATTCGCATAATTTGGCAAATATATTAAGGAACATTCATAAAATTCGATTTGAGTATATTCTATTGACTTACATCGCGCGTAGCTCTTCATTATGTGATCTTAGCCAGTATGAGCACTGTGTGTTTTGCATGAATCCATTCGCAATGCACACAAATATGCACAATGTATGACGGTAAACAATGTTAAAAGCCTAAACGTCAAATATACGCCATTGCCAATATCGGAGCGCACATTCGCGAAATATTGCGAAGTCTCAAATGTCAGATATTCGTTGAATATATTCAAATTTTAGAATATTCTCGCTCAACACTACCAGAGATCCAGACATATCCTTTAAAAGGCAGATAAAGGCTCATAGTAGGCTTATTTGTTAGTTTTATACAGATATGAGAGTATGTTTATGTTATTTATAACTGTAGAAACTTCTCTGTAAACTTAAACTGTAAACATCTTTAAACCTTGAGACTTCTGCTGGCTCCTCCATCTTGGACATGACATCAGCAGTTCCAGTTGATATCACTAGGTAAACCCCTTGACTCCTCTCCCTAGCAGCTTCATATTTACTGTAATTAATTAATTAAAATAAATGTTTTTTGCTATTTTCAGCTACAATAAATACCTATGTTTTAGAATTCAACAATAACTTTCAAAATATATGTTTGGAGTTTTTAATACTATGCAAAAAATTACACTTACCCTGGCAAAGTCGTACAATTCCTGCGATGATGATGATAACCAAGGCCAAGACTTTGCCAAATGTGGACAATACTTGAAGCCAGGCACCCCATTTAACTTTTGCACAATTCACTGCTGTTAAGGATACTGTAATACAGTATAATCAAGTTAGTGTAGTTTTATATTAGACAAACATATTTTTAATTAATGAATCATTTACATGACCTATCCATCTGGTCATGTACACACAGATATGTATATACTCATGAAGCATGTTCATTTGCCAAAAGCACCTTAAATTTTTTTATTTCATTAACATTGGCTGTTCTTGTAAAATCATCTCGCTGAACTTTGGTCAGTTTTATCTCACTGACCTTCTTGGCAGCACGATTACTTTTACTGATTGCTCTAAAGCTGGACATAGACAGGCCAATTCCTGCCCGATTTGACAGCCGATCGGATGCCATGCGGTCGGGTCAGCAGGGAATCGGTTGCACCAACTGGTCATATTGACCATAAATCTGCCGTCATGTCGGATCGCGCAGTGATCCGACATGACAGATAATTCAGATCAGATCCCATTCGTTCAGATGGGGATGGCAGTCCCCAGCTGAAGTAATGGCCGGCACACAAAGGTTGTCTGGCTGAGTCTCTGCACTAGTGGCCGTGTGTGATGACATCATCACGCCCGCTAGGTCGGCTCGGCAGTCGTCAGGAAATTGTCCTGTCTATGCCATTCTGATAACTGTCTACTGAGCTTAGTTGATTTAATTTTTTAAATGTTGCTTGAATGTCAGGTCAGTGAAATAAAAGTAGGCAAAGGAGGAGTTGGGAAGTTGTAGTTGTAGTCAAGTAGTCATGCTTTGTGTGGTCTTGGATTAATATTTGTATGCCATTGCTCACTTCTCTTGTTAATTTCCCATTGTATGTCTCCTGTTTTGTCTCATTCTTCACTGTCTCTCCCTTGCTATGTCCCATTCCCTATTTATTGATGTCTGTCTTGGTCTACCTTTTGCTAAAACATTATAATTGAAGAGCTTCTGTAGAGCTCCCCTCTGTACTCAACTGTCTTAGCTGCTGAAGTATTTTCCTTCCTCCTCCTTCCTAGTCTGTTAGCAATTTAGAGCATCATACAGACACCGGATCATTGTCACCTAAGATAGCCTCCTTTGATGAAAATGTATGGCGAGGTTCCTGTCATTGAGTTATCTTTTATAGTACATAGCTAAGCGGATGAAATCAATATTCATTATGAAGGGAAGACATGTCATCAATAAAAAAAGATTACTGCAATTTATTCTTGATGATCGGCTGAGGCAGGGTTTAGTGTAGGGCAGTAAGTTGAGGTTGGGGGGAGGGGGGGGTCATTCGGTAGCCGTTTAGCCTCACCACATCCGTTTAGTACAAATTTGGTTGGGGGGGTAGGAACTATACCCAA